>CABFWB010000012.1:341899-380647 GCA_902151455.1 Timema bartmani | reverse complement strand
CTCTCTTAGGACGGTGCCTCGGCGTCGAAGCTTCAAGCGACCCCTTGATGGCGGAAGTTATGAACTCCGCACCGCGATCGATTTCCGCTGCTGTTCGAAAGGTAGGGGTGGGTCCCAACCTCTCTCTCAACACATTCGTGAACCTGTCCCAGTTAGTGCGCTTAAGGTCAGGTTTTTCGGGGGGGTCTATGAAGGACACCGCGCGTCCCAGGTTCACAAGAACGGGGTTGTGATCCGAGTCCAGCTCAGCTAGAGACTTCAACACCAACCGCCTTCTGATTCCTCTGGAGACAACGAAGTCTAGGACGTCCGGGAAACCGATGGGATTTAGAGGGAAGTGGGTAGGGGTCGGGGGGCCGGACGCAACCAAGCCGTGTAGATCTATGACATCGCGGAGCAATCCGCCGCGAGAGCACATAATCCTAGAGCCCCATGAAGGGTGCTTAGCGTTGAAGTCACCAGCGATTAAAACAGGCGTGGTACCTCGAAGCAGAGCCTCCATCTCTGCCCTCGTGGCCTGGTTGAACCGGCGGTAGGGAGGGAAGTAGATGGAAATAAGTCGCACTGGGCCGGTAGAGGTCACCAGTTGGATAGCCGTTGCTTCCATGTGTTGGAGGGGAGGAAGCGAGATGACGTGATGGTCAAGGCCCCTTCGGACCAGGACCGCCGTCCCACCCCTTCCCACATCCCCCGCTCTGTCTCTCCGATGGCAGATAAACTCTGCTAACGAGAACCTCATTGCGAAGACAAAATGTGAAGCGAGGGGTGGCTGTTTTATACAAAAAGGACTGACGTCTTCGGGAAGGGTGTTCACTAGGACAAAGGGCGTGGGGGGTGAGCAAGATTGCGCCAAAAGACAACTAGCTCTAGTAGACGGCATGGAGAGCACAGAGAAGCAGCTCTGTCATTTCATCGAAGTTGGCTCAGCGAGTAAGATGTCCTTTTGTTGAACCTCCAGGAACAGTCAGATGTGACACTTTCCTCAAGTTTGGGCGTTTCCAGCAACATGATTTCACCTTGAGTTAATATCTGCCACACATTTTTAGAATTTATTAGTTCTTGTATTTATTGTGTTAATCATATCATGGTATTTTGAGTGTACGTGTTAAACGGGACGTTTAACACATTACAATATTCTTAAAACTATTTTAAGGACTATTTAATGTTAGGCAATATTTATTGTTATGGACAGAGACTATTAGTGATTGACGAGTTTTCAATTTATAAACTAAACTAAAATTTTAATATTACAAGTAAATTGTTATTCCTACATCTTCCTATCCTTACTTGCCGTATCCACAATAAATAATCACTTGTACAGGGACAATCAGGGTCATATCTACGAACATGGCTATTTTAGAGTGGCCAGAACTTTTCCAATGTATAGTCACGTGGAAAACTTGTGTTAATTTCGTGAAGAGCCTCTGGGTTTGATAATGCCATAATAGTAGGTAGCAGAAATTGATTACTTACTGATATAGATCAATTGATATTTAATTTGCAATCACTCTTATTTCAAAATATGTTTGCTAACATTTTCTTGTAGTAAACTCAAAATTAATTAATTTTATTAAATCAATTCAAGACATTATGTTAAGCTTAATTAAAAAATGGCGCGCTTTTGGTTGAGAATAGAAAAGGTAGTTTTTTCTTCTGCTACGAGTACAGCTACTTCGACGACACGAACAGGCAGTGGAACATGCTCATTTGACGCGATCACAAAAAAGCAGGACAGTTCCATTAAACTGTTTGTCTGTTTGTAACAGGCGATACGAACACAGCCTAAGTGTCATTCTAATTTGTTAAGATTTATTTTTGTTTAAATAATGGTTGACGATTCCACTAAGAAAAGTTTAAGTGGTATACCATTATTAAAAACTAAAGCAGGTCCACGCGATAAAGATTTATGGGTACAGAGATTAAAGGAAGAGTATCAAGGCCTAATTCAGGTATAGATTTATATGACATTTATTGCTACCATATGTTTTTTTTTAGGTTAAAGGCGCCTATTGTCATGGGTTTAGTATTTTAATAATAAATTGACATTGATTATGCAGGATAAAATAATACGTTGTCTTATGTATTAGACTGCTGTTTAAAAACCAGACATACATTTTTTCAGGGCATAGAACTTATTTAGAATATCAAAGCTTTAAAGAAAAATACTAAAGTTATTAGGTAGTGTAATAACTACTCGCAATACCACCAATATTGAAATTTATTCTAAACACTAAAAAAAAAAAAAAAAAAAAAAAAAAAAAAAAAAAAAAAAAAAAAAAAAAAAAAAAAAAAAAAAAAAAAAAAAAAAAAAAAAAAAAAAAAAAAAAAAAAAAAAAAAAAAAAAAAAAAAAAAAAAAAAAAAAAAAAAAAAAAAAAAAAAAAAAAAAAAAAAAAAAAAAAAAAAAAAAAAAAAAAAAAAAAAAAAAAAAAAAAAAAAAAAAAAAAAAAAAAAAAAAAAAAAAAAAAAAAAAAAAAAAAAAAAAAAAAAAAAAAAAAAAAAAAAAAAAAAAAAAAAAAAAAAAAAAAAAAAAAAAAAAAAAAAAAAAAAAAAAAAAAAAAAAAAAAAAAAAAAAAAAAAAAAAAAAAAAAAAAAAAAAAAAAAAAAAAAAAAAAAAAAAAAAAAAAAAAAAAAAAAAAAAAAAAAAAAAAAAAAAAAAAAAAAAAAAAAAAAAAAAAAAAAAAAAAAAAAAAAAAAAAAAAAAAAAAAAAAAAAAAAAAAAAAAAAAAAAAAAAAAAAAAAAAAAGGGTCTACCTAAAACAAAACCTTCAATAGCATTATAGAAACTTAAAATAAGTTATCTTTATTGTAAAATATAATCCTGAACACAGTAGGCACCCTAAGTTTTATGACCTAGTTTATTATAATGAAAATAAACAAAAACAGTCACCTCCTTAATTTTATTTCACTGCATCTCACCACCTGTTCAAGTTCTTTGCCTAAACAAATTACCATAATAGGGTAGAAGTGAGGAAGGTAAAATTAAGAAGAAATGTACTCATATTTATGTGGTTAGGGGGTGGGAAACTATTTAGGAAAAATCACCCTCATAGTTGGATGTGATTCAAATCCTAATTATCCACGCAACTAGAGCGTGAGCATAAAAATAATTTTGACATTTATACTGCATCTACCCATAAGTGCTCAGGTGTTCATAAATTAACAAATGATATTTTCTTTTCACTCTGAAATCTAACTGCAAAAATTGAATACAGTATATTTATGTTTAAATAACTGGTCATTTTATGAGTTACATTTGTTTGAAACAAAATATTGGCAGGTAAAACTTATGTTTCCACGGCTTAGTTTTGTTGTTTTTTTTTCTCCAGAAAATAGTTTGATGTGTTGTTTAAAGTGTATTTGCCAATGTTCCATCTATTGTTTGTAATAATTCCAGTATGTCCAGAATAATAAAAGCGCTGACAACGACTGGTTCAGACTAGAATCCAATAAAGAAGGAACGAGATGGTTCGGAAAATGTTGGTACATTCACAACCTACTCAAGTATGAGTTTGACGTCGAGTTTGATGTAAGTAGACTGCACATTTGAATGTTTTTAAACCAAATGTGATTTGAGCATTTAAAGTTTTTTTACAGCATTGATAAACTAAAACGTAATTTTTTTTTTAGATCCCGGTAACGTATCCGACCACTGCTCCTGAGATAGCTCTCCCGGAATTGGACGGTAAAACGGCAAAGATGTTTCGAGGTGGGAAAATATGTTTGTCGGACCATTTCAAACCACTCTGGGCCAGAAATGTCCCCAGATTTGGTATTGCACATGCGATGGCATTAGGAGTGAGTATATTTTACAGAACATGCACACTTTTAGTTATATTACAGACTAGCAATCCCGCACGGCGTTGATCATAACCCACCAAAAATTTGTTAAAAATAGCCTAATTAGAAAGCTAATTAAAAATTTAAAAATCCGGCTTTGAAGTGCATTCAGACCCCCTTCTGTCCACCTATGTTAAAAATTTCAGATTTTTGCATGCCATAGATTTGGCTGGGCATTGCGCGCACGCACGCACACACACACATTCCTTTTATTATTATAGATTATACCTGATCTGCACCGGTGGGTACATAACCATCTACTGTGGTTTAGGCCAGGGCTGTGGTGT
Source organism: Timema bartmani (assembly GCA_902151455.1). Classification (NCBI taxonomy): domain Eukaryota; kingdom Metazoa; phylum Arthropoda; class Insecta; order Phasmatodea; family Timematidae; genus Timema; species Timema bartmani. The sequence goes on along the minus strand of CABFWB010000012.1, from coordinate 376,522 downwards.
CTGTATGCCAAGCTTTCGACTCAGACTCCTCTATTTTTCTACTGTCCAACTCCTTCATGAATTTCTAATGTATATATTAATTAGTAATAATAAATTTATTGCAGTAAAATCCAACAATACAGATTACTTACCGGGAAACTTCTTTGACATTGTGAATTTATCAATACAAATATTGGTCCTAATGAATAAAAAAAGGTATAAAATTAAAAATTTACCATTTATATTGTAATAAATTTTTTTTAGTCAGTTAGTTTTTACCGACTCCAACTTTTACTTTACCCAAGATTGCTTCTGATTTCACAGACCTGGTTTAGGCAGTGTTGGAGAGGTCAGGGTGCAATTCCCCGTCATGTTTACAGTAGGCGTTCCCCCCCCCGAAATGGTTCTTCACTCAACCTCCATGAAAAGTTTGACATATTTTCTCTCAGCTCCTTATGGGTAATATCACTTGGTCCATGTAACAACAAATTATCTCTGTTTTTTTAAAACAAAGTTTTGGCATAAGCCTAGTTAAGTTTGAAAATGTTCACGAGTCAAAATAATGTTTCATTAGTGTAACAGAACTAATTTTATTCCAGCTCGGACCATGGCTAGCAGTGGAAATTCCCGATCTAATAGAGAAAGGTATTGTCAGCTACAAAGAAAAATCTGAAGGATGAATCGACAGACTTCCTGTTGTTACACGAAAAACCATTAATGTGATATGTTATTTTTTTAACATGAGGGTAAATACATATATACAAACAGTGGATTGTAAAACAAATCAAACATGTTAAATAATTATTTACGTTAAATAATATTTTATTTACCTTGAAAGAACATTGTTTATTTCTTATTTACATCACATTTATATTTTATACCACTTTCATTCCTAAATTGTTTACAACAAAGTAGGCTATTTAAAATCATATGACAATATATCAACCTATTGTGTAAATAGCCTTTGTCATTATTATATGATAAGACTTTATTAACATAATTTTAATTAGAGTTGCATAAAAATAGGCATGTTTGAAGTCCACTTTTTTAAAATCTACAAGTCAAATAAGTTTTTCTTGCTTATTTTTTGTGTCATAGCACAACTAATCTAAATGGAAACAATATTCAGACATTCAAATTAACATCAATCTGCCAGAGTTTTGCTGACTACCTTTTAGATAATGTTGTAGCAGTGTAAAGATATTACTTCATTGAAATACAAAATAAATAAAATACTTCTTTTACAATATTTACACTTTAGGCTTCTTTAGGATTTAAGCACATCCCATTAGCTTGGGTGGAGCAGATAACAGCAAGTGTGCAAGTGAGAGGAGTTGGAGGCATTTTACTAAACTGACCCTGGCCACAAGCGGTAAACAGTTGACGACTAAAACATTTTCTTTTTATTACCTATTTTGAAAAGTGACTTCTTAGCAATGGTAAGCTCAATAAATACTTCCTCAAAGGGTACAGAGAAATAAGCCCACTTAATATTAGCTTTAAAAATTAAATTTATTAATAAATATTAACTTGAGTATTGAAAAATGATACATGGATTTAGGAATTAAACCTGGAACTTTGTATTAGTTCTACCTCTCTGCTCTTTTGTTCAGGGTCATGAATAAATAATTATTTAACAATCGATCTCTGGGTATAACCTCAACTGGGAGTAAAATGCGGGCATAAAAAAAATAACCTCATATCATGGATTATGCCTAACTGAGATAATACATCTTGAACCAGACATCACTTTGTGGTATGGTATTTGGTTTTATAAAAATAATAGAATCAAGAGTATTAAAACTGTTTTTACTGAAAAAATGTTAACAAAATTAAAAAATAATTATTTTAATATGGAAAAATATTAATTCAATGACTAATTTGCTGCCATCATGTGAAGAATGCATAAAGCCATGCTTCTATACTTTTTCTAGTTCAAGTGTTATTGTGCATCTAATATCTCTGTTAATCGGACAAAAGACGGGCTCTTAAATTGATCTCCTAACCAATGCATAAGACTGTCAGATTTTTTTTTTTAAACCATCAAGAAAAATGGCCAAAATGACTTCTTGTCAGCTTTTTATGCACGCTACAATAGCCCTATGACTTTTTTGGTGCTGACTGACAGCTATAAGAAGAAGTTACCAGATCAAATTATGTATCCCCTATGCCAAACCATATGATCTGCAAAAACATGTTTAACAGCTGTCACTTTTGACAGTCAAAATTTATGTCTATACAAGAAACATATGATATTAGACCTAGTATTGATTATTAATTTTTTCTACAATATTAAACATTTAAAAAATTTTAACATTTAATCCCATATTAGTTTTTATTATTATTACTAACATTATAAATGGGAAAAATCTGAACGTGAAGTATTACACAGTATTACACAGAGAACCACTGTCATAAACCTGTTTAACACTATTACAACAAATGAGTCATATTCGTTATGAACTGGCTTGTACCTTTTAAGTGTTTTTCAACGGGGTTGCAAGAACTTCTACATCATCATATTTGCCGTCGTCCTTTTCATCATCTTCAGCCAGGTTAATTATGATAGGTGGGTGGGATGAAATAAAAAATACCCTGTAGGGCCTATTGACAAATCTAAAGCTATCCTAATTTAAAAAATCTATTTCAGATTCACTACTCTTAAACAGTTAGAAAGTCTCTAATAAAACTACAATAACAATAATTTATTTAATTACCACTGGAGAAAGACTCGCTAGTATTTTTTATCACACTTATAAGATTTTTTTTAATACTATAAAATTCCTAAACTTGAGGTTTACCCTAGAATGCAACAACACAGTTTTGGGGTTAAAAATATATTTTATAGTCTTGATACATAGATTTGAATTTTCGAATAATGTATATTGATCACTGAGAAACACTATTTTTTTTTTACCACACGCTTCATTGTTATATCAGATAAATAGTTATTCAAAGATCACTAAAAAACCATTTATTTTCCAAGGATAACAAACTCACACACCAAACTAATATTCACAAAAGAACACACGGATTACTAAGTAGCCGAATTAATATTAAAAAAAGACACTATTATTAAAATTTGTAATATAATTATTAACAGTAACATAGACAGGCCTAAATACTAAACTATAAAATATTTTGTTCGCTTAAACTTGTGGGTACACGCACGTGGTTTTATTAACTGTATTTTGTACAATAATTCACTGTTATAATGTCTATTTAAAATTGTTGGATTTTGGTTAAGAAAATAACCGTTTGGTTGTTGGTATAGTTTTGAAGTTTGCGTTTGCTGTTTAATTCAAATTAATTATTAAATGCAAGAACTCGTTAAAAGTGGCCTTAGATTCAAATAACAAATATGGCCACTAAATAAAAGCTATGCTGCCAGTTGGTGACAAATGGTATTAATTCTCGTGTTTACAAAATTTAAACTTTCTATTATTTCACAAACATTTTGTATATCTTTTCCTCTTTATTATCACAAACCATTTATTTATGTTAAAGATATGCAAGGCCAGTTATCAAAATATAAATAACTGAATATAGTACCATTGAATGTAAAATTTTACGCTCTATTTAACCTGTAATTGCCACAAGGGTTAAAAGAAAAACGAATTAATTTACTAGACTTTTTTTTTATTAAATTTGATTATGGAAAATACAATTCTACTGTAATCCTCAGGCAAGTATTGTTAAAAGTAATTGATAATATTTTTAGTGATAATAATAGTAATACATACCTGGCAAATAATAATTATTTCCAAATATGTTGACAAAAGTTACTTTCAGACAATGTTGGCATTTCTGATACCATCTGCTAGCTGTCATGTAAAATCAAAGGGGTGCTAAGTTTACTGTATTTGTAATTATTATGTGTGAAAACTCGGTCTGTTACCAACTTTTAAAGAATTGCCAGAACAAAACAGAGTTGTATCTAATCTCTTGATAGTCACCTATGCTCATGTTTACTCACAACAATCTCAACTCCCAACATTACTCATGTGAGTAGCTCTCTCTTCAATGTTAATGAATCTTAATGAGTATAAACATACATATTATTTTGAAAAGGACAGAAGCGATGGGAACATGTTTTGTACCTTTAGTAATATCATTAGTGCAGAATTAATTCACAACTACACTGCATGCATTGGATATGCTTATTAACATATTAGTATAATGTCATATTACAAACTATACAAAGTACTTAATATCAACAAATAATGAATTCTATTAGCTAAAATACCACCTAAAGGTGCTACACGGTAGAGCAGTGAAAGGCTGTTTTAATATAGTTTGCATAGTAAAGTATACGGCGGGAACTTGGACTTGGAATAAAAGAGAAACAAGGAAAGTGGAGGCCATGGGAATGAAGTTTTTGAGGAGCATACCAGCTGTCACTAGAAGAAATAGGATTAGAAATTAAGATGTAAGGTCTGGAGTTGGAGTACATGAGATAGTAGAGGAAGCTAAGATGTGATGGTATGGACATGTAATGAGGATTGAAGGGGAGAGGATTCCAAGAAGATTAATGGATATGAAGTATGTAGGGAAGAGATGTAACAGATAGCAGAAAGTGTGCAAGTGAGAGTGGAAGAGAGTGCAGGAGAAAGAATGGCGGAAGGACAGTGGGAGATGGAGGCATTTTACTAAACTGACCCAGTCACAGGCTAGAAACAGTTCATGATGCTGATGTTGGTTCTGAACCACGACTGGCAGTATTAAAGCTTTAAAATAAATTTAAATTGAAATTATATATATATATTTTAAGGATTTGAGTCTTGAATCTGATATTTTCTCTAATTTAAAATATCCTCTAATACTCCATCCCCAACAACAACAATAAATGTGAACTATAAAGTAAACTAGTACATGTGATAAGAGCTCAATATTCCACTCGTTCTCATGAACACAAACCTGATTCCCGTTTTATAAAATTCACAGCTTCATTCTGTAGAACAAAGGTCAGTCCAACTTTATCTTGTATCGTGGACAGGTATCTTTACGCACAACCTGCGCAGATAGTGTTTTGTAGTGTTGTGTTTGTGTCCAAATAAGCTTAACTCAAGGCTTAGTGAATACAAGAATTTCAATTTAAAATAAATATACTTAATCATACATCATACTTTCTGCTTAGGTCCAGCAGCCATTTTTTTTACTTATCTACTCTTACCTGACAAATATTTTTGCTACTCATTTATTTCCTTATTTATTACTTTATTCATGTATTATGTTTGGAAGAAGTAAAGGGAAAAGTGGCCAGAAACATAAAACGAACATACACACTATAGCTTTTACAATGAAAAGAACACCGTTCACATTTTACATTGCTGCCATTGGACAAAGAGGTAAGAATGGCTGCCTCTTCAAGAAAATTGATCGTTACCACCCAATTCCTCGACCTAGGTTTCAGTCTAACGGAACTCATCAGGAGGGTGTGTGAAACATGCAATGCAACTTCCTAAAAAAGGAAACTATGATCATATTATCATTGAACTGGTAGCACCATCTATCAGCTTCAATATGAATTATTCAGACTGGCTAAAAGTACAATGGCTCATTGATAGCCGGCATTACAATAACTTATTACAATGGAACGTTTGGGCAAACAAAGACTTGTTCAATGCCTGCACCAAGTATAATGATATTATTTTGAACCCCTCTCATTCATTTATTCAAAAAGTCATGGATGAAGTTTATTTTTCTCTAAAGAACTGTATGTAAAGCTTCCTTTTAATACTTCATCCATGGAGAATCGCCCTTTTTCAGAAATAATTTTAATACACTACGTTTTAAAAATTTCTTTCTTTAAAAGACTCCTTCCGTTCCATTTGTAAATTAGGTGATGGATGAGCTGGCTGCCTTTACCCAATAGGAAGCTATCGTTCACAACATCAGATTGCCAGGATTTCTCCTATTAGTTTTAACACTGATTACAAGTGGTCCAAGAAGCAAGGGGTAGGTCATATATAAGCAGCTTGTGCGTATAAATCCACACAGAAAAATCATAATCAGCCAGAAAACATAATCTTGAACTGCACTAGCTCTGGCTCTCTGCGTCAGTTCGTAAATGAACAAAAACTGTATCATTTTAATGTCAATTTTATAATAGTGAAAGTGAAATAAACAAAATAATCGTGTACAATCTTAAATCTCTACTAATTTCAAAAATATACCAATAAATAATCCCACAGTGAGAAACATGTAAAATCGGATCGTCATAGCCGTGTGATAACAAGTGCGTAGTAAGACATGCACGCGTCGTTATCGTCATAAAACCCGGTATCGTTATAATTACTGCTCAACAGAAGGGCATACACGGGTTCACATCCGCATCATAATCATTCATAAAATTCGGTATCACAATAATTAAGCCAATTGCAGGGCAAAATCACTATACAAGGAAAGTGTTAGAAATAAATTTGAAACATTTAAACATTTGAAATTTTTTTAAAGCATGATATTTTATTCAAAATTGAAATATACATCTAATTGAATGTAGTCCCATACAAATGTCAAGTTGCTCCATTAAAATAAAATGGAAATACAGTCACATGACCTAATTGAACTGTTATGACAAAATTATTGATCACATTTTAATAACAGATACATACTAGTTTCTGTATATAAAAACAGTGTAACTATTCAAAAGTTTGACTTTTAGATCTGGAATTTGGAATTTGATTCGGATTCAAAATTTGGAAGTGTAGAACGGAGTTAATTCATGTTGACCAATTGCTCAAATCAATATTTTCAAAATAATATTTAATTTGTTGCTTTAATGTGTTTCCATCCCACTTTATTGTGCCTTTTTACAATTTATAAACAAAATAAATCTCAAATAGTGAAAGAGAGGCTTTCTCTAAAGAAATGTAAACAAATCTCGTGAATTATATGAGGATTTAGGCAAGAAATTGCTTCTCTTGTATTTCTCTCTAAAACTGCAGGCCTGAAACATAAGATTATATTATTATTTATAGCGTATGCAGTAAATGAATGATTGGAGCTTTCACCACCTACATCTAAGAGAAAAACTGGCAGTTCACTACAATTTAATACACTTTCACACAAGAGTGAATAATGACATCACTTTTAAATTCATGCTCATAGTTCCTTTATACAAACTTCTGTGGACAATATTTTTTTCATTTGCTCATTCATGATATTATTCAAGGACACATCAAATGATGAAAATCAATACTAACTCATCCCCTGGCGCATGTATAGCACCAATAGGTACCAAATTGGAATACAAAATCCCTGGTTATTATTACAAGTGCAAAACAAATAACTTGATATATCAACTACAGTGCAAATCATGTGATGTAGAATATATAGGCCTTACTAAAGGTTCTCTCAGACAGTGAATGATCAATCATCATTTTGACACAAACCACAAATATCCGGATAAGCCTGTACCCATCCATGCTGGTACCCACAACCAGGACTTTCAAACCTGCTACACCATCAAAATATTAAGAGCATTTCCCAAACAATGCAACAGTTCTCAACTCTGACAGTGGGAACTGGCCCACCAATGGATTATGAAATCAAGATTACCACCAAACCTCAACAGAAGATAGTTTATTATTTTTATCATTATCATTATTATTATTATTATTATTTCCCCTTTTTACTTTCTCTCTATCTTACAGGTAGAGAAAGTATTGGGATCATCAAAAAAATCGAACTCGAGATTTTGATGAATCTTGACGTTTCATGACCCCCCGCATCCGAAAAAGTGGTTTTTGAATTTCTGTCTGTGTGTCTATACCTCCAACTAGAGCCCAAACTATTTTACTGATCAGGCAAATACTTGGTAACTAGGGTTTTCATAGGGTTGCCCCGAGGGGTTTTTGGAATTGGATATCCAACCCTAAAATTAAGGGTAGTTTACTGAAGGGCAAAATGAGAAAAAGTCGATTTTCTCAAAATCGGCTATAATGATTTTGATTAAATTTCATTTCTAAACATTTATAAATATTCCAAACAAAATGGCTACTATTGATATTTCGCCGAAATGACTTTAATGGCTCCGGTCTGATGCGTAAATTATCATTTTTTATCATATCTCTGAAACTATTTGAGATATGAAGTTACTTATCATTACAAATATGTAGATCTATTTATAATAAAAGTATTTTATTCGAAGCATGATTTTATAAAACTAATAAATTTCAAGCTATACGCAAATATTTATATTTTTTAACTTTTCGAACACAAAAGGTAAAGTATTGCGACCCTAAAAAAAATCTAACCTAAAACGTTGATGGATATCGACGTCTCATGACCCCCCCGAACCCTAAAAAGTGGTCTTTGCAATGCCGTCTGTCTATGTGTCTGCTTAAACTTAAAATTAAGAGTAGTTTAATAAAGGATGAAAAGAGAAAAAATCAATTTTCTCAAAACCGGCTCTAACAATTTTGATTAAAATTCATATCTAGGTGCTGATTAAGATTATAACTGGCTATTTTCATTTTACTTTACAGAAGCTGAAATTTCCGTATCTCCGCAACTATTTGAGATACTATATAACTTATCATTGCAAAATATTAGTACTATTAAAAATAAAAAACTTTTATATGAAATATATACTTATAAAACTAACAGTTTCTGAGATATTGGCAAATATATTAATATAGTCGATTTTCTCAAAATCGGCTATAATGATTTTGATTAAATTTCATTTCTAAACATTTATAAATATTCCAAACAAAATGGCTACTATTGATATTTCGCCGAAATGACTTTAATGGCTCCGGTCTGATGCGTAAATTATCATTTTTTATCATATCTCTGAAACTATTTGAGATATGAAGTTACTTATCATTACAAATATGTAGATCTATTTATAATAAAAGTATTTTATTCGAAGCATGATTTTATAAAACTAATAAATTTCAAGCTATACGCAAATATTTATATTTTTTAACTTTTCGAACACAAAAGGTAAAGTATTGCGACCCTAAAAAAAATCTAACCTAAAACGTTGATGGATATCGACGTCTCATGACCCCCCCGAACCCTAAAAAGTGGTCTTTGCAATGCCGTCTGTCTATGTGTCTGCTTAAACTTAAAATTAAGAGTAGTTTAATAAAGGATGAAAAGAGAAAAAATCAATTTTCTCAAAACCGGCTCTAACAATTTTGATTAAAATTCATATCTAGGTGCTGATTAAGATTATAACTGGCTATTTTCATTTTACTTTACAGAAGCTGAAATTTCCGTATCTCCGCAACTATTTGAGATACTATATAACTTATCATTGCAAAATATTAGTACTATTAAAAATAAAAAACTTTTATATGAAATATATACTTATAAAACTAACAGTTTCTGAGATATTGGCAAATATATTAATAAAATTTTGTGAGCTTTAGTTGTAAAGAGATACTACTTGAGTTTTAATACAATAATTCTCCAATGCCATAGAGTAATTAAATATAAGTAAGTCACTCAAAAAGTTTGTTATTTTTCCTTAAACCTCTCAGGAGAAATATTTGTATAACAATGATCTATCTCCATTTAGGATTCAATAGTTAATATTTACATTTTTTATTGGTCAAAATTTATAAATGAGGAATTTAATAGCAATGCGATGACGTGCAACACCTAATAAAATGTCAAAAATGTTAACCGGAAGTTGAAATTTTAATACTTTAGTTTTATCAATTGCCATTATTATAAATTAAAGGTAGAAAAAGGAAATTGGTATCATTCATTCCAGATTGAGGGATTGGGAGGTAACAATTGATTTTTATCAAGAAGCAGCCATCACCCCTTTGTCCAGTGGCAGTAGTGTTAAGTGTGAATTGTGTTCCTTTTTTTTTTACAAACAAACCCTTAATGTGTTCTTTCACTTTTTTTTAGCATCACGCCTTACTACCTGATCGGGTTGTATGCATATTTACTTAATAGTAAATACACTACTGTGTTAGGGATTAGAAAGGTTGAATTTAGAGAAAATGTACCTGCATTTGCATGGAGGTAGAGTGGAAAACCATTAAGGTAAAACAATTAGTATATCCAACAGGGATTCAAACCCTGATCTCCATGGTGTCAGCAGTCCAGTTTATTGTGAGTGTGATGCCTTAGATCATGCAGCCACTGAAGCAGGTTTTTATTTCTTAATTTCACTCTTTCATGTACTTTTTTCAATTGTATCAAAATGTTCCTCAAAAAGTGAAAATAGGTTTTCCTTAAAGAGCTCTATTATATATTCATATCCAAAATTTGTTTGTAGCCTGTCAGTGTTAAAATTTGAATTAATGATCATACGTACAAAAATATAATTGATTAATTTTAAAAGTGAATTTGGACATTTAGAAATAAACACATGCTTACCTTCAATTGAGGCTGGTCGCACAATCTTTAAGCGTTACTTGACCTGTCTTATTTCTGTATCGACTGATTGGGGAAGCTTGCAGGTGTGGCAATTTTAATCAAGGTGTATAATCTCTGTTCTTCGGTCTTCAAACCTTCCAACTGCACCTGAAATTGAGTTTGTGGGCGGTTACATTCAGAAATAGAAGCCAATTTTGAAATATATTGATATCCTTTAATAGGCTTTGGTATCGTTATGGGTGCAACATAATTATTATTTNGGGGGTGGGCAAGATTATATACAGCGTGTGAATTGTTGCGCCCCTAGAGCATATTCTGCTCTTTATTTTCAACAAATGTGTGAATTAACTTTTAAAACCTGTTGCACAGCAGAATTGTTCCCCATTAATTTGTCTTGTGGAGGGCAGCATCTTGATACATTACAAAATGGCCACCCTTTTTGTACCAAGACTATTTACAATCACAATCGTTACAAATGTGTGAAATTAAATGTTACTATTGGTATGATGTTATATTTTACTATTATTTGATTCATTTTTATACTTCAGCTAGCTAGCACATACAAAATATTTTGTTCACACTTTAAATTGATAAATTACACTGAATTAAATGAAAATTCACATAAATTAAATTTCAAATGTCATAACATATTGTTTATTTATATGAATTAAGAAAAATAGATCCTAGTTATTTTTACAATATATAACCACGATGCACACAGTAGTCTCCAATTGTGTCTGACTTGAAAAACGTGGGAAAGGATCATTCATCCCCATCTTCCTCTTCAGAATCTCGTGATTATTTACAACCAATAGGAACTCATATTATCACATCATGCTATAAGACTTTTAACTGACCATGCAGTAATGATTGAAAATAGCCTGCTCCACTGGAACTTAATAGAGACAGATAAAATCAAGAAGAAAGGAATCCTCTGTTCCAAAGACCACATCATTAGGATATTTCAATTCAAGAGTTCTACTACAAGATTAAGGAAATTAGGATATTTCAATTCAAGAGTTCTACTACAAGATTAAGGAAATTAGGATAGTTTAGTAGAACAAAATCAAATCCATGGTAAAAAATAAAATGCCGAATTGTGACTTGTTACAAATAGTGGTGTGGTTAAGGTTGTTATGAAATATTACAATACCCATCGATGGGGGTATTAATCGAGGTCCTGCGGATGGTATTTTGGACATCCGCACAGGGCTCCAATTAAAAAAGAGCCAAGTGTACAATAATCACCTTTAACTTTTTCTCATCTTGAATACCAGAAGAGATGTCGTTGATGTATTTGTCAAGTGGATCTGAATCATCATCATTATCAATATTTTCTGCTTGAAGCTTAGCAGGTTTCTTTAGGGCAGTCAGCTTACTTTCAACTGCTTTTATTTCTGCTAATACCACGTCATACTTCTTAGTCTAAAAAATGAAAATTTTTGACAGGTTATCTTAAGCTGCCAATTTTTTCTATACACTTACAAACAACCAGGGGTGTGTGAAGTCCATTTTTTAAATTCAAAGTAAACTTTACTTTACATCCATTACTGTTTCCAGCCTGTGGCCTAAGTCACTTTTTTATTCAAGACATATATTTTCCACTACCGGCTTGCTAGGCCTGTCGTAGGATTCAAAGCAAACCTGAATCAAATATATAAAATATTTTTGAAACTAGTATTTTTTGTCAAATAGTTAAAGCTTAAAAAATATTATATTATGCTTATTTTATAATTCTTTCAGGTTAAGTTATTTAGGAAATGTTTTATTGCACAATTGTTTGTAATATTTTATTCTAATCTGATAAATCAAGTTATTATCACAACATTAAATTCTATTACTTCAGGTCTGACAACTTAGCTCAGTCAGTAGTGTGTTTGTCTACTGAGCTAAGGGTCTAGGATTTGGTTCCCGGCATGTCCGAAAAATGTATCATTGATGAAATGGTGGTTTCCCCTTTCATAGTGATAAATTTATGGCCGGGCAATAGGTGTAGCATCTGTATAAGTTAGTTTTTAAGTTGCGTACTGATATAAACAGTTGGTTCAGAAAGTGCACGTTAAATACCTAAAATAAATGAAAAATTATTTCAGATTTTTTTTCATTTTAATTTGTAATGTACATAACAATTAAGAATGGCAATAATTGGACCAAAATTGAGTATTTTAGCGAAGCATCATAACTGCGAAAGCCAGAAATATTTTACGAAGCAAAGTCGAAGTTTTAGAAGCTTCACACACCCATAGAAATATATAATTTTTAAGTGGAATATATTGTTTTCAAGATATTAACTTTAGGACAAATAAACCTTTCTACACTGTTAGTTTAAAATCGGTATACTAAGCATATTCTGCTTTACATTACTATTTTTTAAATTTAACTAAAAATATATTTTCATCTTACAATGAAACAACAATAAAATAAAGGTAAGCTTCACTCACCAATGTGTCATATGTTTCCGTCTCAGAAGTGACCTTTCCAGCAGCTTTCATTCTGCGTTGACGCTTATTTTCCACATTGCCGGTTCGGTCAAAGTATGTATCCTCATCGCTGTCGTAAAAATCATCTTCTTCCCAGTTTTTCGCTTTGCGTCGCCTGCTTTCTACACAAATTACAATAAAATGGTTGAGTCCTAGCAAAAATTCACGAAGGAAGAATGTCCGACATTCTATTAGATAGCCTTAGTGAAAAGTCATTAGCTTATCCTGACAATATAATATAAACTTACTAAATTAGGTTGGTTGTAAATGGCTAGCATACTGGAGTTTTTCAATTTTCTTTCTTGCATCCTAATGGCAATGTGTAATATCATCGCCCTTTAGAGTGCTACAGTGGACTAAAGTTGTTTTATAACTACTTTTTTTTACTCACTGCGTCTTACTACCTGTTCAAGTTATTCACATATATGATAGTTATTATCATGGGGTAGGGATGAGGAAGGAAGCATTTTAGAGGTAATCTACTGCCATTTATTTGGAAGGAGAGTGGAAAACCATTCAGGGAAAACCACCCTTAGTAGACCCAACTGAGATTCAAACTCCAATCTACTTGTCATCAGCAGGCCAATCTAACACAATGGTGACGCCTTAAACCTGTAGGCCACTTAAGCGGGTAACTCCTAGTTGCCTAATGACTTACAAATGTGTGAAAACACTGGTAAGTAATGAAATCTAGTTCAAGTTGTTGTGCCTCAATGTTTGGCCCTTGCGTATTTTCTCCACACTTGCACAAACTGCGCTAATCACCCTCTATAATACCTGTGCCTCTTTACTTCGAGCCAATGAAAACAATTCTCTCTCTATTCTAGTGGTCTGCTTGGTGGCCATTGTCTCTCCCGTTCTCACACGCCAATGGGAAGAATCCCTTCTCTCCCAACGGACAAGGCCAGGCAACAATGGAGAGTATAAAACACAGTGATTCCTTGCTCAGAACTCAATGGCTACCAAATCATGGTGCGCCACATGTTAAAAAAAAAGCGAATAAATTGTCTTGAGGTCGAAAAGTGCAAAAAATTGTCTATTAATCCTCTCTCTCTCTCCACCTCCTCTCATCCCACTGCGACTCACATTGCCGGGACCTTCACCTGTCCCATTGCAACTCATGTTACCAGGACCTCTCTCCCATCCCACCGCGACTCCTTCTGCCGACTTCCCACCCATTTGTCCTTTTCGTCCGACCCTGCGTTTTTCTTGGCGATCTCACGGGATGGGCTATAGTCACCACTCTGGCAAGGCCCACCGAGAGAAGGCCCTGAAGACGACCAAGCAGTACTCCACCTGAGGGCCCACCTTCTACTGCCCGAACATCAAAGCCAGAATCCCCGAATGTCCCCACTCCACCTCAACAGTTATAAGAGTCCCTACCCCTAAGTTATCTGCTTCCTCTCCTCATCTTCCCCCCTCACCAACCACCCGATCCCCACCTACTACTGTTTCCCCCTTGAGCCCCAAGGGCTACCATCTGAACACCATAGTCACCCCCCAGCCCGCCTATTGTTTTCTCTCTCATCTCCCTTCCCTGCCCCCACCCACAAGACCCAAGAGACCTGTGTCTGACCATCAATGTCGCCCTGAGACTGGACTTATGCTAGAAATAAACAAGTTTCTCCCGAAGCCAAACAACAAGGATAACAAAGTGATATATATAAATACATCAAATAGTAGGCTTGGAAACAAGAAACAGAAGGGAAGGGGATTTGTAGCAAATACTATTTAAAAACAAATAATGGCAAATAGAGAATAACATATTTTAATATTTCAAAGGAAGAGGATGAATTCATTACTCCTCAACATCCGTTATAATAAATGTCTAAAGGATTCTGTTTATATATGCACCATTTTTAAGAACAGAAATGCTTTCATAATTTAGGCAATGACTAGAGGCCGGCCGGCATGTGGTGAAGCTTGAACTTGATCGCCCAAACAGGTTTTAGTCACTTTTCAGTTGTATGAGTGGGGGAAGCAAGCAGCCCAGTGCTACCCAGTCCTTCCCGCTACCAACATCATGTGCTATTTATTTACAAGTCACCTGTGCACATGCGCAAGCCCTTCACCTCCAGCGGCATGTGCCCCCCACTCCATATCAGACATCTTTCCTTCCAAACGTCATCACCTACCAGCCAACCTCGACTGCTAACTTCCTCCTCCTAGAGAGTGAATGGTGTGATTTTTAACTGTGCAAATTGTACCATGAGTGGCTTGTCGTAAGAGCCCGTATCTGTCCAATATCCGACAAGCTTCTAAGGCGCACTGGACAACCGCTTCCTTCTTCTTGCCTTTATGAATAACTTCAGCAGTCATTGTGCCACTTGGTGCTGCATCTATGGGGATTCTACAAGGTTACAAACATGACAGGCCATAAAAAAATCTCTTCAAAACAATGAAAAATAACTTTACATAAAAACAAATTAATCTTACAATTGATTTTTCTTAGCACCGCATCTTACTACCAGTTTGGGTTATTCACCTACGGACAAATTTTGCTTTTGTGTTAGGACTGCAGAAGTTTGAATCAACATTTATGTGGAGGGGAGAGTGAGAAATCACTTAGAAAAAAACCACCCTCAGTACACCTGACAGGGTTTCAAGCCCCTGAACTCCCAGTCAATGGCAATCCAGTATATTGCGAAAGTGACACTTTAGGCCATTTTCAATTAAATTAGTTGAAAAAAGACAGCTGGACATGAGAATCGAACTTGGAACTTTAACTTTGTGTACCAATGCTCTAATTCTGAGCCATCTAGGATTTGTCCGATACTCAGGGTAATTCTTCACTCATAGGAGACTCACATTTCTGATTTTTAGGGCAGGAATTTGGTACAGAGACAGCTTAATTTGAGAAACTCTTGTGGGACTTACTCTATTCTGCAGACAAACTGGCCAAATCCTTTCTCCTCGACATTGTATTCCAAGTCGTACCCCTCTCTTTCGAACCAACCCCTTAAAGATTTCTTAGGATCATCAATAAATAGTTCTTCGTTATTGGTGGATGCAAATGGATTTTCACTAAGATCAGTTTCTTCATCTGCATCTTCCCCTGTGGACAGTAAAACAAGGGTGAGTATTCACTAGCAAAGTAATGGCCAAGTGCATTATGATTCTAGTCTTAGGAGCTTGTTTCACCTCACTATCAATTCGACAAACCATACGATCTGCAGGAGCATATGTTGATTTGTTGTTACTTTTGGTAGTCAGAACATTCACACAAACAATTTGATTTTAATTACTAGCCTGTTTTATACTATTGAAACACAAACTTATGAAAATAATCGTTTTGATGTTTCTTTTCTTGTAGAAGCGGCGTCTACAGTTCACTTAAAAAATGCTTTTCAAACAAGAGCTTCTAATATGTGGCATGCGTGCTCTTCTGAAATCAAAATGGCAAACCAGGCCGAAACAAGGGCGGTTGATGAAGTCATATAGGCCATCAAGGCAATTGTGTTCTTACTCTGTTAAAAAAAAAACCTTTTATTTTGTATGTCTCTCTCTCTAAATTATAAAAATATCTATTTTTATTTTGGTGGCCAGTTATAACAAGCCCAGTGTGAATATTATGCTTTTTAATTTATTATTTCATTCACTATTATATCTCTTGTTGCCACAAATGCAAAACCAATTAACATACTAGTTTTATTAATGTATTTTGTTCTTTCAATAAGTTACTAAAACACCAATTATAAAGTAATTCTCAGGGCCGGTCTTATGACCCCTGGATAAATATTAATCTGTCAGATAAATATTTCTATCTGGTCGATAAGTTAAAAGTGCGTCTTATGACTGCCAGATAAAATGTATCTATCCATCACATTTTTATTGGGAGGTTTAAGTACCTGATAACTTTTATCTGAAAGTTAAAATGGTTGTTGCCATAGTGACGCGTTGTTTTTATTGAGGTTTCGCCTATCAGAATCTGTTTTTAGATTAAAATCTTGTTTCACGTGTTTAGTAAGCACAGGCCCAGGCTCTAACAATATAATGTTAGAACATTTAATTCACACTTTTATATAAAGCTATTTGTAGAGTTATATTTATACAAGAACAAATTATCAAAATGTGAGTACAATAAATGAAATTTTGTAAACGTTGCATCCAAATATTGACCACATTTTGGCAGACACCGAAATTTGTATTTGCAAGACATCTTAGCTTCTACACCCACGTGACACCATCTGTTTACTCGCACTCGTTTAGCCATCATTATTTAATAAATGTTGAGCATTGTAGTCATTTTCCAGGTAGTAGCGGTAGCAGTAGGGCTTATACGCATGCACGCACCAGTTAAAACAGTATCAACCTAGAGTTTTCTGCATAAAAATATATTTATCCTTCAGATAGCTATCCGGCAGATAAATTCAGTTCATAATACGCATAAAATATTAAAGTGGCTGATAACCTTTATCTGGTCACTAAATTTAATCTCCCAATAGCAATATTTATCTAGTAGTCATAAGACCGAACCTTAGGGAAGTATTATTAAAATCATTTGATAATACTTTTTTTACGACAATATAAAACTAAGTTTAGGCCATGGGAATGAAGTTTATGAGGATAATGTTTGCTGTCACAAGGAGAAACAGGATAAGGAATGAAGTTATCTTGGAAAGAGTGGGGGTACAGGGAGTACATGAGATAGTAGAAGAAGCAAGACTGAGATGGTATGGACATTGGACATGTAATGAGGATGGAAGAAGAGAGAATGCCAAAGAAAATAGAAATGAAGTGTGTAGGTAAAAGACCGCAAGGTGTAAAGTGGTCGGGGTTTTAGGTCTTTAGCTCTAGATCATTTCATTTATATAATTATATTATTTTGCCATTGTTTACATGTTAATATGATAAAGATACTGAGAGTACTAAACTTATAATACATTATTGTTTTCCAACCATCTAGAACTAATTTAATCTCTATATTACTATCAAATGTTTAATTATAAGAAAGTGTAGGGTTTAATGTTAATTATAAGTTGTCCAAATCATAACCAAAGTTGTAAGCAATATATGTTTTAAATTTCAATTCATTAACTTCATTTTTTAGGCCTTTAACTTTTAAATCTAGTAGTTTTCATTCTTGTAAAGTCTTTGTTGGAATCTTAGTGTAATCTAAATTTATTTACTTTAACCTTTCACTTCTAAGCATCGTGCTATTTTATTTTATCTGTACCCGGAAGCTGTGAGATGCACCTGTGGCTTAACAGTGGAAAGGGGAGGTTTGGCGCAAACAGCTAGCCAATCAGCACATCTGATTGAGTGTCTGTGTTTTGTTACTATGTGGAAGGGAAGCGTCAGACGCAACACACATCCCGGTTATCATGCGAGTTGGAAGGATGTGCTGGGACACACTTGCCTGTTAGCATGCAAGCTGATAAGACCTATAATAAGAAGTATGTATAGTCTCGTTCAATTCGTGTTGGCCAAGGAGGGTTTAGAAATGGGTGGGAGAAAATGGAGACCATGTGGCTAAATGACCACAACATTAACAATTTATCCATCTTCTTGTACTAAGTAATTTGTTTTCTTCTCATTATGTAAGCAGTGGTTTGAAATGTCTATTAATCTTTTTCACAAATAAAACTTCCACACCTACTTCATAAAATTCTATTATTTAACAGGCTATGTTCTCCACCCCCACCATTAATTAATTAAAGAAGCTCTACTGGACCCACTGGCTGCCGCGGACAATATCCAAACAAGAAGATGCAGAGGAGAGTGGAGAAGGGGTAAAAATGGCACCCAAAGTGTGGGGCCGATGATTCGATGTTCGACTGGTCTCAAAGGGAGACTAAGAAAGAGATGGGAGGAGCAGATAACAGAAAGTGTGCAAGTGAGAGGAAAATAATGGAAGCAATTAAATGAGGAACAATGGTGGCAGGATAGAGGAAGAGGAGGCATTTTACTAAACTGACTAGGCCACAGGCTGGAAACAGTTTATGATGATGATAGCAACATGCCTGGAGATTAAAAATTGTCAAATAAAGTACATAAGAACTTGTGAACTGGCAAGCCTGTTCACTATTAGTTGCAACGAGATGGCTTGTTGTTAAAATAAGTTTAGTAGGTATGTTTAACACAGTGGTAACTAGTCACTTAATCTAATGTCGAGGTATGAGGAGAATTTATTTTGGAGGAAGTTCACCCAAATTAATACTAAAGAGAAGATGGGGAGGCCACTTCAATTAAATCCTTTTTTGGGAAAACAACTCAGTGCATCTAGTCTGAGTTTGAACCTTGAACTCGTCATAGGCAATCAAGTCTATTGTGAACCTGACATCTTAGACTGTGTGATGATCGACATTGGTGCCGAGACAACTTGAGATCTTTGCAACTATGTACACTTACTAGCATAACATTCAGAGAAGAACAAGGTTTATAGTACTTTTGGTTATGGCTGGGGGCACAATTCATAAATTAGATAGAGAAACTCGAATCCTCGATAAACTCTAATTCAGTTATGAAGGCCTCGACTTGAAATCACAATTTTAAGCAATTGGTAACAGTAATCAAACCGGGCAAGAGATTTAAGCTGAGATGGCAGAATATTTCGAAAACAAAACATTTAATAAAAATTTGTCTCAAACAAAAGTTTTTTAGTTTTTTTCATTTTTTATTTATTTGAGGTATTTAACATGGACTTTCTGAAGTGACTGATTATATCAGCACAGGACATATAAGTGATCTTAAATCTAGAACAGACACATCATCCAGCCTCTGGCTGTTAATTCATCATTGTGAAAGAGAAAATCCACATTTCACGAATCATAAATTTTTCTTTAATGCCAAGAATCGAACCCGGAACCCTTAGCTCAATGTACAAACACGTTATCAACTGAGCTAAGGTGTCTGACCTTGAGAGGGAAAGAGAACAGCACAAATTATTTTTATATTGATGGACATTTTCAAGGTTATTTCAAGGTTAGAATTTTTTTAAAAATGAAAACCTATAATTACTTTACACATATAAAATAACCTACAACTTTTAACTGGTATCTTCAAAAATTGATGTCAAATAAAAAAAAGTATGAAACAAAAGGTTTTTTTTTGTGTAGAATTAAATGTTTTAAAAAAAATTGGTTTTAATTTAAAAAAACAAAGTTGACCTTTAAAAACTTTGAAGAAGTCCACAAAACTAAAATAATGAGTAGTCCCCCTACTGTTTTCTTTATCCTTCAAAAACAAGAAAGCTTTGGTTCAAAACAATTTTTTTAATGGTTAGTTTACAGGATATTTTGGTGTCCCAACTTTATTACCTCATCTCGTATTTAAATGAGTAGTTTGTATAAAAAATAAAAAATGTATTACTAGCCTAATCTAATTAATCCACTCATCTAAAGTTCTTCTTTTTATGATGTAATAGATACCGTGGGACAACAAAATAGTGTTTGTCAGTGATACCATGCATTTAACAACTTTTTCAAAATCAAACATTTTGATTATATGTAGGTACATTTTGATTATTATGTACATTTTTAAAGATTAATGAATTTGAATTTGGATTTTAGAGATTTGAGAGAATATTTAAGAATCAGTTTCAAAAAATAATTGTATTTGGCCCATACCTAAAAAAATATATTTTGTTTTATAAGAAAGACAAACTTAAGACAAAATACGAGAAACTAAATGTGATTCGGTACCGATTCCCCAGTCGACCCCGTTGTCGTCTGCTGGCTCTTCGTTCAAGGGTTGTCTGCTTTGTAGTTGCAATTGTCTTTTCAGCACAAGCTGAGACACTGATAGTTCAGACTCAGGTTCCATGTCATCCTCAGGGCCTTGTAGAATTAGCAGACGAGTACTGCCCCCAAGTTTCAGGACATGACCCACCTAAAAGACAGTTTGAAAATTGAATGTTTCCTAGTAAGTTTGGTAGGACTACTACCTTAAGTTGATAACGGGTTTAATCCCCATGGCTTGTCCAAATTAGATACAGCTTATGGATCTTTGATGATAAGTTACAAATAGATAATTAAAATTACTTAAATCAACACTTCATGGCGTTAGCCCATAATTGAGCCAAACTAACCTCGCAGCCACAGTCTGTTGGCAAATATAGTGCCAACTTTCGCGGATATAGGGTATCATGTGGTTAGCACAACAAACCCTCTGGCCATTAATCTCAGTTTTCTAGACTGGAGCCACTACTTTTTTTGTTCAAGTAGCTCCTCATTTGTCCTTCACAGGACTGAGTTTGGCCTTGTTTCTGGCCCACTGCTTAACATAAAATCTGGAAGCGCCAGAGATCGAACCTGGGACCTCTGAATCTGTAGCCAGGATTACTTACTAAAGTAAATATAATTTAATTAGGCCTAGTGGAAATTATATTTTGTAATGGATGATAACTGTTTGTATAAATGCATTTAAATATCTATTTTTAAAAACTCCTAGACATGGGAATTGAACCCGAAAAGAGTTATGAATTAGCATGAGTACAGGATGAGTCCTGGAGAGCTTGTTGGTAGTGTGTTGGCCAGCTAAGCCTGGTTTCAATTCATGTGTCTAGGAGAAGTTTTTTCAAATAGGCCTAGTTTAATTTTTCCAATTTTGAGAAACCAAAATACTTTTCAATGCGTAGTGCCTCAATTTTTTTTGGGGGGGTAGGCCTTATTTGAATGTACACCTTCTGAACTGACTGTTTTTATACCAGCTCAGCTAAAGATTTTTATGAGCAAAAACAAATAGGCCTACTAGTTTTGATGAGAGAGCTATTTTTACATAAGGTACCTTCCAGGGTTCTTTTACATTGCCACAATTGACATAGGACCGACGCGGCAGCTCTATTCCCTCTCTGAAGGAAGTTGTGCTACAGATGTTTACTGCTCAAGAAAAATCTGTCGAACCCCGGTTGGGTTTGAACACACGAACATCGGGTCCTGAGGCAAGAACTTTACCCCCCGAGACCACAGAGGTCGACAATGCCACAATTATTCACTAACGTTGTGTGGAAATGTTTATATTTTATGATAGTAAAAAAGTATCTTACCTGTAATCTAACATATATATTAGGCTTGATGCGATACTTGTTTAAAAATGTTCCGTGAGTGCTGCCAAGATCATAAATATAAAATCCAGGAGCATCTTCGGACGTAGCCTCTTTCCTATACTGTAATATTGCATGGTATCTAGATATGGTCGGATGGGCAAGGTGGATGTCACAAGTTAGCAATCTACCAAACACATAAAATGGCTTCAAGTCTAAATTTATAGTGTCTACTATTTTACCAGACTTTAAAATCTCAATGCTGTAAGGAATGGTGGGCACCCCGCTCCATTTGGGCTCTTTGTAAGGAAGTGGTAAATGTTTTTCTTTTAGATGCTCTGATGGTGACAGGATATTAGATTTTTCATATTCTGAAGACTTTGAGTTTTCTGAATCTGTGTCCTTTTTAGGAATATTCTCTAGAACACATTTTGGAGAGTCAATTAGAGGTTTCAAAAATACTTCACTTGTGGTGTCTTCTTTCAATTTATTTTCACGCTCTTGTTTGACTATAAAGTTATGTTTAACATGACCAGCAATCTTACCTCGACGAGGACCAACAAGGATGGGTTTTTTAAATACTGAAGCTGCAAAATTTTGTGTAAGTGATCCCCCATTATTTTCATTCTCTTCTTTGCTCTCTGTATTTTCTGAAGTTTCCTCACATGTTTCCGCACTTGCACGGGAAATACTAATATCCGGCTCTTCCATTATTAAAGAATACTATTTATGTAGATAATTATGCTTGTCAAGTTTTTCCTGAATATTAGATTTTAGGTTATCTTTTAACAAACAGGTACTTTATATAGAACAAAGTTATTCCTAAAAATAAATTCACTAGCGTATACAACAGTTGTATTACAACTACAACTCTACGGGCACCAGCATTGCCAGCTCTATAGTCTCTGACGATAATACATGGACCTGAAATGGATTGTATTTTTACCGGTAGGATACTACTTTCTGACATTAAATTGATAAACCCACCGATTTTAATAATAAAAAAAAAATGTAAAATTTGTTACTGAATATTACTTTTAGAAAATATCCTAAAATTGGATTGTACAGGTGGTGAAATTATATCAAAAGTAATATCCAGATCGTACAGTTGGCAATGCTGATGGGCCCACTGTACGGGCAGTCGCGCCGGGCCTTTGAAAAACTCGTTTCTGCACATGCGCGAGTATTAGGCTCTGACGAAAATGGTGAGGGGGTAAAGTGATTTCTTACTTAAGGCTGGGTGTTAGTGAGCGCGAACTTAGTGCGCTAATTTTGCAGTTTTTATAGCATAAACATTTTTTGGCCAAAATAAATCAAATTTTTCTTCTATAGAAACATAGAGTTTAGCTTTCTGCACGTGCTAATCTCAACAGTTTTTGAATATCTGGCATGAGCATGGTGGCATTTGGAGACAAACTTTTTAAATTAAGAGAAAAAGTTGTCATTAAATTCTAAGATCCCATTGACAGATATTCAAGGACTGTTGAGATTAGCATGTGCAGAAAACTAAACTATATGTTTCTATAGAAGAAATATTTGATTTATTTTGGCCAAAAATTTTTATGCTGTAAAAACTTCAAAAATACTTCCCTAAACTCACGCTCACTAGCACCCCATCTTAAGTGCAAGAATACTCTATTATCTATGGCGCAAGAGGTCAACTTTGAATATTGGTTTCCGCCTAAATAAATAGGCTTGTCTATGTTGTTTTTAATTAGTGTTAATATAAATTACTATCTATTACTAAATTACGTTAAATAAGGCTTTAAATCCTTAAGCAGGATGTAACTTTATTAACAGTACAACTATCATTCGTTACGTATTTGATATTTGAATGAAGTATCTATGGAATATTTGATTACCTACCTAGAAGTTTATTTTATATTTATCTGGCATTGGCGTATTCTCCGGGTATGCTAGTCCTGCGCCACATACCCATAATGATATGGACTAGTTAAAAAAAATATTCAATTTTGTCTGTGATAACTGTGTAAATACTAATGTTTAAATTGTTAATAAATATGCATGTAATTAATTATTAATTTTAAAACTAATATTGTTTCATATTCCAAGAATACTGTGTTTTAAGTAATTCTTCTTCCAAAAGGCTATACTTAACACAATATAAAATCCAAGGCCTGCTGCTTGAAAACCACAAGGCAAGCTAGGGAGGCTCTAATGACCTTGCCCATTATCTAGGGGGTTGCAACACATTCCTTTCCACTCACCCACAAGTAATTGGCCTATGAGTTCGGGTTTTTACATCTCAGGTCATTCTGTTCATGTGTAGCAAGCTAAGCATTGTGCCAACTATTGAAAGAAGATTCAAGATCACAATGTTTATTTATTTTGCTATTTTAGTATAGTTTAAGTAAAATTACATAAAATTAATTGTAAAATAATAGTATACGTAAAACGCTTTTAATTATACACTAATTAAATACTTTGAGTTATGTTGAGGTATTCTAGTCCCATGATTATCGTGTATCTGGCAAACACATTTAACCTTTCAAATGTAGGCATTTCAGTACTGGTAGAGTGAGGAAGGAGGTGACGGGGCCACTTTAACCGTAGTTGACGGTAATTATTGTTTTTCTTTAGTAGAAAGGATTTGTGGAGTTGTAATAGTGTTCTTTTAGTTTTTGTTTTACTTTGACGACTTATTAGTCATTGTGATTTTATATAACTAAACATCAAAGAATCCCAAAAGTCAGGAGTGTAATTTCACCATTTCAAGATGATTTAGAAGGAAAAGGTAAAATAAAATATATTTTTATATAATTTACTTAATCAGTGGCGCACCCAGCCATTTAATTTGGGGGAGGCATTCAATCAAGGCTGTAACAAAAATGAAATTTTGATTTTGGGGTTGCACAGCCTGAAGGCCGAGAATATTTATGAATATTAAATGCTTTAAGAAATTATTTGGAGTAGTTTTATAGTAATTAAGATATTTAAATAATGCAAATGGTTTCGAACCTATTATTTGTATTTTTTCAATTGTTAATTTTGTGTGTAGTGGTAAAGCTTTTGAATATTATCAGTTAGAAGTCAGAAGCCTGGTCTTAAAATGTAGACTATACATGCAACACATCTTCAATCCTAAATATTTTAGTTATGCTTCGTATTATTTAAATTTCTATTAAAATTACTTGTGGTGTTGGGGAAAGGGGGGTAAATACCCTGTTTGCCCCTCTCGCCCTTGGGTGCACCACTGCTTACAGCAAAGATATGTGTACGTATCTCAGCAGTGGTGTAGGAACGTTTTTATTTGATTGGGGGAGGTGGGGGGAGGGTAAAAATAATCGTGTGCCTTTATAAGGGATAACATTTTCGAGGGTATAAAAAGACCATGAAAATGTAATACAGCTGTCCCTCGCACTACGCGAGTGATTGGTTCTGATAAATAATCGCGTAACACAAAAACGCGTAAAGGGAATTGATTTTAACATGGGTGAGATAGGGATAACTCCAAAGAAAAAAAGTAAATAAAAACTTGTAAATTAACGCAATTTTTATTAATTTATCTAACTGGTACAATATTATAGGTAGCTTAAACTTATTGTCCATCTTCAATACCCTAAAATTTGTAAATAAATTCAATTTTTAATAAATCTATCTAATTAATACAATGCTACAGGTACACTTAATGTTAATCTTCAATCGCATGATAAATTAACTGGATCTGGCAAATCTGGATTACCACTCTCTTGCTCTCTTGACGGCCCTTGGATTGTAGGCGCTTGCTCTCTTGAAGGCCCTGGGACTGTAGCTTTTGCTCTCGTGAAGGCCTTGGGACGGTAGGCTCCTACTCTCTTGAAGGCCCTGGGATGGTAAGCTCTTGCTCTATTGTAGGCCTTAGGATGGTAGACTCTTTCTCTATTGAAAGCCCCGGGATGATAGGCTCTTGATCTCGTGAAGGCCCTGGGACGGTAAGCTCTTGCTCTCATGAAGGCTCTGGGGTGGTAAGCTCTTGCTCTCTTGACAGCCATTGGACGGTTGGATCTTTCTCTCATAAAGACCCTGGGACGGTAAGTTCTTGCTTTTTTGAAGTCCCTTGGACTGTAAGCTCCTGCTCTCTAGAAGGACCTTGAACTGTAAGCTCCTGCTCTCTTGAAGGCTCTTGCCTGACAGCTCTTGCTGTCGTGAAGGCCCTGGGTTGTTATACTGAAGATTCTCAACTTTTTTGATGAAATGGTCAAGACTCAGCTGACGGGTAGCATTCTTACTCTCTCTAGTCTCTATAGAGTTCTTTGAAGCAATCCAAATAACTCAATCTCACTGGCATCTTGGACTTTTATCCATTTTAGGGTGATTCTCTTAATTGATTCTAATTACATTGTCAATGTGCTTAAAAAATCAGCAATTTGTTGTGTTGAAGTTGTTTGATCAAAATCAACAAGATAGGGCTCTTCTTCTTAAGACTTTATGCCGTTCCCCATTTCTAGAAGCTCTTCATTGGTTAGTTCTGTTGAGTGGGATTGGAGCAATTCATCTACATTTGCCTGGTCTATGTCCTCAAATCCAACATCTTAGTTTGTCAACGATGTCATAACTTGAATTGGAAAGCTTGTGTTCAAAATCAAAATCATGAGAGTCAGAAACTTCAGGCCAAATATTTTTCAAAACTCCCTTCATATAGGACAGTTAAACTTCTGCCCCTTCATTCCCAATGTTGTTAATTCCACCCCCCTAACACCAAACTGTACAATAAAGATCTTTGTTTTCACTAGAATGTGCGTGCACGTCACGTCCCTACCGCACAAGGTGAATGCGAAAATACAGCCGATCATGTATTTAAAAAAAAATCACTTTATAGTGAAAACGCGTAAAGTGAGATCGCATATATCGAGGGATACCTGTATTTAACAGTCCCATTGTGCATTTTTTAATTTATTTTAGTAATGCTAATTATTAGAATTACTACACACAAAACAAATTAAGAAAAATTATACCTGATGCAGCTTAACTAAAAATTGTGAAGCACTGAAAATTAAAATAGGTTTCCTTACACCTTTTCCCTATATTCATTACTAAGGCTATAAAACCATTAACTAGTTTTGCAATTTTCAAGATTGTTGAGCCTTTCAGGGTACGCATTCAGAAACACAGGTGATTAGTCTACGTTGCCTCATTTGCCTCATCGTGGAGCAAAGATAGTTTTTTTTATTCATATAAGCATTGAAAAACTCTTTCTGTAGTGGCAGATGTAGCTAGTATGACTATCAGAGTTTTCTAAATCTCTTCAGTGTGTGCTCCAAGTACATTCGATTATTATTATGTTACATTAGTGTAAACCTAGTATTTTGTCTCAAAAAGATCTTTACATTATCTAAAAGTTTTACTATATTATTTTTTTGGAGGGAGGGGGTAGAAATAGTACTTTTTACCCCTTGAATTTTTTGTGGGGGTAAAATTTACCTCCGTACCCTCCCGTTCCTGCTCCACTGTATCTTATTAATAAATCAATGACGTAGAGATAGAGTATTAATAGTCCGAAATAATTTCCCCTATGTTAGTCAGAGTTTACGCATCTTAATAGCTTCTGGAGCATAAATTCTGAAGTTTAGAGACTCGTTTGTTTCCTAACAGCATTATGTGAAATAAGTTAGGAATTGAAGAAATAGTTATAATTGCAACGTGAGTTGGACAATCCACCTGATTCCCTCTGACCAAGATCTGATAGACGCTTGATCCATGTACCACTTCATTTTACTCATATTATGATTGTTTTCTTTGAGTATTGCTTACTGTGTGATTTTAATTACACTAGGCTAATTGAATAGGACCTGTCTCTCTTATGCATTCATAAATGTGCCCATACCACTCTTAGTCCCGAGATTAATATTTACTTACATTTCTAACCATGTAGATATCATTACAATTTGAGAACCACCTTTGTGGTCAAGTGGCCAGAGGTTCTGGCTATGAACCCAGAGGTCCCGGGTTTGATTCCTGGTACTTCCAGATTTTCTAAGAAATCTTTACAGATTATCTGATAAGTCTTTCCAGATTATCTGGGAAGCAGAACCACTTTTCTATAGGCAACCATCCTCAAATATTTCCCTTGAAATAATCCCTTGACGTTCTTGGACAACGGTGGTTAAGGGTCCTCGGCCCCCAAACCTCCCCTGTTACTTTCAGAGTACAGCATACCTATTAATTTTCTAAGAATACGCCACTGTTTTCTAGACTGTATACTTTATAGTTTACTTGTCAAGTAATAGGCGAATAAGAAAATTGGGAGAATCTACAATGTAGTTAATGATAGATGAAAATCTATCCACAAAATCTATTTTAATGTTATCTTCGCATCTAACAATGTCTTTTGATGACTGATTACAGGGTATGTAACTCATAAGATTTTTGGACCCAATAGATCCCTCCCTAAGTACCATGTTTTCGAACACCCTAAATTTTTTTCCTCATTATAAGGTCAAAGACCACGTTTCCCACCCGTAGATAACAAGCGGTAAATATGATGGTTTTTATTTTTTGAGTTTACATTCCTTTAAAACAAGCGAGTTGTCAATAACTTACTGACCGAGTAATAGTATGCATTTCCCGACTGTATTATTTTTCCAATTTATACTCTAATATCGTTAATATCTTAACTACAAAATGAGTTATTGGAATAAAATTAATATTAAATAAAAGTCATCTGTATTTTTTTTAATCAAAGGAGGGTGAACCATAGAAAATAGATCACAATGTAAAAATAGCACTTAGTGAATTAATCTGGAATTCGCACCAATGCTTAACCTTTCAAGTTTAGCTTACCAATCGAGTTTGTTATAACTGAACCAACTGTACTTTTTTAACATAAATATTTTGAAAGTTAAATTTAGAAAAGTTGACCAAACATAGTTAGAATTATCGCATTGAATGTAAATGAATGTTCATTTTAAGTGCAAACAAATTTGTAAATGTGGTTTTATGTTTTTTTTAAATTAGTTTTAAATTCACACCATGGCTAGAGCTTAGTAAGTTCTGTCTATTTTTTTCCTCCATAATCTATAATTATATATATATATATTTAATAGTTCTATTATGATATAAATAAATTCCTCAGCAATGAGGTTGATTGGTTATACTATTCATAAATCAGTTATCACTAATTTTGCCCGTTTTAAGATAATTTTGGGAAAGTAAACTTGTAACTTTTTATAAATATGCGTAACAATTATTTTTCTATAAATAAATGAATGTTAAAATACAATCAAGAGGATATTCCATCTATTAAAAATAATTATATGGTACTTTCAATAGTGCTGCGATCTAATGCTTATGTTTGTTAGTAAGTTACAGTTATAGTTGACAGAGGACTAACGTATTGATACGTTTCCGGGTTCTATAATGAAAATCTGAAATTGAGTAGAGGGGATATTTTGCTGAACTAGCAGAAGCCACTTGTCATTTAGGGTTGATACTTCTTTCTGATTTAATTAAAATAGAGCTTGTAGAAATGAATAACTTACAAATTTTGTCAATTTTTACTCTTGCATTAACGATTCTTCAGACCAATGGAATACCAACATCTGCTGCAAGTTAGTATTAAATACATTATTCATAGTATTGATAATGTTGCGTCGTTTGTATAACGGTATGCTGATTCTACCAGGAAAGCTGGTATGACATTTTATTAAGAAAACTATCGATTTAAATGTTGTGTGCTGGTAACCTACATTAGCCACTTTTCTCATTCTTATCAATATACTCCTACAACTTGAAAACAAGTATATTTAGGGTAGATTTAGCATTGTTTGAATTTCAATCCAACAGAAACAATGCAAATGTGTGTTACTTCCGGCATTGTTGTGTAAACACCTAAAAAACTAATACGATGCTTTATGAAGTATGAACACATTAAAGCTGCATGCTCCTATAATCATTATACATTTTTACAATAGACATCTCGGTGAAATATAATTCTCAACGATATTGTTGACTATTACAAAATTATTGGCCAAATTATTGCTTGTTAATACAGAGCCTACTGTAATAAATTAAATTTTTGTCCATTATATTTATAATATAATCTCGTCTGTTTTCAAAATCATAAGAATATTTGTCTTAACATCCCTCCACATAATTTATACAGTATCCATGATTTTCAAAATCATAAGAATGTTTGTCTTAACATCCCTCCACATAATTTATACAGTACCCATGGTTTTAAAAATCATAAGAATGTTTGTCTTAATATCCCTCCACATAATTTATACAGTACGCATGTGAGAAATCTAGCCAGTAACATTTTCTTTGGTTTATTAAAATTTAAGGACATTGTACCAACTTAAAGGTTTTTGAGTTTTGGTAAACTGTCTAAATGGAAGTTTTCACAATGCTTAACATTGATGTGACTTTAAATTAACATAAAGATTTGTGAAAGAAAGAACTGTTACAATATGGTTTGTTAAATGTACCACATGTAGGCCTACCTGACAGCCAATCATGTTTTGAACAATGCCAATAAGGCTAGGCCTATTTAGTTGTCCGGTACCTATGTGATATGTTTAATGTATGAAGACACCTTATTCGGTATAGTTTGCGTCTTGCCAACACCAAAGCATCTTGGCATCTTTTAACATTTTATTTTTGTAGTTCCAGTAAAAATTTTATTGAAAGTTCTTGAAACCTAGTCAGCATTAATAGATCATGTTTTAATTTCATGAACAATTTGTTTCCGAATAATCCAAATTCATTAGCTCTATTATGCTAGAGTTTCTATTTAAGACAATCCTTATCACAAACTAGGTTATGTTACTCTATATTATGTGAATACATTAGGCCTTTTACAGTAGGACATGTGTTAAGTTAATTGTGATCTCAATATGAGTCTTTTATTGTTCTTAAGACAACAACTCAAAGGTTGGTTTGATGTGATTTATATTCTTCCGGCACTATATATGGACTCAGCCCTTTGGTTGGTTGGTAGGAATCCCATGCACAAAGGGAGCTCGGAAAGCATGGTAGTTCCTCATTGCCTTCCACATTGAATTTCTATGAGCAAGCGCAAAAGGGCCTACTGTACCAGTTTTGCTGCAAAAGATATTTTCACATACCTTCCAGGGTTCTTTCAGATGCCACAATTGATATGAGACTGACTGTTTTACTTCCCTTCTGAAGGAGGTTGTGCTATGGATTTTTATAGTTCAAGAAAAATCCGTTGACCTCGGCTCACGCACATCGGATCCTGAGGCAAACACTTTACCCCATGACCACCAAGGTCAACCTTTTATTAATGCATAATTCTGAACTACTGGTAGGCTTATTTCCAACCCTCACATGTGCATTAGGCTATAATTCATCAAATATAATTGCAAGCCCATTGCTTATTTTATTTAGTAGAGTTCATTTTATTGAGTGAAAAAAAATCTAATTAGATTGGTCAAGTATTTAACGTGATTAGGGCCTTAACAGGCCTCAACTAAATTTTCTTCTATAAATAATTATATTGTGAAAGCAATGCTGATAACTACACAATTATTTATCTACTTTCAGCATTTGAGTGTTCATTTAGGTGTACTTGTATTATCTACTTTCACTGTTTGGGTGTTCATTTAGGTGTACTTGTATTATCTACTTACACTGTTTGGGTGTTCATTTAGGTGTACATGTATTATCTACTTACACTGTTTGGGTGTTCATTTAGGTGTACTTGTATTATCTATTTACACTGTTTGGGTGTTCATTTGGTTGTACATGTATTATCTACTTACACCATTTGGGTGTTCATTTAGGTGTACTTGTATTATCTATTTACACTGTTTGGGTGTTCATTTAGGTGTACATGTTATTATCTACTTACACTGTTTGGGTGTTCATTTAGGTGTACTTGTATTATCTACTTACACCGTTTGGGTGTTCATTTAGGTGTACATGTATTATCTACTTACACCGTTTGGGTGTTCATTTAGGTGTACTGGTATTTATCTACCTACACCACTTTGATGTTCATTTGTCTGTATTTCGCTAGCTTGGCTTAACAAGGTTCTAACTGCATAAACCATACTTTTGAGAAAAACAAGTATAAAGTTTCAATTTACTATAACTTTTTATTTATGAATATTTTTCAAAATAGTTTTTTAGGCCCTTTTATAGGTCTATTAAAAGCTTTTTCTACTATTATTCTTTTTAAAAATTCATTTTTATTTGGTGAATCTGAGGTAGGGGAAATTGCTGTTAGAATTTTGTAACTATGATTTTGACTCTTTGGGAAAGTTACAAGGTTGTAACTGCACATACAACTCTGTCATACTAATTTTTATAAGTAATCAAATAATTATTCTCAGAACTATGAATTATATTTCAATTTTACATAAGATAAAATATACATTAAAACTCATTGTAACTGATGTATTAATTTTAAAATAATATCAATATGTCCTCGGGCAAAATTTAGTTAATCTATAATTTGAGCCCTGCTGAGTAGTATTCCCAGTCTTGCAGAGGCATGAAGGGGATGGCTGTTTTGATGTCCTTTTGGTTTGATGTTTAAAACAAAAGTCCTCCAGGCATGCTCACACAACACTCCTACTTGGAGTCTTATTAAATTTGATACTGGCAATTTTTTTCATTTTCTTTTACTTCATGGCTCAATTTGTATTTAATTTGATGACATGATTTGGTTAACTTTATCATTGCTACTTGGGAAATTGGAACAGTCTTATAATTTAATAGTTTTGCAGTTCCTAAGAAGTCCTTGAAATCATCGGGTCTTATTTGTATTACTCGATAAGGGTTGTGGTAGCTAACCAGCTTCATTATCCTTATAAGGCCCAGTGGAGAGTAGAAATCAGTGTGGTTCATGGCTTTTTCGATAATACTATGTGCATTAACCACCTCTTGGATACAAGAGTGCTCTGGCAGAGTACTTCATAGTGACAGACAATCTAGGATTGCATTAGACATAATCGAATTTTGATTGGGGGGAGTTAGACCATGAAATTAAGTCATTGATATAACTTTCTTCAATTAATACATTTAAATTTCTTCGAAGTGCACTCGCAATATCAAATTATATACATTTAATTTTCTTAAGTAGAAAAAGGAACTATTGTTTGCATGTGGACACAAAATTACATTTTGCAAATCAAACATTAAGACAGGAGTGTCACTTTCATTATCTTTTTTCTTTTCTTCCTGCATTGCATTCTTTAATGTTTGATGCCTATCGTATTCCCCCTTTAATTCTTCAGTTAATGTATTTGTCTTTTTTGCTACTTCATACTTTTCACACACATCACATCTATCACTCTTTGGAATATGGAAATCGAAATTAAATTCAGTGACAAATATTTTATAGTAAATAGACTTTTACTGAGGGATTATTTTCCTCAGCATACTTCTCCTTATACATCTTGGAAATACTCAAGTCAGAGCCTAAGAGACAGCGCTAGAAGCCTAAGAGACAGCGCTAGAAGCCTAAGATACAGCGCTAGAAGCCTAAGATGCAGTTAGAATCTTGTAACTATTTTTTCGACAAACGCACCGCAGTTAGAACTTTGGCAAACTGGTAGTTCTATTATTTGTCACCAGATAGCAACCAGTCACTTTCTCTTATAGACCTGGTAATGTAGTACACAACAGCGCTATAATATCAATTTAGCCATTTTTGTCAGTTAGAACCATGTCAAACCAAGCCCGCGATTTGCCTACTTATGCTGGGATCACAATGTACTTAATGTTCATATGATATAATGTTCACTTATCTTTCATTTAACATTCACATAATGTAAAGAAACTAGTGGGAAATCGGGATTTATGTAGCATAACAACTTTAGCAAAACACAAGCCAATGGATTTAAACTGTTAGATAATAAAAAAAAACTGCCTACTAAAAGGAAACCTAACCAGTTAGGGCTGATTAGTCTTCAAGTACTTAAAATAGAATCTTTATTGGATATATTAAATAAAGTGTAACAAGACAATACAACCTTTTAGAGTTTGTGAACCATGGACAAACTACACTGAAGTTGTCTACATTCCATAAACAAACAAATGATGTACTAAATAGTCCTGTTGATGTTGATTGGCTGGTTAGAACATGTGGTACCCTTCACTTACTATTCCCATAACATAAAAGTTCTCCCTTGGACAATTCTTAAGTTCAATGAACGTTAGGTGGACATTAAGTTAACTGAACAGCATCGTGGTGGCTTCCATTTAAAAACACAAGGAGAACCGTTACACGAACGTTAAGTTGATCGTGATTGCGCCATTGCTGCAACACAGTTAGTTTTGCTATCTGCAGTCCTACACAAAATACTCATTATGTACTCTGTGACTGACAGCATATTTGATTGAGTCATTAGCAACATAACACCACTGTCCTGTACTGCTCGACTGTTTATCCATTCACTTAGAACTGGGATAATCCTGGGGAGTCACATCATGATAATTATAACTATTCCTACCAGATAATATAATCTCTTCCTTTCAAAGCTGTGCCTACATCTTGATTTTTTTTTTAAAGAACCTACTTTCAACCATCAACATTGATTAAAAGTCATAAAATTTGGCCTTTTATAAATGTTTTATTTTATTTATTAATTAGGTAGCCTATAAAGTTATCAAAATGCTTCCAATAATACTTCCTTAAAGATTCCTCTGTAATTTCTTTTTACCTTGTTAACTAAACATACTAAGTGGGTATATACTATATTGAATTTTTTTTCATAAAACTATTCTAATTTGAATGACGTTCTCTTCAATTCAATACAAAATGTTAACATATGCATATATAAATGTACGCAAGAAAATATGTGCAATAAACAAGCCAAATATTTTTATTCATCGAGGAGGTAGCGACTTATGTGAATATAAAGGGGGGGG
>CABFWB010000012.1:291684-341886 GCA_902151455.1 Timema bartmani | reverse complement strand
AGGTATGGGAAAAAAAAGGGGGGGGGGGGAGGAGGGGTAACAGAGGTAAAAAGTTTGAGAATCACTGCATTAGACTATGTTGTTAATAAACCTGATGGTAAATGCAACATCAATAAAATGTCCTTTGCTTCGGTGGTCGAATGGGCTAAGAAATCACTCTTACAATATACTGAGCTACCAATGAGAATATCGGGGCTCGAATCCAGGTCAGGTGTAATGAAGATGGTTTTTCATAAATAGTTTCCACTCTCCCTGCATGCAAATGGGGGTACACATCTTCTAAAATCAACATTCCTTCTTTAATCCATTAGTGTAATTAGTTCATGTGCATATTAACTAAATGAGTAGTAAGAGTCTGTAACAAAAAAAAAGTACAGTTAACTAATAAATTTTATAATCTTGCATTAAGTAATAATACTTTTCAAATTTTATGAACAATTTTACAGGGTTAAAATTGACAAACTAGTACATTGGGTGATTGAGGGTGCAGAGTCCAGGCTACATAATCTACCAACTTCATTTCTGGCAGTTTTTATTTTATTTAAGATGGTATTTCACCCAGTTGATTACTCAAGTACGATTTTACAGCTAACAGACATTTGCTGCCTTTCCTCAGATCTGAAAACTCATTTCATTCTGAGAAAGTTCTTTTGTTCTTTGATACCATATTTTATTCACCAAAACAATTATTTATTTAAAATGATAACAAAACTACTATTATATTATTACATTTGGAAGACTTAAACATGTAGGTAAGTAGTAAAATTAAAAAACGCTAGTTTTTACACGTATAAGTTGACCCCACCCTTTGAGGGGCTCATCGAATCCAGCAGTTTGCGGTAAAGGGGGAAACAATTTCTAGAGGAGTGTAGACCATCCTGACCCCCACTTTTATATGCCCATGTTGATCACTTTGTTCCTCTTGTAATAACTTGTTTGTAACTTTAACAACTCTTAACTGGATTCATCATGATATTTGTCTACCAGTTGGTTGTCTTGTGTCGGCCACCGAGTTGTCTATCTCTTTGTACTCCTATATTTGATTTTGTCTAGAAGTTGGTCCAAGTCGTTTTGGCCACTTGACCAACCCAGCTTTCTAAATAATTTTTTATAGCTTTTCGGCCAGTTTGTTGTCTAACAGTTTGTATAGTGCGCTCCACAGATACGACAGTATGAGCAACAATATGGTATGAATATTCTGATTCCATCTCACAGACAAGGACAAGGTCCTCCGTGCAGTAACTTCCTGTGGTACAGGATATCCTCTCTTTTGTATTTTTGAAACTAGAATATGTTTGGTAATGTCATAACTTTGGCTGTGGAGTTGGTACGCCAAGCCTTCAACTCTGACTCCCTCAGAAATGGCTAATGTATAATAATTATTAATACATTTACTGTACTAAAATGCTCATATAAAAATGACTTAATGAAAATATTCTTTGGCATTGTGAATTTATATTTGAATACATTTTTCAATTAAAATTACAAATATTGGTCATAAAAACTATAAAATTAAAATGATATATTTATCATATATAATGTTATACTATTATAAGTTTTTATTTTGATGCTAGAGTCTGAGTTTGTACATTTTTTCTGACGCTGAGTCCACTGCCCTGGCCATAACCCAGCGGCTTGCAACCTTTTGCAAGCTTAGACCTCAATTTGGTTTCTCGGGAGATCACCGCGATGCCTCGATACCCCCCAAACTTTCATATCCCAGTATTTAAAAAAAATGATGACCTCCATGTCTATCCATCCATTCTACTACCATTTGATTACATTAATGAGTGGAGGATGAAAAAGATACAAACATAATCCGACGACTTAGTTCGGTCAGAAATGTCTGTCCACTGAGATAAGGCTGCTGAGGTCAGTTCCCGATGTAGCAAATTTTTTTATCAAATGTGAAATGTGGGTTACAGTGATAAATTAATGACTAGGGGCTGGATGTTGTGTCTGTTTTAGGTTTAAGTTAGTTTATAAGTTGTGTACTGACATAATCACTCGGCTTAAAAAGCGCATGTTAAATACCTCAATTTAATGAAATAAAAAGTGATAAAAACATCTAAGTATAAATTTATATGCAGTTAGAGGGAAGGTGGGAACATATTTAGGATAACTATCATACATGCATGTAACCTGAACAGGTAGTAAAACTCTGTGATAAGAAAGAAAATAAATTAAGTTTTTAACTTATATCTTAAGCATCATTCATTTCTTTTCCACACAGTATTTTGAACATTGAGCGTTCTTGTTAAGGCTTCCTCATAGACTTGTTGGGCCGGCGAAATGTAATTTCTTACATTTCAAACTAGGCTGATATTAACAAAATATATCATTGCTTTAAATTAAGTCTTCCTTGTTTGCTCAAGTTTGAAGCTAATTCCTCCAGTGTCCTTGTTTGGGAGATGCAGAGCAATTTCAGGTAGAGGAAGGAGATTAGAACTGCGGGACTGTAGCTTATAAAGTATTTAGTCTCTTGGTTAAAAAAACTAATACTAGGTCTCTTTATTTTGGTTTTCTTGAATAATTTCAAATTTTCTATAATATTTGCTTGTTGACAGGACTCTCACCATCCACGTTGCCAATCCCTGCAAGGGATTCTGTAAAGAAGTTACTCGGGTCTGAAAATGACGCTAAAGGTGAGCTCATTTTTTTTATCTAATTAATTATTTTTACTTTGTGACTTATCATAATATTTTATTCTTGTCACCATAAAGATTCCTTGTTTATGTCTCAAAAATACATTTTTCCTTTGATAGTGCCTCCAAGTCTAGGGTTCTCTCCTCCTGACACACTTGGTCTACAAGCTGTAGTAACTCAAATTTTGTACACCCACACCCTTTATCTTCCTCCTAAGCTATGGTGTTTTATTTTTAAATATTTGTCATACAACTCAGTATAGGCTACTAGAAAACTTGGGCTGGATGACACAGCACCTTTACTCTGGTGGGCCGGATACTTCCACCCCCTCGCAATTATGATTGTCACTTAAAAAAAATGAGAACTGTAACATATATAATATTAGGCCTAAGTATAGAAGATAATGCTCATGCTCCAACATTGTTTGTGTGTTCATTCTTCTTGTTCAGTCATCACCGTACTTAATTATGTACATTTAATTCCAAACTACTTTGAAGCGCTTCAATATATTATTTTAAATTAAATTAATGATAAATAATTTAATAAATATAATTTTATCATGAAGGTTGAAGACATTTATTTAATCATAGACACACTATGCACACAATCTCGCCAATGTAGTGGGATTTCTGAGCTTTAAATTCAAGCATCAGTGTGTTGATACCTAGAGTAAGTTTGGCCACACAAAGTCGTAGTTACTGAATGCAGACGGTCATCTGTGTTGTGGTATTGCAACTTAGATTTTATTATCTTCACATTTCCTTGCAAATTTTAACAAAGTTGGGAATTTTTCACCACTAAGACACTAATAAAGTACCCCATCCACAATGTTTCCTGATCCATATTTGTTCTTTAATGCTGAACAACACTTAATTTCATTTAATTCTGGTTGTAATTTTACTGATGCATCACTTGAATCTACTACAAATGGAGTTTTGAATAAATGAATTGCCTTTGCATGTACAGAGAAGTCTCTAAATATCTTTTGCAAGATTCTTGTTCAAATAAATCAATCACGTTCATAAAACGATCTATAGAAATATCATTGCTTGCATTATCTTTCTGGAGCTTGATAAAACACTTGAAGTGAGGAAATTCTTCTTCTCAAACTGCTGTCTTAAGTATTATGTTTCAAAACACTAATACATCATCAATCACCATACACCTCCCTATAAGTTTTCCTCCACCTTGAAGTATTTTATTTAATATTTTCAAGTGTTTGTCAAATTAAATTTGTGAGTATAGCCAAGTCCCCAGCCAATCTTCATTAGATAGTTCCAACACTGCCTTTGTTTTTCAGTTCATAAATTCATCTATTTCTGCTCACAGATGAATGAAATGTTGTAAAACACTACTGTGGCTAATTTACAAATGTTTTTGAGAGGCAAAACCTTAGGAACCAGGACATCAGGGCTATGGAATCTGAGTAAGAAGCAATTTTGGGTGGGGTTGAAGTTGGTAAAAATGTACCGACTCCGAAATAAAAACTGTTAATTTTATAACAATATTTGCTGAATATATCATTTTAATTTTGGACTTTTTTTTTATTCTTTAGGACCAATATTTGTAATTTGGATTTACATATTTATTCGAACATAAATTCCCAATGACAAAGATGCTTCCTGTGAAGTAATCTGTATTGGAGCATTTCATTGCAGTAAATTTGTTACTAATTTATATACATTATTCACTTTTGAACGAGTTGTACAGTAGATAAATAAAGAAGTCTGAGTCGAAGTCTTGGAGCCTTATGGAATATATTGTGCCTAACATTGTTGTCCAAAACCAACACTCAATTTTGGGACTGCTCTGAACATTTAATTTTAAATTTATGTGTTTCAGTGTTGACAACCAATGCTACCGTTGTAAATGGGGTCTTGAAAGAGGAGACCACAACCACCCCGACCCCAACCACCCCAACCCCGACCACAACCACCCCGACCACAACCACCCCGACCACAACCATCCCGACCCCGACCACAACCATCCCGACCACAACCATCCCGACCACAACCACCCCGACCACAACNCCCGACCACGACCACCTCAACCCTTCCTACAACACCCACCCCTGCAGGACCGACAAACTCGACTGTTGTACCCCATACCACCCCCAACCCTACCATTGCTCCGGTCACCTCCACACCGCCACCTAAGAACAGAAACTTTGACGGTCCCAGCTTTGTCGGTAAGTTAGCTTATTTCATCCCTTCCTTCTAGTAGAGATGGTCGATGGCTCGTTCCTTGGTGTGACCTTGGAATTAATGGTGGTGTGCCAAAGGAACGGAAACCCGGCCTAGTATCTCATACAAATACAATCCAATTTTCATAGGGAGAGCCTTTTAGAAAATACAAACATATTACTTGTGGGAAAATTAGATGATATTTTACTATAATATTGTTATTTTATAGGTATTGATAATATCTAAGAGCTCAACATCTTATCTCAGTAGCATGTCTGTCTATTGAGCTAAGATTCCCAAGTTCTATTTCTGGCATGGCTGAAAAATTGATCAGTGTTGGAATGAATTTATACTTTTTACCCTCCACAGTGATGAGTTAAAAGATGGGGGGATGGGTGTTGTGTTTGTTCTAGATTTAAGTTAGTTCATAACTCATGTGCTGATGTAATCATTCGGTTAAGGAAGTCCACATTAAATACCTCAAATAAATGGAAATGAAATTATATCTATCAAAAGTGACAGCTTCAAACATGACTTTCTGTATGAATATGGGAAAGTAAATCTAGTAACTTTTTCAAACTGTCAGGTTAAGCTCCTTCCTATTAAAATTGGGTTGTAGTTTTAAATTATTGATATTATATGTACATTTTTTAAAGCAGATTCCACTATAAAAATAGTGAGCCGGTCTAATATTTGAAAATATAAAAGATATATTAATATGAACTGGGCCTTCATAGAAACAATGAAATATCTCGTGTTTGTTATTTAATACATTCTATATGCTCTTAATAAGAAGATGCAAGTTTTAGTTTTTCTATTGATAGCTCTTTTTTGAAAATATCTTCTGAAACAACACACAACAGATTGAGTGTCTTTCATGATTTACAGCGGACTTGTCAAACTCAGTAGATCACAGGAGCCACTTCGAAAATTGAAAATACTCAGGGGGATGCATTTCAGAAAAATCAATATTTTTAAACTTTCTTTAGTCGCCGCATGATCCAAGGCAGAGGTTCCCCAACTGTGCTCCGCGGATCCCAAGGGATCTGTGAACAGTGGACAGGGGGGATCCGCAGATTAATTTCTTTAATAGATACTTGGATTTATTTGATAAAACCAATAATATTTTGATATAAATAATCGCAAAACTTATTTAATTGACAGAGCTAGCTACATTTAGTTCATATGACTTAGAATATCTAGCTAAGAGCCCCTGTTGAATATATCTTCACTGTCCGATTGAGCCACCTCAGTTTACATGTTAAGCTATTTTTTTGCTGGATCGTAGTCGAAGTAAAATTGTTATTTCCTTAACTTATTTTTCCCTATTTGCTTTTGCATAGCTGTGTATTTCTCAGAACTATCAACCCTCTCTAGGAATGTGAAAAAGTATCAATACTTTACTAATATTGATATTTTCCTTTCAATACTATTATTGTTTTACTCGATACTTTTCCCCTGATACTTTTTACTGATATTAGTATTCACACTCCGGTATCGGATCAGTATCGAAAGAAACAACTTTTTTGTTATCTTAACTCATGCTGGTATTAAATGTTTACTGTGGTTAAAGAAGGGTACAAAATAGATTTAAAAAATATATTACTAATTATAATTAGCTATTAAATAAATTTCCATCAGCTAAGTTTTCATAGACATTTTAAAAGCTGGTATGGTAAAACCTTTTATAATAACTTAACTTTTATATCTGTCATACCTTCCAAGTTCCAACACATAACATAGATGTGATAGACCTAAATATACTATAATATGATTAAATCACTATAGTTTTCATTGTTTAAATAAATATGAAAATACAATTTATTATAATGCAATTAAGTTGAAATTATTACTTAATAAAAACAATATTTTACCACATTAAAATTTCTATACCATTACTTACAGTTATCAATACTTTACTTTCGATACTAGTACAGTATCAATATTTTTCTTCTGATACTTTAAATGAGTACAGTATCAATATTTTTCTTCTGATACTTTAAATGAGTACAGTATCAATACTTTTATTTCATTACCACATCCCCAACCCTCTCCTGGACACCTGCTATCAGGACTGGCCGCTATTTTCAATAATTTTAGTGTTATTTCAAACGTCTTTAATTACAGATTGCGGTTTAGTGACGTGCTCTTTCTCACTTGTGCTCAACATTGTACTCGCCACATTTGTTAGGTACCGTGTGCTCGTGTTATTTATGTATTAGTTAATTTTTTGTATGTCTTAGTGGCAATGCGGATAAAAATTCTTAATAACGGTTAATGGGAGCTCCTCTCCTCTCCTCGTATGTTTAGTCGTAGATATAATAAAGGGAGGGAAATAACATGCAATAACATTGATATCTACTATTATTTATAATATTTATCTTGGATCAGTGGCTAAAAAGATGTAATTTAAGTATTCAATCAAGTACTATTCCAGCAAGTACATGTGTAACCAACGTTGCAAGTGAATCTCAAGGTTTTACGTCTTCATCTAGAAATGACAGCTCTAGAAGTGTTGAAAGTAGTAAAAAATGGAAATACAATGATTCCTATTTGTCTCTGGGTTTTATGTAGACAGGTGATAAAATTGCCCCTGATGCACTATGCGTCTTGTGCAACAAAGTGTTATCAAACAATTCTATGTTACCTACCAAACTTTGTAGACATCGTGATACTAATCACCCTGAATATAAGGACACAGAGGTTAGTTTTTCCTAGCGTAAACTTGGATCATTAACAAACTGTCATTCTTTTGGTGAAAAGTTCATAAACTGACAATGAAGAACTGTTGAACATTACATTCAAGATCTATCAACAGATATAGAAAAAAATTGGTGTCGCGACTTAAAAATTTAGTTTTGCTTTTTTGTTGCAACTTTACAAACCAAGAGACTTGTCAGGGCTAGCAGTATTACTTGTATTTGTGCGTTACTTGTTTTAGAACAAACTCTAGGAGGGTTTGTCACTTTGTAAATCTCTTGAAAGTTATATAACTGGAGAAGAAATCTTTAAAATAAGTAATAGTTACATGAGATATCACTTAATAAGTTGGAAAAAGTGTGTTGATGTGTGCACTGATGGAGCCAGAGCAAAGGCAGGTAAAACGGCAGGGGTTGTGGCACGTATCAAAGAGTTGGTGCCGTCTTGTTCGAATAGTCACTGTGTGCTCCATCGACAAGCACTTGTCGCCAAAACTATGGAAACAGACCTAAAAACTGTTTTGGATGATGTTGTAAAGACAGTGAACCACAATAAATCAAGGCCACTTAATGCCAGAATGTTTAAATTACTTTGCGAAGAAATGGGAAGTGAACACACAACAATGCTACTTCACACAGAAATAAGATGGTGTTCTAAGGGAAAGGTTCTTGTTAGACTTTTTGAACTTTGCTCTGAAATTTATTCTTTTTATTGATCACCCATTTGAGCTTTCTCCCTATTTGGTGAATATCTTTCGACTTCAGAAATTGGCTTACTTAGCGGACTTATTTACAAAAATTAATGAACTAAATCTGTCATGTCTATTTACAACAAGGGACAGAATAGCGTATTTTGATTATAAGCTTGAATTTTGGAAAAGATGTGTTGAAATAGACAGTATGAATGCTTTCAAACTTTGAATGACTTCTTGATAGAAACAGAATCCAGCCTAGAAGAAACTATTCATAGTAGCATAGTCCAACATTTAAATGGTTTGCGACAAGTGTTTAAGAAATACTTTCCATCTTCTACAGGTCACGATGACTGGGTACGAAATCCATATTGTGCTTCAGAGAAACCGAATACAATGTCTGTGCATAACTACGGGGTTTTTATGGATATTACATCTGATACTGGTTTAAAACAGACATTCAGTGAAGTTCCTCTGGTTCAATTCTAGTGCATTCTTCAAGAATATCCCCAAGTGTCTAAATGTGTGGTACTTAAACTTCTTCCGTTTCCAACAACTTTTTTCCTTCCTCAAATCAAGACTTTTGAAGAGTAGTTTTGTTTTTAAAATGGTAATTATTTCTTCTCTCCTCCAAAGTAATGCTTTCTAAGACTCTTACTATGCTCTATAAAATGTTGCTTCTTGATACACACAATCTACTTTGATTCTCTGCTTGAAACCCTTCCTTTTATTTCTGTTGTGGAATCACAGTAGGAACTTTAAAAAAGCTGTTGCAAAAGATACTAAAACTTTATTTATAGGCTATATTACCTACTTTAATGGCTAAGGCGTCACTCTCCTGTTAAAATGGCCTGCTTATAACGGGTAGCTTGGGGTTCAAGTCTCGATCGGGTAAACTGAAGTTTTTTTTCTCCTAATTATCTTCCCATTCACCTTCCACACAAATGGGGGTATAATACCTAAAAAATGCCTCCGTTCTCATCCCTACCTCATTAGAGTAGTTATCATATGCGTATAGCTTGAACAGGTATTAAGATGCAAAAAATAATGATATATTCATACTTAGAAACCAGAGTTCTCAGACTATCACAGACAAATCATATCATTGCAAATAACTTAAGTAATGTGGACCTAGTTAAATTTTGTCAATACTATAAGCAAAATATGGAAGAAGGTATAGGAAAGGGGGTCGAACACAATATGACTTTTACAATGAAAAGATGAACAAAGTTCACAGCTTACATTGCTGCGATTGGTCAAAGAGGTAATGGTTGC
Source organism: Timema bartmani (assembly GCA_902151455.1). Lineage (NCBI taxonomy): Eukaryota > Metazoa > Arthropoda > Insecta > Phasmatodea > Timematidae > Timema > Timema bartmani. The sequence continues at coordinate 332,391 of CABFWB010000012.1, read as the reverse complement.
CTCTTAAAGAAAATCGATCGTCACTGCACAATCCCCTACCTAGGTTTCATTCTATCGGAAATCATCAGGGAGGAGTGTGAAACGCGCAACGCAACTTCCTAAAAGAGGAAACAAAAAACACAAAAGGGAGAAAATGGAAAATTGTAAAGAATGATAGGACACACATAATTCATTCACGACCTTAGTTTACTTGGATGACAGCTCAAAATGTTACTAGAAGTAGTCCCTAATATATAAATCTGCCAACAGCTGACATCTATCAATTTAGTTAACTGTAATGAAAACAGAGGTTTGGTAATGTATGAATGTGATAGTTAACCACAGTAATTTAGGTCAATATTATTTATATATTTATTTGAGGTCAGACACAAAGTTTATTTATCGTTTTATTCCACTTAAAAAAATTAATATTCACACCACTTTCACAAAAACTTCTAGTGGAGATAGCTTCAAAATGGCGACCGATGAATTTAAACCATGTGGTTGAACATGATTGTAAAAAAGTTTTTTACAATGATGCACCCACGCAGTTGATGAAAATATTTTATTCAGTTAAATATTTCAAAATACGATAAAATAATCATAAAATAATTTATAATATATAAAATATATTAAAAGTATTTTCTCTTTTCCAAGTAAATACGATGCCTGTATTAAAAGGTATTAATGTATGCACTATATTGCACATATCCAATAACATTCCAAAACGAAGAATAAGTACTTTTAATTATGTTTAAAAAAGGTTTCAAGTTGGATAAAACTTAAGTTTACATTATTTTAAATGTAAAATATAACAGGTAATTAAAAAACTATAATTTAATTTTAACACCGCGTCTTACTACCCGTTCGGGTTATACGCTTAAGTACTAATTAAACTAGTGGATTAGGAATTGGGAAGGTTGAATATAGAGGAAGTGAACCCGCATTTGCGTGGAGGGAGAGTGGAAAACCATTTAGGAAAAACAAAAAAAAACTATACATTTATAACAAAACATTGATCTTTTACAAGTGTTGGCAACCCTAAACCTAAACATATGATTTTCGAACTGTCATCCAGGTAAAAACCTATCGTAAACGGACTCTAGATAAGAACATGTAAAAGGTATAACATAAAGGACAAACACAGGAAAAGGACATTGGACGTAAATATTTATATCTCTATAAGGAAAAGCGAAAAGAGCTTTTCCTTATAGAGATATAAGCAGAAGTAATATTTGCTCATTCTCTGATCCTATTATAACTCTGATTTTAGGAATTGGGAAGGTTGAATATAGAGGAAGTGAACCCGCATTTGCGTGGAGGGAGAGTGGAAAACCATTTAGGAAAAACAAAAAAAAACTATACATTTATAACAAAACATTGATCTTTTACAAGTGTTGGCAACCCTAAACCTAAACATATGATTTTCGAACTGTCATCCAGGTAAAAACCTATCGTAAACGGACTCTAGATAAGAACATGTAAAAGGTATAACATAAAGGACAAACACAGGAAAAGGACATTGGACGTAAATATTTATATCTCTATAAGGAAAAGCGAAAAGAGCTTTTCCTTATAGAGATATAAGCAGAAGTAATATTTGCTCATTCTCTGATCCTATTATAACTCTGATTTTTTTTTTTTCAACTTTGTGCGTTTATTTTTGTACCCAAGTATTATGACTCCAAGAACAAGTTGTTTTGTATCTGACTAGTTTGAGACCTGGCACTTTGTTCTCTCTATTTACTAAATTTGAGCTATACATTTTGAAAATCATTAATTCTTTTGTGGCTATACCCGTTTATAAATGTTCATGGTACTTTGCATTACTCATTCTATTAATGTCTATAAACATTTTCGAATCTCATTCACTAGCTCTAAATACATTTATAAATCTTTAAATTTCTGTACTCTTAACACCATCTATTGGTATTTTGGAACTGTTATGAAGTATGTACTAGGTTGCTTGTAAAATTGATAGATCGATATTTATTGCTGTTCATGCAGTTGTTTACTACAAAATATATTTTCGCTCGTGCTTTCTTTGTGTTGTTTTGTACTTAATGAATTTTCGGTCATGTTTTCTTTTTTTGTTTTGTCAAATTAGTAACCTAGGCGTTATTTATTCGCTATTTCAGTTATTTTTATTAATATAATTTCAGGAACGTTTATGATCATAAAAATGGGTGACAGACGCCCAGTACCAGTACAGGTTATATAACATTAGAGAAGGATAACATATTATATATTCATCACACAGTAAAAAATGCACCCATTGTTGTGTAACCATGGTAACATCAAAAACATGCAAATTTAGGATTGAAATAGCATAATAAATGAATTAGGCCAAAAATTACTGCATTTCAAAGCTTTTCCTAACTCAGCACAAGCATGTACACAGAATATTTCCTATTTCAGCAGCGAAAGGGTTAACAATGTTTAAATCCGGTCAGGTGTACTGAGTGGTTTTTGGTTAGCTTTACCAAGGATAGTTTTCCCTAAATTGTTTCCTACTCTTCCTCTCGTGTTAAAAAAAATTATATATTTTATGTGAAAAAAAAAACTTGCCAGAGTTCTGTTTGAGGCCGATGAAAATAGTGTTTGCTGTTTTTACTTTCTTGATGTGTAGTTCAACTGCAGGGAAAGGAGTGGTGAAAGCTACAGACAGTTTTAATGGGGTTAACTATTTTCTCCTTAGCTTAGCCCATTCCCTGGTGCACGTGTAGCACAGGTAGCTGCCTAGGCCCAGCAGCCAGTTTACTACTCGTATACTCTTGTTTGACAAATATATTAACTACTCATTTAGTTTTTTATTGCTTTATTCATGGTCATAATAAAGCATCAAACTGGTAGCATCATCTATCAGCTTCAATATGAAGTATTAAGGATAGATAAAAGTACATTGGGTCATTGATAGATAGCATTACAATAACTTCTTGCAATCGAACGTTGATTCACGCTCTCTACATGGAACTTTTGAGCAAATAAAGGCGTAATCTAATGCCCACTCCAGGGAAAAGGCTAGGCCCTATTTTTTAAAGTTTGGTGTGGAGTGTGATATTTATTATATTTTCTTTCAGGTGGCATTATTCTGTGTATGGGTATCATAGCTATTGCTTTTGTGGCTTGGAAATTCTACAAAGCTCGCACTGAGAGAAACTACCACACATTGTAAGTTTCACACAATCTCGGACATTCACCAGTACAGAGCATGAATTCTGCCTACACCATCACGAACCGGCAACTTTTTTATATATATTCTAGTTAAATCTATTAATTGGTTTAGACATTTAAAAAGTATAAGATAATTTATGTTTATTCAAAGCTTGTTTTTTAAATAAAACACTAAATTTAATATTGTTTGTCTGGGGATATTAATCATCTATCTGTAAGTTTAAACTAAGGGTCTGATAGTGCTAGTTTTTTTCATTCCAATTTGAACTCTAGTGAACTAAGAAAATTCTTGAGTATTAAGTCATGCTGAACTTGAAAATAAAAACTTTTAAAACTTAACCATACAAATACAAATCAAATAGTTGTTTAGTTTTTTTTAAAAAAGTTTAAAAATTAAATTTTTTATAAAATAAAACATTATCTTTTAAACAATAGCATTTATATTTTTACAATGAAATGAATATATGTATTCCCACTGCACATTTCAAAAACAACATTCAGACAAGTAGAGATAGTGTTTTCCATCCCCAGACATACAAATATATCACAGAACTAGCCTTACACAGCAAGCTCCAATTGGCTGAGCCTCTAAAGCTGTTAAGTTTGAACACTAGCTTCTATTAAATGCTCGGTCTAGAGATTGGACTACTTGTAGACAGACTTTTAGTTTAAACATATCTATATTTTATTTTGGGTTCCGATGTGATAAAGTTGACTTTTTTTTTTAATGCCGTTGGTATCGTGAAACAACTAAAACGTAAGTTTCTTTATCCTTTAATTATTTTTCTCTTGGAAAGGTTTTCTAGTTGAGGCATTCCTTTTTTCTTTGTAGTTTTGTTCAAAAATAATCTATACCACCTTTGTAAAGTTAGTATTACAGAATTATTATATGTTTATTCAGGAAAATGACTGGACTCTTTAAAATAAATTTGCTAAGAATCTCTCTGGTTCAAGAATATTTCTATACTTGGTCCAGAATTGTTTCAAATTATTTAAGGGGGTGTGATATTTTCTTGTTTGGCAACTTTATTAAAATAAGACTTAAATTACTTCATTTATTTGTTTCTGTAAAAAAAACTATCAACCTTTCAAATTTATATTCTTTGTTTTATATATATATATATATATATATNGAATTTTTGTAAGTCATCATTCCTTAATTAAAACCTGAGATTCACTTTACATTTATTGAGAATCTTCATTTTAGTTTTGACTCAAAATATTTTTGTTTTAAGGGATGCAAACTGTGATTAAAACTAATCTGTCCTCATGTCAAGTTCTTAAAGGTCTGATTAAATCAAAATCTCTTTTCAAAATAGGTACATCTTAGCAATACAAGTAGTGGAATGTACTTTATTTAAAGAAGTAATTTTATTATTTAATGTAAGACTACTGCTACATTTAAGACAAGTAATCTTGCATAATATTTTTGTTTGGAGAAATTTTATTTTTAAATCTATCTCATAAGCTGTATATATTATACATGGAAGAATATATAATATTATGTACTTCAAAGGAGAAAAGATATTTTTCCTTAAAGTGATAATCTTAAGCAGTTTATTAATGTTCATCCCCATTCTTTTTTCTCCTAAAAGCCATTTTATCATTATATAAATGTTTGAGTATGTTACACTAAATACTGAATTTTATTAACAAATGTTTTGTTTTTTCCCCACTCTAAAGATCTTATATAAACATTATTGTACAAATTTATTGTCAGTCACCATAAATATATTTTGAATCTCAATTTTGATATAAAACTACTCTAGAACTCATTTTTGGATGACTAGTTAGTTAAAATTACAACCATACCCTTTTTGTACAAAAATTTCAGCTTGTATAAACCTTTTTTTTCTAAATAAAGAAGTTAATCAGATGATTCGATGCAAATACTAGAACTTATTCAAAATAGTTGTGGGACAGTAGCAAAAAAGACTTTGCCAGTTTTTTAAAATAATTTAATTTTGGTTTCCATATCTTCTAAAGTTAATGTGTTTAAGTTTGTATTTCTTGTATTTGATATCCATTAGCTCCTTGCTTATTCATAATATTAACAATTCTGTTGTTGATTGAGATTATTGAAGCGATTTACAGTGACTTGATTTACATTAAAAAAAAATAGTGTTAACAATTTACTACTCTCTAAAACTTGGCAAATAAAATTGTTGGTTCTACTTTTAATTTTTTAAAACATTGGTGTAATAATGAGTCAGAAGATCAAATTGCTTATGTTATTAAATAATTTTCAAAGCAAAAGGGTTCTTAAAAATGTTCAATGTGGAATTATTTTAAAGACAGAATCTCCAATTCACTTATTATAATGGTGATTTTTTTGATCACTGTGATAGTCTTATCACATAAACGTTGCCCTTTATTAACGGTGGGTAGTTTTTAAAAAAAAATTAATGTCATTAAATGAAATAATTATGATAAGAATTGTATAAAAAGCACAGGTAAAAGTAATACAGGTTGAAACTCTTTAGTCTGGGACTCTTGGGACCTAACAAGTACCAGACCACAAAATTTGACTCCTAAGGCTCAGACTTGTCATATCATGCTACACACTTATGTTACACTAGGTAGAACAAACCTTTCACAACTCTTGGTCTCTTCGAAGACATAAGTAAGGGCTAAAAATACAGTAGGATACGAGCCAAAATAAGACTATATGACCAAAACATTTGGCTGCAGATGTAAATAACTTTGGCGCCTTTGTACTGGTAATAGTGGCCACCCCTCAAAATAATGCCGGCATAAAGAGTTTCCACCTATTATTTTGATACTGCGGGACACCTGCCGCAGTACTAAACAGGAAGTTGGTTTCAGAGATTCCAAATTTGTTGTTTAATATATTCCTGATTAATTTTCTACATTTCTTTCATAATTATCTAATTAAAACTAGGAACATGTTTAGTGCACTTTATCGCCTAGATTAAACTCTGCTTTGCTATCCATCTTAAAATAGGATTTGTAATTAATTTTTTTTCCATAAAAATAGCTGAAACTTTTTTTAGCATCTTATATTGAAATTGTTTCACTTACCTTTTACCAGCATTGGAACCTGTCTCTACTCATAGTTCAGCTCAAGACAAGGGCACACAACTCTAGTATTTGTTATTCGGGTTTTCGATTGCTTTCGATGTAGGGTTGTAACACCGCAGTTTATTTCAGTGTTGTTGTAGGTCAGCTAGATGTTAGTTTACTACTCGTGAAATTGCAAACAGCTCTAGAATGTCACCTTTGATTTGAAACATGGCTTTTTTTTTGTAAATACTTGAAGAGACGAAACATTGTATGCAAAGAAGATATAATCTGGCTAAGGTATATATGTTATTTCTGTTAAATGCCCTTGACATGATTCAACTAATACCTTGGCCTTAAACCCCTTGAATCCAACCAAATTTAAAGACCTTGAATTTAAATCACAATTTTGTGCATCATGTGGAATCGATTGTATAGACTTGTATATCTGGAAGACTTTTTTTAAAAACTTCCTTTTAACAAAAAGTAAAGTTGAAAAATGAGTACAAAATTTTTAAATACCCAATTAATCCAGCAAATTTACTGTCAGACAAACCTTTTGTCAATAATGTTCGTTTTTGCATAGTAATTTTCCAAATAAAATATAACTTCTATTTGATGCTCTTAGTTAATTTTTTATTTTTTAATAAAGCTTTACAGTTTTAAAGCTGAGGATTCAAATTTGGTTTCAAGATTTAAACGAAAAATGTTTTTGTTTGAAAAAACTTAAGATTTCATGCATCTTTATTAGATACTATTATAAGATACAAATCCGCTTAACTACTTGAAATAATATTTTGAATTCTAATCCTGTGTTTTTATTCATTTGGTTATTTTCTTGGGAATATTAAATATTTTTTACTAAGGTACTAATTTATTTACACCAACTTTTCTTTAAATAGGCCTATCTTACTTTTTGTCTTCTTTGCATACATTATTTTATGTCCAGATGTGTGATTGAAATATTTTATTTCACTTTACTACTAGTAACCATAATTTGCTTTGTTGCAATGGGTTATCCTGTGTGTGATATTTATTATAATATTGTATATTATGATGATGAGATTAAAAGTGCTCTTATAACCAGACAAGAATTTTGTCTATTTACACTAAATGCTTTTTTTCCCCTCCCAAGGCTATCTGGAAATACAAAGAAGATTCTAGTGAAAGATTGTAAAATGTTGCCTTGTATTTAATTTTTTCTATACTAAAAAGGCCCTAGCTAAATGTTTTAAATCACATTAAAAAAAAATTCAGTGCAATTAATACTGGTGCAGTTAACGGAGCAAATGAACAAAAGCTTTTTTTAGTTTGCTAAACACGATTCTTTTGTTCTTATATGTTGTTAATATTATGTATTTAGTAAGCACTAAAATTACTTATATTTCTTCACATACTCATATTATTATATTTGTAATGTATTAATATAGTTACTTTGTAAGAAAGGGAGTTGTGTAATATTTTGGCACTAAGCTTGATGCAGATGTGTCATTGAGGCACATTAAGGTGGCTGCAAATTGGAAACTCTAATCTTTCTTGTTGAAAAAAATTAGGCCCTAAGTTTTAAAACATTAACTATGGTAAATAATTTTTTAGTAGTTAATATATTGGTTGAATATGCTCTAGCTTGTTAGATTCAAAACTTAAAAATCTTGTCTGTTAAAAAACAACATACATTATAAATAGGGGAAGAAAAATATTTCTTGTGTTAATACATTTTATTGATCACCTGTAGTTAACTTTATTTCCGTTTTTTGTAATCGTCTCAAGTGGCTCTTGCTCTTTTTTTTAGAATGTTGAAATACATTTTTCAATATTAAAAAAATATATCTTTTTAATAGTTTGGTATTGAATCAATCTATTGGAAAATATAGCTGTTTTGGTTAATCAATACATTTAATTTAAAGATCAATCCCTCAAATCCTAAAGAATATTTAAATTTGAAGAAGAAAATATCTTTTAAATTAAAAAAAAAATTGAATTATGCTTATGCTGGGATTACGCCGCTTATTTAAGGGATTGATTTTATCTCATTAATTTTTTGAACAGATTTCAAAACAAGTATCGGTGTATCAGTTACCACTTAATGTGAAACACACCACAATAACACACTGTTAACACTTGTCATCTATTTTCTATATCAACTTAATATTATTATATTATATTATTACATGGAAAATGGTACAAAAAAGAGGGTTAAGCACAAACACTAATTGTCATTTGTCTGCAAAAGGTTTGTTCCTTTTATTTGCGCCTCTCACTATTTCTTGTATCGTACATTTCTCCATGTTCCTCACAGAGTGAAAATAAGGTTCTCTTTGAAGAGTGATAATCATAATTGAATTTCTGAAAAATCTTGAAATTTCATAAAATAAACCTCATCCCTCTTATTTTTTTCTGAGATTCTGTTTTGGATCTTAGATTTATAAATAAAGCAAAGAATCATATTCGATTGAAAATGAATTAGACTCGTCTTTAATTAAATTATAACCAACATTTTCTTTTAAAATTCTAAATACACCAGCCATTTTATCAGTTCCCAAATTAATTTCAACTCGTTTGAAATCAAAAGCAAAATTTATTCTTTTATATTGTCTTTGAAGGATTCAAAATTTTCAAATATTGTAAAAAAAAAATATAGGCCTATATATATAAATATTTAGAAAAATGGATTTCATCTGCAGAAAATTGGCAAGAGCGCCTTGATAATTGTTTGCTTTGGTGGCCAAAAGATGTAAATTTAAATATTTAAACCTGTGAGTGCATCTTGCGAGTGTGTCAAAAAGTCTGAAAAAGTAGAAGTGCCATTTGATTCAACCAATCAATATCTGATTGTATTATTACAATCTGGAATGATTCAGTTTGTAGTGTTAACAGGCCAACTTGGTAATACTTCTATTGATGATATATAGGATGGTGTTTTGTGTGACACATTGCTGTGCTATACTCCCATATTTTACTTTCTATTTTATAGCTATTGAAGTGTGTAACTGTGTGAATAAATCTTAAGCCTGGTACACACTAGACAGTTTATTGTACAAGGTGTTGCCACAGTATTGTGTGGTGTGAACACACAAGATTGTACAAGATCGGTTTTGCACGACGTATTATATATATTGAACGTTGTTCGAAGCTATTGTATTGTTCAAAAGTTGTGTGTGGATGTTCTCTGTGTAAAACATGTGTGCAAGCAATGTGACCAAGATCTTGTACAATTTATTGTACACAATTTTGTATAAGAAATTGTGTTTTTTTTTGTGTGTGTATCGGGCATTATAAAAACACATTTCTTGGTTTAGATATATTAAAACAGTATGAATCCCAATTTTTAAATGAAAATATTTTAAAAAGCTAAAGCTACATGTTATTTGTTAATCACATACTTTTTTTAAAGGTTTTGTTTGATTTAATTACTTTTTTAAGTAGAAACTCAAATATGCTTAGTTTGGATATTGTTTTTTTAAATATGATTCTTGTTACTATAAATATAATTGTATCTGTGATGGGGTGGATTGGTTTACAAACATTTCAGATCTTCATTTGTTCAGTTCTTGTTTTATTTACATTCCACTAAAGGGTTCGGAGTTTTGGTGGGGTAGGAGTTATGGATAAATCATTGTCCTCAATGCTCGTGAATAACAGTCCCATTATATTTAATTTGGTTTTTTAAGATCTAGTAGAATAGTAAATATTTATGCTCATGGTTGGCATTGAACCTTTTGACTTAATATTTAAGGTGTTGGCAGCCTATTTCACTCCCTCTCTCTTATCTAACACCTGTTCTTCCCTCACACTCCTCCCTCTACCGCCTCACCCTTTTCACAAATCAATCTAATCAAACTAAATCAAATTAAATTAAACTAATCAATAAAATGTGTTCATTCAATTTCCTAATCGCAAATTTTTTACTTATTTTCCAGTCTAGGTAGGTCTTTGACCCAAAATATTTATTCCTGTCCATTCCTGATCTTACTTTACTTGGGGAGTTGAAATTATACAGAATATATAAACTATTTGTTAATTTTGGAAACAGGAATGGCATATTTGCAATTGGGAATAATACTACTTTAGAGTTATTATTATTATTATTATTAATTAATTATTTATTTGTTCTGTTTTACGACAGGTCCATTACTTTTTGTCAGTGAACTTAGACCTCCTTCAATTACCAGAACTTTCTTCTTTCCTTCAAGTCACCTGATATCTGAATCCTCCTCCTTCCTAAGCTCCACTTTCCCTCAACCTTGGCTTCTATGACGTCATGCACAAGACAATTAATTACTCTTAAGGATGTTTCCGATCCAATTTGCTATGTACCGAAGAATTGCATCCAAAATGGTTATCTTTTTACCTATTCATCTTAGGACTCTCCATTTGTCACCCTGTCTGTCCACCTGATATTCTCAAGTCTTATCCAGCACCACCTTTCAAAGCTCTCCAAGTATTTATTTTCAGTCTCCCTAAGAGTAAAAGTTTCAAATCCAAACATTGTGATGCTCCAAATGTAGCATTTCATCAGTTTCTTCCCAAGTTTGTGAAGTTACAAGAAATTAAACTCTTAGTATCACAAAACACCATGCTATATAGCAAATTTTTTTTTTTTTTACCTTTGAAAGTTCAGATTATGTTAATAATCCTAAAAGCATATGTTTATGTTTTTATTCTAAGTAAAATAATGCCTATTGTTAAAAATTTTGTTTACTTAATAATAGCTTGTGATTTATTTCTGTAAGTTTATTATTATTATTATTATTATTACTATTACTATTACTATTATTATTATTTTGAATTTTGAGTACCATGTCAATCATTTTGAAAGCGTCTATTATTTCTTTGGCTGTAAATTGAAGCAAAAATATTTTGTGCGTCAAGAATCCATCCATGTAATTGTTAAAAATATAAATTGATATATTATACTAGTGTAGTTTTTTTCGAGCTGTAAATGTATAAAACATATTACATTCCTTTTCTCATTTTAATAGCATGTAGATTCCTTTTCTCATTTTCATAGCTTGTAGTTGTGCAGTTAGGAAACATAGAGAAAAAAAAGAATCCTATGTTTTGTTGATACAGCTAATTATAATGTAAATGTTATATTTTCATGATAAAACAAATTAGAATCTGAATCTGAACATTTGTGAAGTTTGTGTAAAGTAATTTCAATAATAAACAATTTCTTGTCTCTAGTAACTTTATTTTAACACATTTTATGTATACATTAAGAAGACTTCTATGTCACTAGTCTGGCACACTATATAAGTCAGCAAATTTTCAAGGTGGAAAAACACCTGTATTCTTAGTGTTTGGCATCCACTTGTTTGAGGAACAAATACCTCTTGCAAAGCTCCTCCAAACCATCATGTCTGTTTCCTTGGACCGTAGCCACGCATACTATGTGTGCAGCATGCAATTAGGGACTGACAACATCATGCCTGCCTTTGACTCTTATCACTAAACAACTGGAAAAGCTTTGGCCAGCTTCCCTCGGTTGGAGGAACTTGCTCCTTCCATGAGCGCTAGACTCATATGTGGGGGCACTATCCCCGGGAATCACTCGTATAGAACTTTAAGCCTGAGTTGTCCAGCGAGGACCATGTGGAGGGGCTTGACCAGCTTTCCCGGAAGGTAGTATAGTATGATTTTGGTAGGAAGAACAGTAGAAGTTAGTTACTATAGTTACTAAACAATGTTAATATATTCATACATAAAGTCATGTCATCTGCAGATGTTACTTTTGATAGATATTATCAATACCTATCAAATAAAATAAGAAAATGTTATCATTGTTGGTTGCAAAGGAATATGTTTAGATTTTCTCTACTGTTCTTCCAACGTCCAAAATCAGGGTATGCTTAGTATCTGGCAAGTGGGTTGGAGTTATTTTATGTATTTTACTTATACACCACATTGACGTCTGACCTCTTAAAGTAGTTTTTCTCAAATTTCTACCCACAAGCCTCACTTGAAAATTAAGAGTAATTGTTGAGCCATACTAAAATAATATAGTTAACACTCTTAATTAAGAAGGAACTCGAAAGTTTATGGCTGCCAGAACATAGGCTTGCCACTCATCCTACCCTGAGACACTTCCATCCAATCTTTAATTTTAAACATGACCTTCAAATATATTTTCACATTATCCTCTTACCCAGTGGTTTTCAATCTGTGGTTTGTGGCTATGTTTTAGGTGGTTCCAGAAATTTTTTAACATTTCTATGGAAAATGTGTATTTGTAACACGCAAGTAATGCAACTTTAAGATAAGCGGTGTGTACAATGATATATTGCACCAAGATGAGTGTACCAACTCAGCTCAGACCATCAAGGTCAAATATGCAGTACAATAAACACATTAAGAAGCCTACAGTTATCTACATGGCATTCACATCAGTACTTAGTAGCCCTTTGCATTCGGCAGTTAGTTATTTTTGTGACTGTGTGTGCGTGCGTGTGCACGCGCGCGGTTTGCCTAGATATTATATAGGCCTACCATTGACGTTACATCTGTGATTGAGTCTTTCAGCTCGTATGTATGATCAACTTATTGAATTGGCGTCTGACGGAGCACTAAAAATCAGGTTTAATGAGAAATCCCTCACACACCTCTGGATTCATGGGAAATCAAAGTACCTTGAACTTGTCAATGATGCCATCAAGTACCGGCTACCGTTGCCATAAAGCACCTGCTACCGTTACCCACAACATACAATTGTAAAATGGGATTTTATGCCCTGTTTGGACCAAAAAGTGTGATAAGGAGCAGGCTTAATTTTGAGCCTGACTAAGACAGACTATCTTCCATTGCACCTGATGTAATCAAACTGGTCAAAGATTGCAAGAAACACCATTCTTCGCATTGAATTTGTTTATTTACTTTCTTGAAATGTCTTAAACACCATTTTCATTCTAAAAATAATTATGCTGCTATTGTTTCTTGTCCCCTGGTCTTAAACAGGCTCATGAGATTAAATTTTTTAAAATTAACTTATTAATTTTTCGTTTGTCATCTTGTATTATTTTCTTATCAACGCCTATATATTGAAGGATGTGGTTTGGTGTTGATTAGTGATTTACCATATTCTTCTGTGTTTTAAAGTATAATATAAAAGCAGTACTTTTTATTAATTTATTTTTAACTTTTCTACAGTGAAATAGCCTTAATATCATGTTTGTATAATGATAATGCATTTTAATTTGTTGTCAAATCATTATTCCTACATTTTGGTACTTGAATGGATGAGGTGCTGAGGTAGGTGGTTTGCGTTAGGTTAACAGTCTACACTTAGTGGTCCGTGGTAAGGGAGAATTTTAGAACCACTGCTCTCATTGATGTATCAAAGGTTCTTGTATTTTCACATTTCCCAGGAAAAATGTGCACATGACCACCGACCCACCTTGATAATTATTAATATGTTTGGGGATTCATACAAACCATGACATTCTTAATTATTTAAATTTCTCCATTTATCTGCTCTTAGGCCTAGATATCTACTTCGGTACTTTGTGTTAAAAAATACTCAATTTATTATTTTGGACCATGCTTCACACAATTCTTCAAAGTACATTTTGTTGAAATTAAAACAAAAAAGGAGCATGACATTTTATCTTTGATTTAGATATTTTCTGACATTTAATAATCAAGTGTTGATATGACAAAAAGAAAAAAAACCCATAAAATAACTAAGAATTAATTTTTTAATATAAATGTGTTACATTTGCTGACATACTATTCATGAAAATATTATTAGACCTAAACTGTGCAGAATGGAATATTAAAGTGTTTACCAATTACTTGGAAGGATGAGTTGGTTTCCTATCACAGAGATGATTAAAGTTATTACCTATTTTTCTGAGAGACTAGAATAGGCTCATTTTCAACTGCAGACCTTCATTGATTGAAGGGTTCAAGGTGCCACTCTGTATTAGACTGGACTGCTGATGACTGGGAGATTGGGGTTCGAATCCAGATTGTGTCTGCTTAGAGTTTTTTTTCCAAATGGTTACCCACTCTCTTTCCACACAAATGCAGGTAGATAAATTACCTCTTGAATACTTCCTTCCACATCCATATCTCATTAGATTAAGTATCATAAATGTGTATAACCTAAGACGCCTTGATAAAAAAACAACTGCCTGGTAAATTTCTGTAGATTCGACTACCTTGGTGTTTTTTTAGCACCGCATCTTACTACCTCTTAAAGTTGTATGTACATGTACTAATTGATCTCAAAAGTCAGGGATAAGGAAGGTTAATTTAGAAGAAGAGTATCTGCACTAGCACGGAGGTAGAGTGAAATAACCACCCTCATTTTATCCAACCAGGGTTCGAACCCTGATCTCCCTATCGTCGGCAGTCTAGTCTAACACAAGAGTGACGCCTTAGACCATACGGCCACCGAAACAGGCACCTTCACACTTATGCAGATGCAAATATACTGATCAATATTTCTTTTGAATTGCCCAATTGACCAAAGAGACTAATCTGTGGTTGAATAATCTAGGGTGTCACTATCGCAATAGACTGGATTCATAGTGATGTTGAGATCCGGTGTTTAAATGCGGGTCTGGTGTACCGAGGATGGATTTTTACTCTCCTGCCATGCAAAAGTATATACAATTTTTCTAAATTCAACCTCCTCACCTCTAACTCATCATTGTAATTAGTAAATTAGTGTATATCTCGAACAGCTAAATGATGTGTTAAAAAAAAATGCTAACATTTAGTTGTAATATCTAATTTTTTTAATAGAAAATCTAGAATTAATGTTAAATTAATTCAGAATTGAAATAAATTAATAGGTGAATTGGCTAACCTCACAATTATATTTACAAAAATTTGTATTTGAGATTCCAGAGTGTGTATAAAAATCAAGATATATTTGAGAAACTAAATTTGGCCTAGCTCAAGTAAAATGGTATATATCTATTTGTTTGGGACAATCTGTACACCTTTTCTCTCCCTATTATTCATGTTGTAATACATTATTTAAAGAAATAAAGAGACAAGTAATTTTAATGTTTTCTAGTCCTAAACTGCTTCAAATAAACAACCATCTGAATAAAATCTAACATATCCACTTTAAGCTTAATTAACTAGACTATGGTGACCATTGGAATAATTTCCCTAAGGGAAAAAAATGTATGGTACCACCGAGAATTGAACCATGGCTCAACTAAACTAGTGAACAGAAATGCTGATCAAGAGGCCGTCACCCACTTTAAAAGACCTTATAAACTAAAATGTGATAGAGAAAAATTGAACACTTTTTTTCAAAGTGAGTGTACAGGAAGGAAGTGGTCAGGTTATAAGAAAGCCTGCTATGTTATATCTTGTTTGTGAAGCAGCTTACTGTGGAAATAGTTGGGTTCACTTTGAAATGGGATCGTTAATTTTGATTGCTGGCCTTGCATGTTTGCTTAGGTTTTCTCTGAGCACCGACATTTGGACCAACTGTTTTGTTGTTCGTTTAAAATTAGGCAATTCCAGTTCATTAGTTGACCAAGTTGTCGAAGATTATGGTATACATAAAATAACGAAGGTACATTTCAAGTCATACTTCAGCCCATTGCTACAGTAGATATGATTTACCTGCTTTGGTGGCTGCATGGTTTAAGATGATACACTGGCAATAGACTATACTGCTGATGACGAGGATATTGGGTTTCGATCCTGCTCTGGTGTACTGAGGGAGGTTTTTACTAAATGTGCTCAACTTGATCTCCTCATGCAAATGTGGGTACACTTCCTCTAAATCCAACCTTCCTCATCCCTTATCCAATAGTGTAATTAGTACATTAGCGTACAACCCGAATGGGTATTAAGAAGTGGTGCTAATGTTTATTATATACTATGATTTGAGTTGTTATTTACATCCAAGACGTCTACAGTTATTTTCAGATGGGGAGTTTTATCATTTCCAGCATCACGGTGTACCAAGTCAAGCTGAACGGAAGGCTTACAAGCATTTGAAATTACTAAATCGGGACGAAAGGGTGAGTCAGATTATGTCTACAACACATTTAAAGTAATCTATATAGTTTTGTAACACACTAGAACAGTATTTTAACAACATCCAGACCTGCGAATGTGGTCACGCGGTTTAAGGCGTCACTCACAATATACTAGATTGCCGACAGCAAGGTTCGGTTCCGAATCCTTATTGGGTCTATTGAGATTTTTTCCCCTTACACACCACACACATGCAGGTAAATTTCCTCTAAATTACACCTAATCTCTACCTTAGTGTATATATGTAGAGAGCCTGGACCGAAAGATAATGTAAACAAGAATCATTTAAAAAAAAAAACTCTTAGCAGAACCAAACAAGTATGTTTGTTTTGAAAATAATTGCGATATTGGCCTCTTAAAAATGACTCAATGCTTTAACTAACCTTGGATCATTTTAAATAGAAGACAATTTTAAAGACTTAACTTCATACACAAAGAAGGAAAGGCCTTAGATAACTTATCTCTGTTCTTAACACCTGCGAAACAGATGGTTTCTAGCACACCGTACAATGCTGCAATATCAACATGATTAATAGCAATTTTTATATACAAAGAAGCTCAATTTTTTTTTTATGATTACAAAAAGTTAAATTAAAACTAATTAACTTAATAAATACCTCTTGATCATGTTTGCAGTGGTTTCAAATCAAACACTTGATATTTACTTAGCAAACATTAAATACATGCCAAGGAAACACTTATGTTTAAATACAGCCAAGGAAACACTTATGTTTAAATACAGCCAAGGAAACACTTATGTTTAAACTAAAATTACACATGTGGGCACACAAATGTGTTAAATTTAAAAATTACAGGTGAAAATGTGTGTGGTAAATTACTAGGAAAGAGCTCATGGGAGGGAATGAATTTTGTGAAGAGCATATTAAAATACTACGAGGAGAAACAGGATAAGGAATGAAACTATCGGGAAAAGAGTAGGAGTACATAGAGAGAAAGCAAGCTTGAGTTGGTATGAGCATGTAATAAGGATGGAAAAGGAGAACACCAAAGAGAATTATGGAAATGAAGCATGTAGGAAACGGACTGCTGGTGAGACCAAAAAAGGGATGAGAGGAGCAGATAATAAAAATTGTACAAGTTAGAGGATAAGAATGGAAGTGATTAAAGGAGGGAAAATGATGGAAAGATAGATGAATATGGAGGCATTTTATTAAATTGGATCGGTCACAGCCTGTAAACATTTGATGATAGTGATGATTAATATAAATATTAACAACTTAAGCTTAAAAGTTACACACGATTCTAGATTTAGAAAAAGGACAGTTATATCTATGTAAAGAAAGGGTGAGGAATTTGAGGGAACTAATTATTTTTGTTGAATCAAGCTATTTAAAAACAATATTGATTGTAGAAGACAAATTGGTGGTTAAAGATTTTTTTTTTAAAGATTAGGACAGTTTATTGTTTGTGCCTCAGTTTTTATAATGGACATCAACTTCTATCCTAGGGTACAGCAAAATGATAAATAATTTTAATAAATGCACCAGCCAAGGCTGCATTTCCCACTAGGAAGACTAGGCACGTGCTTAAGGAGCAAGATTTTTTAGGGGTGCAACATTAAAAAAAAAATCAAATTGTTTACAGCAGCACCCTTTCTGAGGTACGACGTCACGGGATGTGAAACCGAAACCTTTGTCTTCAACATGAATGAACATAATTCTCACTAAAATAACACACACAGACTCAGCTCTAGCTGAAGCTTGCTTGTTATAAAGCGCTAGTGTATTGTTAGAGTTCTATTATGTCTATTATTGCCGTCTGTCGGCAGTAATTGAGTCACTCATATGCGAATTGCGAAGCCATGCCAAATATAGAGCACAACCATTTTGTACAGTAGTCACATAATTTTAATGGGTATAATGTAAATAATAGCAAGAAATAGGCCTACATTATTATTTGTGTCACAAATAACAATATGATATTTTTTGGAGCGAGCGGGTTGTGAGGAAGGTGGGGGTGGGGGTCCCTGCAGCTCATGTGCCTAAGGGCACCATATTTCTAAATGCGGCCCTGAAACCAGCATTCCTTGGGAGATACGATGAAAAATCACATTTAAATTTCAAAAGACAAAAATAAATTAATAGTCCAATCCCCAAGAGGGCTAATTCAATTTTTATGTTGATTAGTTTTGTACATATGAAGCACGTGCACTCTTTAAATTTTACTATTACTTTATTATTCGATACCTTAGCTCAGTCAATAGATGTCTGTCAACTGACAGATTAAGGATCCTGGGTTCGATTCCTGGCATGGCCGAAAAATTCATCATTGGTGAAATGTGGGTTTACCCTTTCAGTGATGAATTAACGGCCTGGGGACTGGATGCTGTGCCTATCCTAGTATTAAAATAGATCATAAAGCATATGAAGCTACGACAGGTCTAGCAAACCGGTAGTGGAAAATATATGGCTTGAATAAAAAACACCCAGGCCACAGGCTGGAAACAGTAATGGATGAAAAGTAAAGTTTATATTATTATTATTATTATGATTATTATAAATAATATCTTCAATAGCAACTTTTAATGTAAACTTGTCCTTGAACATGCAGGTTGACCCTTCTCAGGCCTCTAGAAAGCAGAAATGGCTTTTTCTCAGTAACTCAGTACCCATAGGGCAAACTCTAGATTTGGAGAATTTTCTTTCTACCACAAAAGACGAGCCAAAATTCTGAAAGTTCCCCCACTACTGTACAAAGTAACAATGTTCTTATTTCTTAGAGTATAGTAATAAGTCTTAGCATCGTGCAATAAACTTATGATTTTGAACGTCCGCTCCCTCGAAATTAAATTCTACCTACACCCATGAACTCAGTATATTTTATTTTGCAAATTGTTAAGCACATATAAGTATATTTTCATTTCTGTGATTAATAAAAAAATATCAGGTTGCAAAACAATTATTGTTCTCTCATTTAAGGTGAGAGTGTAGGGAAGGTAAGGTGAGTGTTTTTGCTGTTTTTATAGCAAAACTTTTATTAGGCCAAAATAAATAAAATATTGCTCTAGTAGAAACATAGAGTTTAATATTCTACACATGGTGACATAATCAGTTGTTGAATATCTGTCATGAGCTTAGCGGCATTAGATGAGAAATGAGAAACTTTTTAAATGAAGACAAAAAGTTGTAATTAAATTCCAGATATTCAACAACTATCAATGTCAGCATGTGAAGAAAATTAAACTATGGGTTTCTACTGAAGAAATATTTGATTTATTTATACCGAAAAAATATTTGTTACAAAAACCACAATAATAGTGCCCACAACTTGTGTTTCCTACACTGCCAACTAAATGTTCTCAAACATAATTCAAGGGATTGTTTAAAACACTAATGTATGTTCTGTCCCCTTACAGATTCCTTGGGTCCAGCAACAGAAACTAGTTACTAGAACCAAGAGGAACTTTGTCCTGTCTGATGACAAGGAAGGGAAATATTATGTGTCAACTGGAAAGGACGATCTTTATAAATATTTAATGAGTAAAAAATATAAGGACAACATGTCTTTTGATGATCCATTCTACCCCAAGCAGTGGTACTTGGTAAGTAATGTGTGTCAAATATCGTTAATTGAAGTTTTCAAAATATGTATCATTTAAATTAATATATGTGGATCCAAATATGTTATCATCATCATCATTATCATCATCAATAATAGTTTCCAGACACTTTTCATCTCATCCTCCCATTTTTCATCCTATCCTCAAAAATTTTGTTTCACAAACTTGAATTTTGCTTCTTTCCTNATTTTTTCTTTTTCCCGCTCTTTTAATAAAAAAAAAAAAAAAAACCCAGAATAGTCCTATTTTCAAAGGTCCACATACAACTTGAAAACATTGTAGCGGCGCTTTAATTAGCACTAAATACGCCGACTACATTTACAAGGATATAAAACATGATAGGTTAATACTTGAAAACATAAGATTAAAATGCATGTTGACAAAAGAGTTTAATGGAGCAAACAAAACAAACAAATACAATGTAGTGACCAAAGCACAACCCATCATTTCCTATGTTGACCGGCCAAACGGGACAAAGTACCAAGTACAACAATAAGTTTAGTAACTGACACACTCATAGAGTGAATAAGACGTGAAGCGCCATGGGTCTAATCCCTCATCCTGACTGCAAAACTTAGCTGGTTTTATTAACTATCACCTCACTCTTAAAAGAGGTATAATTACACTTTATAGAACGAAAGACAAAACTAAGGCTAACTCAAGTTACTCCCCGATTGAGAGACAAAGACTACAAACACAATATAGTTGCCGTAGTGAACTTGTTGCAACAAACATCTAAAGGATAACGACTGACCTGCAACACACAACATTTAAGACTAAATAACCCTATTTTAAGAAGTGAGAACGATATGTGCCAGTGAAGCTAGCATTGACATGTTAACCATCTAGTATTGGTTACATAAGTTACAAAGAACTGTCTATCAGTCCCATTCATAGAAACACCGGGCTTATATCTTAGAGAAAGTGGTCATTCAGAATTCTAGGCCTTTATACAATAAAGGTTGGCTTGTTACTAATTAGTATTGCCAGATATTATGAGTTAAACCACACTCAAACATAGGCACAAACTACATGTCATATAAAAGTTATTAACAATCAGCAAGTTATCATGCAGCCCCAGAAGGGAGTCAAACATGAACATTTAACTGGTTGTGGGACGAGCCAGAAGGGCAGCGACAAACCCACAAGTTGCGCACCACAAAACAGGTAAACAACAATGCACATCGGTTCACAAGAACAACTAACAATTACCTGACTAGGTCTCAATAACGGGCCTTGAACAACCTAAATTCCTCCTTTCCTATCGAGAGGCACTGCAGACCGGAGCGTGGTCATACAGGCCAGGGAGTGAGATACACTCCAATGAAACTACTGGCCTTAAGGACCAAGTAGAAAGAACAAGAGATATGAAAGATACCTCATAACGTGGTCAACATGACTTTGAATAACAAAACCTAACCTAATTATATATAATATAGTCGACAAACTTAACTTGTAAGAATAATCCTAATTGAATTACAGTACTCTGAACGTAGAGCTTCCTACTCCTTCTAAAGTATATAAAACTTTATAGTTTATGATAAGTTTTTTAGTCTGTTCGGTGAGTCTGATGACACCATCATTGTGACCTCGATATATTCTTGGTTGCTGTACTGTTGAACGGAGGTGAAAGACGTCGGTCATCGAATACTAGATTGAAACTGTTTGTGCCCAGCGGATCTAAGCGTTTTATACAAGTTGAACTGGTGAACCAGGGGTAGGGGTGTTAGGAACACTTCTTGACGTTTGGAGAATACGTAGGCACCTGGCAATGACGTACACACTCTCGTGAGCCATGTTCAAATCCACTTAGTACACCTGGTGGTCTAGTTGAGTTGAGTATAGAGTTGAATGGAGGCCCATGCAACTCTGCCCACAGAGCTATTCCCACTAGGCATTGTTCTCGAGGAGTGGTATGTAACAAATTATGTTATAACATTAATATATATAGTTAGATATCCATACATATTTTATTATGTGAAGTCATTTTTTCTAGCTGGTTTAGTTTGTACAGACAAGGACTGGTGAGCCCGCTCGCTACAACATTCATTTGGGGCATATTAAAAATAAACCCATATTAAAACTATTGAGGTCTGTGTGAGAACTTTTGGGCAATATGGGGGTTTGAAATATATCCTTTAGCTTTTTTCACAAAAAGAAATAAAAAAAAACCCCATCTCACTTAACTATATTTGTAAAATATTTATTTCTTTGGCTTCTTTAAGGGGTTAACATTTAAAATATTCCTCCAACACTTGATGATATAAACTCTATATAGAAAATGACAATTCAATTTTCATGAGACAGCGAGAAAATTACAAGATCTACTTTCACGTATTTTTACATCAAGTCATACGATCTGCAACCGTCACTTTTGATAGATATTATTAATACCTATAAAATAACACAAATTAATAACATTATAAAAATGTTTGAATGTTGGCCACAAAAAGTATGTTTGTATTTTATAAAAGGCTCTTTATGAGGAAATTGGACCGTATATTACCTATGTTAAAACCAAGTTTTGTCATATTATTTCCTATTCCAATCATGGCACTGGTGTGCAACTGACTTTTTAAATGGCCTCGTGTTGTGGCAGAGAATGGAGATGGCAGGAGTACCAACATTAGATGCAAGTGTTACAAACTTTGTCTTGAGTATAAGTTAAGACTTAGATGTTATTACTTAAAGAATTCAGAAAAATATAGTTTAGAAATTAAATTTTTATAAATATGAATAATAAAGAATACTATACTGCTGAAAGACCCTTGAAAAATATATAATCTTGGATTTTAATCTAATCTTCCAGATTTCTCCATTTGATCTGGATTATCTCAGGAGTAAAGGGTTCAATTTCAGATAAGACTTTGATTTCAATTCAACATTTTCATTAAACTTAACTTAACCTTTTCAACTTATTTATAGCATTATCTTCAAACTTAATTTGAATGGAGTGTTAAGCTAATTCTAACTTGTTGTTTTAAATAAGTTTTATACTTTCATCCTTGTGCCGACTCATTTTGTATTGTAATTCATAGTATTTTATCAATGTTATTTTGACTATATGACTCTTTTATATGGTAAATTATTGAGTCAACGAAGTGTTTTTGAATGTTATAAAATTTTGGTTACAATTATTGGTATTCCAAGATTATATATTTTTCAAGGGTCTTTCAGTAGTATAGTATTTTTCTTTATTATTCATATTTATAAAAACTTAATTTCTAATCCATAATTTTCTGAATTCTTTAAATAATAACATCTAAGTCTTAACTTATATTTACTCACTCCTTACTCAAGATTTAGATTTTTAGAATGTTTTCTAAAAGGTTTTTCTTGAGTGCTATTTGTATTAGAGTCGTGGCAGGGACTGTAGATGGCAGCAGCACTACCACCATAAAACACAAGTGTCATAAACGTTATTAGAGTGTGATTAGTACAAATTAAATCTCTCTTAGCATGGTGGTAATCCCTTGCTGCACAGCCTGAACATACTCCCAGTCTGGAACATGGGCTGGACGGGACGGGGAGTGACTCTCTCCGTACTAGATGATGGTCTAATGCACTCCAACATGGACATTCTACCCAACTATGTGAGTCAACTCGCTAACAGCTAGATTCACCTTCCTCAGTCACAGAGTCAGGAGGTATCAGACACCATTAATCCAGGTGTGCTTAGTAACTGACCAAACAATAGTTGATAATAATTGTGCTTGATTTAGTATTAAATACATAAATACGCCATCAGTTAATTTTTGATGTGGAAGTTGGTAACTTTGTTAATTAAAGGTTGATAGTTTTATTTACTTGGCAACAAAATGGCGCATGTATACTGCTGGTGAGGCTGGTGTGATATTATTGGGGGAAGATGAATTTATAAATCAAAGAATATTTTTTTTCTCTCTAAATTATGTTACGAGGCATTCTTTGCTTGTACCATGGAACAAAATATTTACTACTCATCCTAATAATTAATTTAAATTAGTTGAAAAATGATACTTGGACATGAGAATTGAACCGAAAACCTTTGGCTTAGTACACCACTTTTCTACCATTGAGCTATCCAGGATTCGTCGAACGCTCGTCTCTCATAGCTTAAAGCTGAGTCTGTGATGGATGGGGAGTAATCATCAGCTACATATGGACACCAAATAGTATCGTAGGCTATCAGATACCACAGCCATCTGCGACTCGGGAGGCCTGTTATGCTCCCGTCCTATAGCTATTCTATGCTTTCAGCCATGCAGAACAAACTAAACTGTTCTGAAATTTTTTCAGACAAACAATAAGAGATTACACCAGCTTCGGTGTCCACGTGGTATAACGTGCTACTCTCACTGTAGATTAGACTGCCGATGACGGGGAGATCAAAGATTGAATTTTGATCTGGTTTTTCCCAAAATGGGTTTTTCACTCTCTCTTCACAAAAATGCAGGTACATTTCCTCTGAATGTAACCTTTATAATCCCTTAAACCTTTATCATAATTAATACACAAGTGTAACACCCGAATGAGTAGTAAGACGCGGTGCTAAAAAAAATCACAACCTCAAACATGATTCCCAAACATAACCTCTAAATATTATTTTCCATACATGTGAGTTTCATGTTAAGTGTCTCCAAAATTAACTGTGACTTTTTTTTCCCCATATAACATTTCATGGTTCTTGAAGGAACCATATGTGAGCTATGACTTGGCAGACTTTTCCAACCAGGACTCTGACCCGACACCCAACACAACCTTTCCCGGCAACAACCATGGCACCTACTGCGCTGCAATCATGGCCGCAGCAGCCAACAATAGTTACTGTGGTGTGGGTGTTGCTTACGAAGCTAGAGTGGGAGGTAAGCTTGTTTCATGAGAGTTACTAGCTTATTAACCAACTAACATCTGTGTCGTGGAGTGTTAAATTGTCAGGGTAAGCAGATTTTGTTTTAACCAGGCGTGTGCAAATATACATCTTCCTCATTGAGTCGAATTCTTATGAAAACATTGGTTTTTTTTAGTTTGGGCAGTAGAGAGTAATATTTAAAATTACATTTTTTAAATAAAGCCATGTATAAATCATTTACAAACAAATTTTTTATTATTTTATTTTGTAAAAAAAAAATTATCACACAAATTCAGATTTTTAAATAAATTTAGTATGAAAGACTCCATTTACTATGAAATAAGATCTTAAAAATTGAATTTAATTAATTAAATTCTGAGTTAAAATATTTTAAAAATATTCTGAATTTTCATATTTTTTAGTTCTGTAAAAATCTTTGAGCTGAGTTTGAGCAACTACTATAACTCAACCCGAAGATGAATTTTCGAGTACTCGCACCCCCCCTAAAAACACCCTCACTACTCCCAACAGATATTCAATCCTTGGTCTCTCCAGTCCACTATAATGTGAGAGTGACACCTAAGACCATTCGACAACTGAATCAGGTGAAATTCTAAATATTGTTGAAAATAATCCTTCTAAAATCAACCTAATAAAGTTGAATTATGTTGCAAGGTGTGCGGTTACTTGAAGGTGGTGTGACGGACTTGCAGGAAGCGTCCGCATTGAACTATGCTCTGGACAAGGTGGACATCTACAGCGCCTCATGGGGTCCTAGGGACGATGGCCTGAGAGTGGAAGGACCAAGCACTCTGGCAGCTGCGGCCTTTGAAAGAGGCATAAGGGAGGTTTGTGGGACATTTCTTAACCTCCTTGAATCATCATTTAACTATCTAATTTCACCTCACAATAGTTTTATTCATGAGCTTAGGTGAGCCCTGCCTCTGTGTGTTGTGGCATGTCATGACTAGCAATCTTTATCAAAATATATCAAAGGTTTTTTATATCAGGTTCAATGATGACTCGCTCGCTTCACTGGCCGAATGGTCCTATATTTTCTCCACGCAAGTCAAAACTTTCCGTTTCTCTGCTAAAAAAATATATTTTACCACCGCAGATTACTTTTTCAAGAAAGTTGGTGGTTTATAAAAAAAGGCATCACAGATTACCAGTTAGAGACCCCTGGTCTAAGGCCATCACTTTTGTGATAGACTAGACTGTCACTAAGGGGCAGTTGGGGTTCAAATCTCGGTTTTATGTACTGAGGATAGTTCTTCCGAAATGGTTTCCCATTCCTTCCTTTACACAAATATGGGTACATTTTTTATAAACTCTACGCTCATCCCTAACACATTAGCATAACTCTGTAGATACCTGGACAGGTAATAATCTAATTATAACCGATACTTAATCACAAATGAATCCTGAGTCAATCGTTAAACCATAAACTTGAAGTGAATAAAACTCCAGCCTAAATAACTTGAGCCAAAAGCTTCGATTTGAGCTTTTGGTAATAATAAATTAACTAAAAATATTGGTCTCGTTAAAAAAAAAGTTTATTTTACTAAAGGAGTTATCTGTCTCACACCAGAGTTTTAAAATGTTAACCCACAAATATTATTGCATGGATGTGAGATAATTAAAATGTTTCAGGGTAGGAAAGGCAAAGGAGCACTCTATGTATGGGCGGTTGGAAACGGCGGTTCGGTGGACGACAACTGCAACTTAGATGGTTATTCCTCGAGCATTTACACAATCTCCATTAACGCTCTGACAGAGACTGGTGGGTATGTATTGGGATTGTCTGTGTGGTCTTTGTCCAGGGACATACGTGGAGACACATACGAGCTACACCCTAAATATGTGAACTAACAACTAAACAACTACACCTAATTTCATTTCTGAGGGAACTGCATGCTTACTATTGAGCAACAGCGTTGTCATTCTTTTGTTTTCCATGATCATTCTTCCTTCGAATGTATATTGAATTTGGCAATGCTGGGCTTTCGTTGTTGTCGGTAGTTGGTGCTTCTTCCTCCAGCACAGTCGTAAAGTTACAGTAATCTGAGACTCATGTTCCTAATTAGCTAGCTCAAAAACATCAACTAAATAAACACTCATATTTTATTAGTACTCTGTGTAGAAAAATATTTGTTATTGATCATGTTATGATTTTGTGTGTATGTGTTGGTTGTGTTGTTTTTTTTGCCGTTAAGGTTGTGGATTTATAGTTTTATGTGCATATTAATATATTCATTTGAATAATAGTGTATTGTTGACAGTTAAAATTTAACACAAATTATGGCATCTCCTGGCTTGTTACAAACAATTACATTCCAAGAGGAAAATATTAAGTAGTAAAGAAAGGGCAATGGTGTTAAAGAGTCTACACCCGTTAAGTCAGAACTTGTTCAGTAAATCAAGTGGCAATGCAGACTGCAGAAGCTACAGGTGTGTCTTATAAGTTAGTAATCTCTATTCAACAAGAATTCAAAACTATGGGAAAGTTACTGACACTAATAAAAAAAAAAGGAAATAACTCCACTCAAATGAAGCGTTTGGATAAATATGACACTTTTATTCAAGCAGCAATTCCCAGAAAGGTACATTCACTTTACCGTAACAATGAATTACTTACCCTAAAGAAAATTAAATTTTTGATTGATATTTTCTGATTAAGAACAAGTAAGAATGTAATATATAGCATTTAGTATAAAATGAATGTTGTAATATATTTGTTTGTATATTAATAATGAGGAAAAAAGCTTTATACATAAAATAGTTTTAAACAAAACTACGTGAGGAATAGAAAAAGTTCATAAACTTCAATCTTGAAAAAAATATGATTGTGGAAATAGTTAATGTTTTTAGAAAAGGCTGTACACCGGTAGGAAATGTTTTTGCCTGTCAAATGAACCCCCAAAGCTCCCCATGCTGCATTGTTGTTTACATTGAGGGATTTCCAAGTAAACTCTCCCCCTCACTTCCCAACAACCGAAAGCTAGAAGGTTTGGCAACCGGTAAGAGAGAGAGAGAGAGCGAAGATAAATCTTTTCTTCATAAGACCTGCAGTTCCCTCAACTATGAAATTAGGTGTAAAAGAGGTTGACCTCAGTGGTCTTGGGGGTAAACTGCTTGCCTCAGGATACAGTGTTCATGGGTTCAAAGCCAGCCAGTGTCAACCAATTTTTCTTGAGCAATAAAAATCTGTAACACAACTTCCTTTGAAGGGGAAGTAAAGCCGCCTTACTCGTATCAATTGTGGCATATAAAAGAACCCTGAAAGGTATGTGAGAATACCTTTTCTGGCAAGATTAGTATGCCCTTTTGATCTTGCTCATAGAAATTCTTGTGTGCTGATATGATCAGTTGGTTCAGAAAATGCACGTTAAATACCTCAAACAAATAAACTAAAAACTAAAAGTGAGCTTATGTAGAAGACATGACGCCATGACACTCTATTAGCCTCGTGACTCAATCCTTTCTATATTATCACATGCACGGTCTGTATCCGAATTATCTACTTGTGTGTCGCCTTGCAATGAGCCTTGTAAGTTGCACCAGCAAGGACGTGGAGAAGTGTGAATTCGGCCAAATCGTTGCACAGGATCCTGATGCACCCCTAATACACCCTTGGATACTGGGATGGAATCCATACATCGTTGTCACATCTCCACGTGGACTTGGTGTGGTGTTTGACTGGCAATAATTCTATTATTTTTCTCTATGCTAGACCATAGAAATGTACATTTTCCTCCATACTTCAAAGCATGAAAATTCTCGTGGTTAAGACTTAATGTCATTGTACTACATGCAAAAAAAGAAAAAAAAAGAAAAAAAGAATCTATATTATGTTTTAGTTTGACAATCATTAGAGTTAATAGTTGGCACTAAACATAGTTTCTAAGATAGCTGGAAGATAATAGCACTGCAGTCCCAAAGAATCTTTAACTGTTCGAATAATCTGATGCAGTCCTCCATTAAAAGTGCATGGCAAATGTACATTTGTCAAGGCGATATTGTAAGGAAAAGGATCCTTGAGACTATTTGGATACAGCCATGGCCTTGAGCGTTTACCAACAGTGCAGTATTCTTCTTCAGACAGGAGCAGTTGTATAAACATTGTAACCCTGATTAATGCAGCTGAACAGCAATAGCTCGGTATTTTGTGTCCTATGTTGGTAGGTCGTAGCTGTTTCTACAACGAACCTTGCGCCTCCTCTCTAGCAAGTACGTATGTCGGAGGGTTTCACATAATGCCAGACAAGGCTGCCAGACACAGAAGTACAACAAATATAGTACGTATTATAGACGCTATACGGGAAAACAAAATAGTATCGAGTCTTATCTTGCTGTTTGCTTGAAATACAGACACTGAGCTTTTCTTTATTTTTAGCACCGAGTCTTACTACCCGTCCATGTTATATGCAGATGTACTAATAGAGGGAGAGTGGAAAACCATTTAGGAAAAAAAAAACACACCCTCAACACAGCCTACCTTGATTCAGATCTTGATCTTCCTGTCATCGGCAGTCTTAGTGCATTGCAAGAGTGACACTTTAGAATACTGAAAATTAACTACAAAAATTAACCATCCATCCATCACTTTTTCCAGCCTATGGCTTAGATCAATTTTTTTATTCAAGCCATATATTTTCCACTACCGGCTTGCTGGGCCTGTCATAGCTTAATATGCTTTATAATCTAACGTAAGACTAGGACGGGCACAACATTCAGTCCCCAGCCGTCAATTTATCGATGTGAAAGGGTAAACCCATATTTTCATCAATGATAAATTTTCAGCCATGCTTGGTATCGACCCAGGGACCCATAGCTCTGTAGGCAGACACGCTACTGACTGAGCTATAGTGTCTAACACAAAAATTAACCAAGTGTTAAAAAATTATCTTAATTCATTTGAGATTAAAAATTATTTTAAGGTCATAAAATATGGTTCTGAATCACTTTTATAATCAGAATCACTTGTTTTGATGAAATGTCATTTTTTTTTGGGTACATCACAGACAATGCTAATTTGCACATAAATTCCGTTCATGATTTATTTTATAGCTCATTTTCTTGTAATTTTTTGGTCATTTTGGTTTTTTAGGTAATATTTTCTTGGTTTGTGTAATTTTTAAGCATTTTTGAGTCATTTTTAGATACTTTTGAGTCATTTTTAGATATCTTTGAGTCATTTTTAGGCATTTATGTGGGATAAGTAAATTTGTAAATACCTACTATTGATATTTTATAAATACATAAATGCTCAAACATTAATGTTTTCAACACACAGTTGTTTGAGTGGAGGTACAGGATGTAGTAGAGGAAGCAAGACTGAAATGGAATGGGCATGTAATGAGAATGGAAAAAGAGAGGATACCAAATAAAATGCTAGAAATGAAGTATGTAAGAAAAAACCATAACGGAGTCCAAGAAAGAGATGGGAAGAGCAGATAACAGAAAGTGTGCAAGTGAGAGGAGAAGAATTGAATCAATGAAAGGAGGAAGAATAGTGGAAGGACAGAGAAAGATGGAGGCATTTTACTAAACTGACCTGGCCACAGGCTGGAAACAGTTAATGATGATGATGAGTTGTTTGAATGAGAAGATAATTTAGGGAATGAACTTTATATCCTGATAAATTTAGGTCCTCAAAGTCCGAGCCCTGGTTATAACTATTAAAATCACAAGTGCTTTGTCATTGTTTTAAATCCTGTAAAACTTCACGAAAAATACCAAAGTTTACACAGTTAAAATATTCTATATATACATTTAATTGAAAATAAATCATTTTTTTTAACCTTATTATTAATTTTATGTGGTAAAACTTAAGATACAACTATTTTTAAGATTATGTTTGTTAGTGTTTGTTTTTGAATTTTCAACACTATAGATTTCACTCATACATACATCACAATTTTTGGGACACATGAAAACAAATTACTCTTTTCTACTGGAGAAGGGGTGAGATATTCCCTGAAAATTACTTTATCTGTTATGTATTGTTTTAGTTCCCAACTCTGAGGCCTACAGTTTTCTGGTTAGGGTGTAAACATGACCCTTCTATCTTTCTTTCATTATTTAGTAAATACACTATTTAATTAATGTGTAAGAAGTCCACTTTTTCAATTCGAAGCGAACTTGAATCAAATATATGAAATATTCTCAAAGCCGAATCGAAGTTCGAATATTTTTTTTGTTAGTTTTTTTACACTAGGAAAATATATTATATTGCTATTTATTAAACTTTATGTAATGACATTACTTAGAACATGTTTTATTGTTACTAATATTTCATTTTAGTCTAACAAATCAAGTTATATTACAACTTACAATTCAATTACTTAGGATTTTTTCCAAATAAAATTGTTTTATATTGTATATAAATGGGATTAATTGACCATAAATCGAGTATTTTAGCTGTCATTATTTTATTGACGAAGCTTTGAAGCCGGAATTATTTTTAAGTGAAGTCTAAGCTGACATTTGTTTTGAAGCCAAATCAAAGCTTTGCACACCCCTAATTATTGATATTATTCTTTGTAAATTGCAATCAACCATCATCATTAGTTTTTTTCGAGTGGGGATGGTTTCGGAAAGGTTTTAAATGTCTACTATTTTGTTCCTCGTTGTCTTGATATGGCTGTGTTTGTTTTGTAAGGTGGTTCCCGAGCTGGACGGACACTGTCACAGTTCTTTCCAAGGAACCTCCGCGGCCGCACCTCTTGCGGCAGGAGTCCTGGCTCTCGTGCTGCAAGCCAAGTAAGTACCCTCGGAAACACAACTGTGATGTTCTGCGCCAGTTGTGACGCTTGGCACAAGGTCATTGGTGGATTGTTGTAAGTAGAAAGGATGAGGTAACTGGCTCTGCTACACGGATGTTAAGGTGGGGTAGTACTTGTTTGAGTTGTATGCACACATTGAATACGCTAATGGGATAGGGATGAAGAAGGTAGTATTTCAGATGATTTTCAGAATTGAGGGGGTCAAGGCACAAGTATAATAACCTTCATTTTATGAAAAAATGTGTTAGCAGTGATTTATGGTATCTTACCTCTTGAACTACAAGTTGTTTTTATAGTCAGTCAAGACCTTGATGATAACTCATATCGGCTAGTATTTTATTTATTTTTTATAGATAGATTTCAAGGTTTCATAGAAGTTTAAATAGTAAATATATCCCATCTAAGTCTATGAGGATTATAATGTTTGTGCCCAAACCCCCTTAATTATCTGTCTGTTCCCAGCACAGTTACCAATAAGTCAGCATTATCCGCTTGTTCCCAGCACAGTTACCAATAAGTCAGCATTATCTGCCTGTCGCCAGCACAGTTATTAATAAATCAGCATTATCTACCTGCTCCCAGCACTACCAATATGTAAGCATTATCTACCTGCTCCCAGCACAGCTACCTGTAAGTCAGCATTATCTGCCTGTTCCTAGTCCAGTTACCAATAAGTCAGCATTATCTGCCTGTTCCTAGTCCAGTTACCAATAAATCAGCATTATCTACCTGCTCCCAGCACTACCAATAAGTAAGCATTATCTACCTGCTCCCAGCACAGCTACCTGTAAGTCAGCATTATCTGCCTGTTCTTAGTCCAGTTACCAATAAGTCAGCATTATCTGCCTGTTCCTAGTCCAGTTACCAATAAGTCAGCATTATCTGCCTGTCTCTGGCCTGATTACCAATAAGTCAGCATTATCTGCCTGTCCCCAGCCCAGATCTGACATGGCGAGACGCCCAGCACATCATTGTGCACACAGCAAGTAAGCCCAACAATGACACAGGATGGCACACTAACGCTGCCGGATTGCACTACCATTTGGAGTATGGTTTTGGTGCACTTGATGCCCTCAGTATGGTCACTACTGCGGTCGGCTGGACCAACGTCCCAAAGCAACGGATGGTCGTAGTCGAGGCTACCGCTCTACCTTTGTGAGTTGAAGGGGACCATTCAATGGCACATTGGGCTCGGAAACCACAGGATCTCTCCTCTGAGATGATCACTTTCATAACTTAACTATCTTTGGTGGTCGAGTGGTTTGATGCGTCACTCCCGCTATAGACTGGGCTGCCTATGAGGAAAAGATCGGGGTTTGAATCCAGGCTGATTCTGAGGAAGGCTTTTCCTTAACGGTTTCAAAGTTCCTAAACGACAACAACATAATAATTGATTTTTTTTTTCAGAGTAATTACTAAAAACTCTAAATCAAATGTTACTCTTCACATTTTGAGAAATTCGTCAAATACATTTGAGATTGATCGCTTGGAGCATGTTGTGGTAACTTTGACTTTAAAACACGAGGAAAGAGGAAAATTAGAGTTGTTCCTTATATCGCCTTCAGGTAAGCTTTATTCACAGTTGTGTTAAAGTTTGGATGGATTGTCCTGGTCGAATTCAACTTTGCTCATGAAAATATATTCAAGAACTAGTTAAGATCACTATTTGTAAAAAACTAAAACAAATCTACTGGAGCATTGCTTTATTTATTTCGGCCCAAGATGTTTTTATGTTAAAAAATATATAAAAATACGGACTTTAGCTTGTGCTCCCACCTCTCCTACCCTCCTCCCACCCTACCTTATGACTCTAGGCTTAGCCAATCCAAATTTTAAGATCTATCAAACCCGCTTTGGTGGTCACACGGTCTTAGGCGTTATACTCTTGCAATAAACTAGACTGCCAATGACGGGGAGATTGGGGTTGAATCCCGGTATGGTGTGCTAAGGGTGGTTTTCCTCTAAATGATTTTCTACTTTTCCTCCAGGCGAATGCGGGTACACATTCTCTAAATTCAACCTTCCGCATCCCTAGCACATTAGTATAACTAATACATAGATGTACAACCTGAATGGAAAGTAAGACTCTTTTATAAAAAAAGAAAAAAAAAAGATTCATATCACCAAACATTTGGGATAGTGTGTGTGTGGTTTTTGTAAAGTTTGTTTAACTTTGTTTATTAATATTAATGCATTAATATTTATTTGGTTTTGGTTACCAGGTACAACATCTCAGATTCTGACTAGAAGAAAAAATGACTCAGCCAAGTCAGGTTTCCTAAACTGGGATTTCGTCTCTGTTCATTTTTGGGACGAAAACTCTATTGGTTCTTGGGAACTGGTTTTAAATAATCATTCAAACATTTCGGGGGTTGTGGAACGATTCTGGTTAACTTTGTACGGCTACCAACAACCAAAGTGAGTCGGGAATGTGGGTTAGTTCTTTAACCAATACTCAATTTTACAACTACCTATATATTTCTCACCATGCCAGGAATCAAATCAGTACGACCAAATGTCATGATGACTACAAGAAAATCCCTTTAACTGGATTTTGTTGTCATTGCTCGTCACTATGACACATTCAAAAAAGAGAGGGGGGACCTATCACAAAAGAAAAATAGGTTCTCCTTAAACAGTTGTAAAGTAACTTTTGTATGTTAACTTCAAACATTCTTTTATTGTCCATTTTTTTTTTTACCAGAGTAATGTAAGTAAAGACTCCACCGGCCATGTTTGGTTTTGATTAATTTTGATTTCAAGAGTCAAATGAAACTCCACCTATATAGTCCAATTTAGTTAGGAAGTAACATTTTGTGATAGTTACATAAGTTACTGAAACCTTTATAACAGGTGTATATGTGAGACATATGGTCTTTTTGTTTGACATATATTGGGCGAGGAAAGATGGAGAAACATAAACAGCAAGTAATATTAATGCAATTTTAATGATAACCCAGTTTAAGTAGACAATACACGTTCATTTCCAGGTTCTGAAATTATTCTTGTCCGTAAAGCACACTATAAAACTAGTGGTAAGTGTCGCCTTAATAGGACTAACAAACATGTGATTGCGACAAAAATGTCATTAAACAGTTGAAAGAAACAACTGGTGATTAGAAAGAGAGGGAAGCTCCGGTGAATATTACAGCTTAACTGTGGATTCACATGTTTGCCGAAAAACAAGCGCAGAACAGAAACGTGGTCACGTGACGCGCTCTAAGCCAATCACAAGATGTCCGCCTCATCGGCGCTAGCTGTTCTGCTGAAGTTCAACTATTCTATACTTCATTTGCTCTTCCTGAGATGTTCGGCACAGGGGACCCAATAAAATCTCAAAACCAACCATCTAAAATCAATGCGCATGCACATTTGACAACGCATGCACTGTACAACCAGAAGAAAGCAGACAGCTTCATTGGCTGTTGTAAAGAGATTTGAAATAACCCGTTAATGTAAAGCGTGTATATCGGTATATTGGATTGTGGCACGACACAACGTTATAATTTGAAAACATTCATTGGGAAAATGATCTTTTAAATATATATATATAAATATATNAAATGATCTTTTAAATATATATATATATATTTATTTTCATTTTATTTTCTAGTATATATAAATATATATATATATATATACTAGAAAATAAAATATCTTTATAGTAAGCTTTTTCTAGTAGCTAGCATTGCAATGCATCATGGGTCAACATTTAGCCTGTGAATTGCTGCACTACTTAGGCAGATTCTGCTTTCTATTTTCGATGAATGTGTGAATCAAGCTTAATAGCATGGATAATAAGTAACAATTCTAATGTTAGTCCATTAGAACAAAGTATTTCAACACAGTAAGGTGCTTAAAAGGTTTAGGTGATCACTATTCTATTTACAAAGGCCAATCACGGAGGGCATGGCACGCAGGGGCAGTTAAGAACATCTAAAGGGGCCGTTGAGAGGCCCAATCTCAATAAGGAACACTATAATTAATAAAATTACATGAGAGGGAACAAAGCCCAAAAAGTGACATATGCAGACCAAAGCATAAGATAGATCAGGGGTAGAAACATTTTAAAACATAGTCAAGGCCAGAAGGGAGCAAAACACCCTAATTAGGAGACCCAGTGAGTAAAAAGAACTGTAGGAGGAAACCCCCACAGTTATAGGAATTACAGAGGTGAAGCTACAAGAAACTAGAAAGGTAAAAATATATAGCCATTAAAGCCGTATTCAAAAGACCTCAACAACCACTTTAAATAACCTTAAATAGCTGGGTATTTAAGTCCTTACATAAAAATACTAGAAAACACACAACAAGGCTCTTAAGGATGCCTTATAGCTCTTAAGCAAAAGTTGCATAAATTCACATCTCATTGAAAACAATATGGAAAATAAGTCATCACGACTAAGCTACACTAACACATGCAGTGTCATAGCAATATGAGGCTAGCTAACGCTATCCTAGTAGAACAATTAATTTACACGACAAAACACAATTAAATAGACAAGTCACAACCAATACAAGCTTTCTCTGAAGGAGAGATTATAACATCCTACAAATATATTTCTGCCGTGACGGTGAGACCACACATACAATCCTTAGGCTTAGGCCACACGAACGATTTTTACCTCTGCGTTGAAGCTGTTTTTGTCGCGCGAAAAATGGAAACCAAGAATTTCAATGGTGGGATGCTATACGAGCGGCAAATATCGCACTGCAGAGACACGGCACATTCGACTTCAAGGTCATGTCGCGTTGGAATGCGCCGGGTTCCATTTTTCAGGCGACATCCCACCTCTCTACCAGCCACATGTGCAAAAACCGAGGAATGTTCCTCCACAAGGGTTGTACCTCCACGTTACAGACATCCGGTAATATTCAAAAAACTTGTTTGGATATTCTCGTAGCTTACTGTGTAATAACACATGCTTCCCTGCAGTTAGTCTATTACTGATTATAGGATGAGTCCACCACTCCCGGTGGCAATATCGTTGCCCACGTCGACGGACTACAATCAATGCTGTTGCAGCTACATATACATTACACAGCTTGGATTGGCAATTCATTTTACTTGGGAGGCCTATAATTAATAGGATCGATGTAGAAAATACTGAAGAGAAGTCATGTGTGACAAGCGGTTTTTGTCTCTCTGTGCAGCTGAGACTATGCTGCTTTTATTGCTCTGTCTAGCATCCCCTGTTCGACTTTTGTATCCGCCACTTTTGTAGCTTAGGTTTGGGCAGGAAAAATTGTTCGTGTGGCCTTAGCCTTACAGTTGGCTTCTTGCAGCGGGTATCTTGTTTATTACCAAAGTGATGACACACAGCACAAAAATTTGTGGGTCAAACATCTAGTTAATCAAACTTGTGGATGAAAGAAGGGGCGTGGAAGGGGAAATCACTCCTCCCCTTGGTCGGTGCTTCATTGTTCATAGGAGGGGAACGAACCCGTTGTAATGATACTGTTATGGACCCCTCTCATATATTAAAAAAGACATGAATGAAGTGTATTTTTCCATTAAAGTACTGTATGTAAAATTTCCTTTTAATACTTCATCCATGAAAAATCAAGCATTTTCAGAAATAATGTCAATGTATTGCGCTTCGAAACTTTTTTTCTTTAAAAGATGAACTCCGTTGTATTAGAAAGATCTTGTGACACGCTGGCTCCCTCTACCCAATAGGAAGCCAGCTTTCACAACATCAGGTTGCCTTATTCTCGTAGCTTACTGTGTAATAACACATGCTTCCCTGCAGTTAGTCTATTACTGATTATAGGATGAGTCCACCACTCCCGGTGGCAATATCGTTGCCCACGTCGACGGACTACAATCAATGCTGTTGCAGCTACATATACATTACACAGCTTGGATTGGCAATTCATTTTACTTGGGAGGCCTATAATTAATAGGATCGATGTAGAAAATACTGAAGAGAAGTCATGTGTGACAAGCGGTTTTTGTCTCTCTGTGCAGCTGAGACTATGCTGCTTTTATTGCTCTGTCTAGCATCCCCTGTTCGACTTTTGTATCCGCCACTTTTGTAGCTTAGGTTTGGGCAGGAAAAATTGTTCGTGTGGCCTTAGCCTTACAGTTGGCTTCTTGCAGCGGGTATCTTGTTTATTACCAAAGTGATGACACACAGCACAAAAATTTGTGGGTCAAACATCTAGTTAATCAAACTTGTGGATGAAAGAAGGGGCGTGGAAGGGGAAATCACTCCTCCCCTTGGTCGGTGCTTCATTGTTCATAGGAGGGGAACGAACCCGTTGTAATGATACTGTTATGGACCCCTCTCATATATTAAAAAAGACATGAATGAAGTGTATTTTTCCATTAAAGTACTGTATGTAAAATTTCCTTTTAATACTTCATCCATGAAAAATCAAGCATTTTCAGAAATAATGTCAATGTATTGCGCTTCGAAACTTTTTTTCTTTAAAAGATGAACTCCGTTGTATTAGAAAGATCTTGTGACACGCTGGCTCCCTCTACCCAATAGGAAGCCAGCTTTCACAACATCAGGTTGCCAGAAACTTTTCTATTAGTTAGTTTTAACACTGTTGACAAGGGGTTCAAGAAGCAAGGGGTAGGTAATATATAAGTCGCTTGTGCGTATGAATACACACAGTGTCAGTAACATAAATACATAGAGTACACAGTACTATATTAGAGAGTAATATCACAGAAAAACAATCTGTAATTTAACAAAAACTGTATCACTTAACATCTTCAGTGCCGAAGGTGTAATCATCTAAATAAATCGTGTGCAACATTGAAAGTCTTATTCATTTTATAAGAATAAAAATCAGAAATAATCATATCATGCATGCATAGCATGCAAGTGCGCAGGAAGGCATGCTCGCGGCGTCATCATCGTAAAACTTGATATTGTTATAAATGATGCTCGATCATGGGGCAAATATCTAAATAAATAAATGATATCACCATAATTAGTTCCCAATCGCGGGACAATTATATCCGAATCACTACAATTGGCGCCCAATCATGGGACAATTATATCCATAACATATTAACTGGCGCCGATCACGGGGCATTAAATCCGTATCACAATAACGTGGCAATCGCAGCCAGAGAGGTTAACTTGTGGAGAGCTTAGGGTGTATGCGCTAGATCTTCTATTCTTTGCTCACAAAACTCCACATGTTTAGCATGGAACCAAAACTAGTTTACATCATCGGAGCACATGGTGAGTTTAAAGCTATTAAAGAAGGTGGTTGAATAATGTTTTTATGGAAACTTATTTAGGAACAAAGTATAGATGAGTCATCTCTTATTGTGAAGTGTTAAAGGCTTTTAGACCGTCACATATGTAAGGTCATGCAATCTGCAACTTGTACTTTTTATATATAATATCAACTACTATGAAATTATACTAATAATATAGTATAATATAGAGCTGGGTCGAATGCACTATTTTACAAATCTGAATATCTAATTTACCTTCAATTTCCAAATCTCGAATCTGAATTCGAATCTTGGAAAAAATTATAAACATTTGAGGAAATATAAATATAATAGAATAATAGAAAATAAAAATAGTATCTTATCCTATAATAAATAATTGGTTCTCAACTGCCAATAAGCAGTAACAAAGATCTAAAACAAAATTCAATTGAAACTTTTTTATTTTCGAGGATTCAAGTCTCGAATTGGCAGTGGTCCTAGTTTACCAAACTTGCCCCATTGTTTAATACCCCTTCCATGCTTTATTCATTGTTCTCCATCTAGAGGTTCATAAAAAAAAAAGTAATAAATATTTCTTATATTCTGAAAATTGAAAAATGACACCTGGACACGGGAATCGAACCCGGGACCCGTGTCCAGGTGTCATTTTTCAATTTTCAGAATATGATATCTAGATGGAGTAATTCCCACTAACAAGCATAAATAATAGCTTTGGCTATAAATTCTATTTCTTATATTGTAAAATGCAAATGGTCGATTCAAAATTTAATAAATCTCTAGTGTGTCTCTTAAAGGAAAACCTCTTTTCGCTTTTTGACGTATTTTGTTATATGTATTTAGAAGAAGGTACAGGAAAAGTGGATAGAAATATAAAAAAGAGAACAAACACAATATGGCTTTTACAATGAAAAGAACACATTCTCACTATTCACTGCTGCCACTGTACAAAGAGGTAATGGCTGCCTCTTGAATGAAACAGAACACAAAGCTATTAAAGTAAGCTAAATAAATTTGCATGACAGAGGAAGAAAGGCTTATAAAAGTCTGTGACTTCACCTCAGGGTTGCCCTTTGGGGTGTCCAAACGGTACAGCTCCACAAAGCCCTACAATTTGCAGGGAGCCCCACTGCTTAGG
This sequence comes from Timema bartmani, assembly GCA_902151455.1. Taxonomy (NCBI): domain Eukaryota; kingdom Metazoa; phylum Arthropoda; class Insecta; order Phasmatodea; family Timematidae; genus Timema; species Timema bartmani. The sequence continues at coordinate 292,671 of CABFWB010000012.1, read as the reverse complement.
GGACAAGAGGGTAAAAAACAAGTTGGTATGGGAAATTTTTGCTTAGAGCACTTGTCTAGTAAACTTCTTGTATAGGTGAATTCTGAGACAGTTGTGTATGAGTTTTGTTTGTTTTACTTAACCTAAAATGAATGTCCGTTGTGTTTCTCTCAAAATTTTTACCTGGAGGGTGGTGGTAATGTAATTTAGTGTCTGTAGTAATGGCTCGTGAGGGGGGCAAGTTTTGAAAATTAGTATATAGGTGCTAAATACTGTAATAACATTAAATATAAATTATTTTTTGAAAAGAGGGGGGGAGGGTGGCCCCGCAAACAAAGTTTTTCCAGGGCCCAACGTCTGCTAAAAGCAGCCCTGCCTCACCTGTGTGTTAATTATCAAACTTACTATTATCGAAAAATAATTGATTAATGAAACTCAGTGATACTTCATTCATGTACCCTTGTGGGTACACGGGCCACCGTTTGAGAAACAGTGCTATAAACTAGTGAGTGAAATCAAATGTTATTTATTTATGTTATATTTGGCCTACTTTAATTTACTTAAAAACCAGCCTTAATTCACATTCATGTTATCTGTAGCTGTAACAGTTAATTGCTATTATCAATACCTGTAAAATAACTATTATAATATAGTAAAGTGTTATCATTGTTGACCGTAAAAAAAAGCTTGTAAGTTATATAAGGTTCTTCCTATGAAAATTGGACTGTATGTCCCTTTGTTCTGATAATTTAATTTGGGCTCAAGGCTAACTATGAGTGTTAAGGTCATTCGACCATCAAAATTTTATTGTATTATTTTAATAAGTGTATAAATATAAGCTATAAATATTGATTCAATGATTTCAAATCATTACAGTTCTCGAGTTATAAGTAGTCAAACTTGCTATTTTATCCATTTTACGTACTAATTTTAAGGTAAAGTAGTTAATGTATGGGGATTAAATTTATTCTAGCTAGACATGCATATGAAGTGTATGCAATGAAGTAC
>CABFWB010000012.1:239650-280234 GCA_902151455.1 Timema bartmani | reverse complement strand
GATAAGTTTATCGCTACTGTGAATAATACAGTTCATTCAACATACATTTATTGCTACTCTGCATAAACACAGTTCATTCACGATAAGTTTATCGCTACTGTGAATAATACAGTTCATTCAACATACATTTATTGCTACTCTGCATAAATACAGTTCATTCACGATAAGTTTATCGCTACTGTGCATAATACTGTTTATTCACGATAAGTTTATTTCTATTGTACATAATACAGCTCATTCACGATAAGTTTTAACACGTTTTGCAAGGCAGATCTGGAAGGAACGAAATGAATCAATACCACGCACTGACGCACTTCAGATGATATAACCATAACAGTATTTTATAACTGAGATACATAAAGGGATTTACTTTTTTAATATAAAGTAAAGCATCGGTAATTTAATATTACATTTTTATAAAACGCTCGTAGCAATGGGCACGTGGACTAAACTTTCGGTGACAGGGAGGTCAGGGTTCAAATCCGCGCCGGGTGTACTGAGGATTATTTTTATTTAGGCGTTTTCCCACGTTCCTTACATGCAAATGCGGTTGGATTTAATCTAAAACTCTACCCCCTTTATTTCCTATCCCGCTAAGATCATTATAATTTGTATAGTCTGGCCAGGTAGTATGACACGGTTTAAGGAAAATAAATCACAAACCATTTAGCTTACTACGAATGTGCTATATCTATTTATTACTTTGTTTGCTTGGAGCAAGGTTCAAACTTCTCGCACCTGACACTGATAATACACATATTAATAAAACAACATTAATAATGGAATTATATAATAATCCTCGAAAACGCATCTGGCAACATTCAGTCACACTTTGGTCGACATCTGAAGAGGGCCGCCTTCGTTTTTGATTAAAAAAAAGTAGAACTCAACAAAGTGACAGGATTGATAAACTAATCTTTGTGTTTTTATCTAGGACCACACTATCTTAGTTACTTTGACTTAGCATAAATATAATTGGTGTCAAACCTACCGGAGCTGTTTGGCAACTCGTCAGTCGCGTTCAAATACCAGGACGAAAAATACGACTAGTTAAACCAACCACAACATGAATTTATTTATCTTTGGTTGTAGGTTTTGCCTTCGTCATGTGAAGTGAATATATTTGAGTGAATTTACTTATTTATTAGAGAAATGTGGTAAGTTAATAAGCTACGTAATTTATTTAATTGATAGTGTGTGTTAATTTTAACGCAAAATTAACTAAACCCCCGTCAACTGAACTAGTAAATATAGTTCTATAGTTTCATAGTTGTGATCTAGTTGGTAATCATTGCATTCTGGGTAGCTCGACCTACACTTGCACCTACTATAGAAATGTCGGAGCTAGTGACGTGTTCAAATTCAACTGTCCGAAATACATTTACATTTCCGATTGGTGAATTAAAGAGTCAACACGAGTTTTATCCGACTATTGTTACTAGTTACGAGTTCTGCAACAATTGTTGCTAAATACGATTCTTGTTATTAGCTACGAGCCTTGTTACTGTCTAAGAACATTGTTCCTGTCTGCGTACATTGCTACTAGCTACGAGACTTGTTACCACCTCCCAGGCTTGTTATTATATATTAGTCTTGCTACTAGCTACGAGACTTGTTACCACCTCCCAGGCTTGTTACTAGCTACGAGCCTTGTTAGTATATAATAATCTTGGTACTAGGTTCGAGCCTTGTTACTAGCTACAAGACATGTTAAGCCCTCCTAGCAGTGTCTTATTTATGTTGGTCAAAGTGTCATTTGTCATAAAAACTTTAAAAAAATACTTAGCATAACTCGCTTTCCCTTTTAATACCATTTAAAAACGCACCCTTTTTTAAAAATACCTTTCGTGTTATTTCCGAAGAGGACTCGTATATCAATGACTTAACTCTGAAGTCATGTTTGAATGTGTGTCGTAGGTAGTGTCTGTCATCGCTCGAACGTGCTACCATCGCCATGTTGGTAAAGGAGTACCGTATTCCACTCCCCTTATCAGTCGAAGAATACAGGATTGCGCAACTTTACATGATTACTGTAAGCAAACATATCATCAGAACCTTTAATTATTTCCTCCATATTCCACGTATTCTTTGGAGAGAGGGTAGGTATAGTCCTAGTCCCTTGAAGAGAGGGTAGTTTTAATCATAGTTCCTTGGGGAGAGGGTAGCTATAATCTTAATCCCTTTGAAAGAGGGTAGCTATAGCCACAGTCCCTTGGAGAGAGGACAGCTATAATTATAGTCTCTTAGAGAGAAGGTAGCTATACTCATAGTCCCTTGGGGAGAGGGTAGCTATAGCCACAGTCCCTTGGAAAGAGGACAGTTGTAATTATAGTCCCTTAGAGAAAGGGTAGCTATACTCATAGTCCCTTGGGGAGAGGGTAGCTATAATCTTAATCCCTTGGGGAGAGGGTAGCTATAACCACAGTCCCTTGGAGAGAGGAAAGCTATAATTATAGTCCCTTAGAGAGAGGGTAGCTATACTCATAGTCCCTTGGGGAGAGGGTAGCTATAATCTTAATCCCTTGGAAAGAGGATAGATATAGCCACAGTCCTTTGGAGAGGTGGTAGCTATAATCATAGTCTCATTCTTCAAGCTATTTAGCATCAATATATTCAAAATGGGGGAGCGGGGACGAAATATTAAAAATATTAATTAAATCAATAAAATGATCATTGTAATAACAGTGTATTAAGTAGACAAATAAATACAAAACAAAGGAAGGACTACTACTGTAATTCCTGTTATTGAGGGAACCTTCAACAATCACTGATCTAAAGGGCTAGAGAAGNTCTCTCTAAAAGTGGTTTTATTCTGCATGCATGTATTTAGATGCTACTTGAAATATAAAATCGCTGGTGTCCTTATTGCAAAAAAAATAAAAATAAATAAATAAAAAATATTAAGTTAAAGATTTTTTCAAATTTCATCAAATGTTTGGCGTCTTGTGTATTATTTTACCTGTTTCAAAGTTGAGGAAATGATCGCGGTTAAACATAAGCTGTTTCCCTCTTGATGGGGTGAATGTTACTGCAGAAAAAGACCCGGGACGAGAGTCACAGCGCGTTTGACGGTGTGGAAATAATGGTGAACGAGCCCTACACCGATGGACCCGGCGGACAAGGACAGTTCACCAGGAAAGTGTTCCACGTGGCCCGCAGGTTACCAGGTACTTATGTACTCTTATATCCAACTAGCGTTCTTCATAGTACTTGGAGTGAGGGTAGCTATAATAATAGTACCTTGAAGAGAGGGTAGCTATAATAATAGTACCTTGGAGTGAGGGTAGCTATAATAATAGTACCTTGAAGAGAGGGTAGCTATAATAATAGTACCTTGGAGTGAGGGTAGCTATAATAATAGTACCTTGAAGAGAGGGTAGCTATAATAATAGTACCTTGGAGTGAGGGTATCTATAATAATAGTACCTTGAAGAGAGGGTAGCTATAATAATAGTACCTTGGAGAGAGGGTAGCTATAATAATAGTACCTTGGAGTGAGGGTAGCTATAATAATAGTACATTGGAGAGAGGATAGCTATAATAATAGTACCTTGGAGAGAGGGTAGCTATAATAACAGTACCTTGGAGTGAGGGTAGCTATAATAATAGTGCCTTGGAGTGAGGGTAGCTATAATAATAGTACCTTGGAGTGAGGGTAGCTATAATAACAGTACCTCGGAGAGAGGGTAGCTATAATCCCACGGAAAGAGGACGCTTCATGGTCTCTTACTTGTCCCTCCACAGTCTGGATCAAGTCTTTCCTCCCGAAGAACGCGCTCTTGGCCACGGAGGAGTCTTGGAACGCCTACCCTTACACCAAGACGGTGTACTCGAACAACATGGTGAACAAGTTCTCCCTGGAGATAGAGACCCGCTTCCAGTCCGACTCCGGGGGGCAAGACAACGTCTTCCAGCTGAGCCACGACGAGCTAGAGGAGAGGATTGTAGGTGAGAGGTGTTGAATGATAATATGGTCAAAGAACAAACTAACTAATGAGCAAAAGTATACTCTATACTAAAAAAAAACTCCACATGAACACGGTAATTGAACCCATGGACCGTGAATATTAACTTGACGTGACATTGCCTGCCCACTGAGCTATCCAGGGATCGTCCCGTACTCGGGTTCATTCTTCACTCATAGTTTTAGGTTTTCTGTGATGGACGTGTGTCTTAAATCATTGGCTACGATGAGCTATAATTATTAATTTCGTTGCCCCCGTAAACTTCGGATAGTGGTGAAAGGGAGTGGTTACGGAGGGGTGAGGGGTGGGGCGGACTTATTCTACCATGAGTACAATCACATTGTACCCTCATTTGCCTTGAAAGATAGCAAGCTTACCTTGCATAGTTCCACTACGGCTCAGCCTGTAAGATAGGCCCATGGTGTAGCACGTGAAGGTAAGACCGCTACCTTACAGGGTGAACAGAGTGTACTTGAAAGCGTCCATTACAGCCTGAACTAGTCCTGATTTTATTAAGAATGGAAACTTGGAGCATCTTTTACCATTTTATTAATGTTATTTTATAAATAATTACATATAATATTATCTATCAAAAGTGACAGCTGAAGATGAGCACATGACTTGGCGTATGAATACGTTAAAGTAGTACATTTTTCTAGCTGTCAGATTATGCCCAGCTGTAATAAAACTGCGGTATGTTATAATTTAGCAACCTATATCAGGATTCACCAATATTTTTATGGAGATCTTTTTAAAAACTTTCGAGACTTCCGCGTTCCAGCAAACTTTTAACAGTGACTCAAGGTCAAGCCCTTACACGTCTACAGACAGGCCTACACTAATTTAAAACACGTGATATATTTCCTTTTAGTTAATATATTTATTTACTAACAAAAACAAAGGTCAAGTACGTTCACGTGGCACGCCATTGTTTGTGAAGGGGCGGACAAGCGCCCGCCCGCATCATCTCTTCTGTTTATCGACATCTTGTTGAGGTCCGTAAAAGGTGTCTATGATCCGGATGCGGGTCACGGTCACCTATTTGGTGACCCCTTTCTTATACAATCCAATCCAGCTATTATTAATAAAATGAAGAGTTTGTCTGTCTGTCTTGAGCATTGCGCAATATCTACCGTAGGTAGAGGTCTGAAGTTTTAAAATTTGTAGCCCCTGTGTACAAACATGTGCACATAGAAGCTGGAATTTTAAATTTTTGATTAGATTTTTTTTAAATTTATTAAAAACTGGGTTCGGAAGAAATAAAATGAAGTGATTTTTTCTCTGTCTGTTTGAAGCAAAGAAAATGGTTGCTCAGGGTAACCACGCATTTTTCACCGTATATTACAGCCCGTCCGGACTATACGCCCTTTAATTATGGATGTAGGTAAGAGGAAGGTAGAATTTAGAGGAAATATACCAGAACTTGCGTGGAGGTAGAGGGAGAGAACGATTTGGGATTAAAAAAAAGAACCCGCTGTGTACATCCAGCCTGGATTATAACCATGACCTTCCCGCCATTGTCAAACCATACCAGATGAGCCTGACGTATTGTCCACGTGACCACCGACATAGGGCTACAAACAATCTTACCGGTTGTAATTTTCGTCACCTGCTCCACAGATGTGATCGACATCGTGAGCGACGAAGTGAGTGGCTCGGATTACCTGAGGGAGGAGGACCCGAGGCTGTTCCGCTCCGTGAAGACCGGTCGGGGTCCTCTGAGCGAGTCCTGGGTGGAGCAGCATCTCGACAACACAAAGGTGTGACATCACATCCCATGATAAGGGGGCCTTCCATAAGTTTTGGGTGATGGGGTTCATATCTAAGATTAAATATCGTCACCGGCCAGCAAGACAAACATATTTTTAAGTTTAAGGTGTACAAAAGGCTTTTTATAACATGTTATTATTATTTTTTTGACGGGAAATCATTTGTACCCTTCTTCTACCCTAATAGGTAATAATCTTACCTTGCATTATTCCACTATATCATAGCTTATAAGATAGGGCCATAGTGTAATCCGTCAAAGTAAGACTGCTACCTTTCAGGGTAAACGAAGTGTATTTTCTTGATTAACAAACTTTTGTTCTGAAATAACCTTTTAATTTCTGTAAAATAGGTCTTAAAGGCCAAATTAAGATGACGAGCCAGACGAAACGAACACCGTTGATGACGTCACACAAACGGTGCTCCACTGTGTTTATGCGCATCTGTTTACTAAATAAAAACGGGTTATTTTTAAACTAATATTTTATATGGCTCTTTCTCTAAGTTATAAAAACACATTTATTTTGGCGGCCAGTTATAAGAAGATACAAGCGTAAATATAATAATTAAATTTATTATTTTGTGAACTACATTATCTATTATTGCCACAACAAAAAAACAAAAAATAATGCTTATATTATATATTTTCTTCTTTCAATTAGATACAAAAAAGCCAATTACACAGTAATCCTTAATTGGGATGTATTATTAGACTCGTTTGATAACATTTTTGATTGATAATATAGTATTAGCAAGGAAATAATAATAATTTTAACATTAGTGGCTTTCAGCCAATGTTTTCAGTAACAAAATTCTTCTAGTTCTCAATTACCACCACTCCTACGCTGGATAAACTGTACACTGCATAACGAAGGTATTGAATATCACCAAACATTAATTATAATTTCTAAGATGAAGCTACCAAAATACCCACTTCGATGGTCAATTTGGTCTAAGCTGTCACTCTCACAATAGACTGACATGCCGATGACTGGGAGATCAGTGTTCAATTCTCGGTCGGGTTCACTGAGGGTGTTTTATTCCTAAATTGGTTTCCACTCTCCCTCCACTCGAATGAGGGTATACTTCCTCTAAATCCAACCTTCCTCATCCTTAGCGTAATTAGTACATATGCGCACAGCCCGGAAGGTTAATAAGACACGGTGCTAAAATAAAATAAAATAAAATACTGTGTTTCCTAATGATATTTTTTGTCCACATTGGTCCAGGTTTCATTACCCGGTGAAGTAATGTATTGTTTGATGGTTTTAGGGATGTGAGAAGTCTCTCATGTGTGTGTACAAACTGTGCAAGGTCGACTTCCGGTACTGGGGCCTGCAGACTCGTGTGGAACGCTTCCTGCAAGACATAAGTACGTCACATGGGGCACGCATTAATGATTTACTTTTTTCATCACCGCATCTTACATCCTGTTCGGATTATAGCATAAATGATAGCTAGTAGGGAAGAGGAAGGAATAATTTTAGAGGTAATCTACCCGCATTTGCGTGGAACGAGAATGGGAAGCCACTTAATAAAAAAAAACCTCAGTAGACCCGACCGGGATTCAAACCCCGATCTCCTCGTCATCGGCAGGCCAGTCTCAACACGAGAGTGACGCCTGATACCATTTGTTGGCTGAAGCGGGTCATGTGTTACTACTTCAATGGAATCAATCTTGCAATTAACTGTTTTCAAATGAAGTCACGATATGTTGTTAGAGTTTGTTGCAAAGGCATTACTATCTATCCATCCACTCTCTAGTAGTAATAAGTATGTACGAGTGCAGACAGGCGTTACTCGAGAGTTATATATAGATTAAATAATGTCTCTCGGCTGTGACTGCTACTCTTATCAAGCATTTTAGAAAATATTCTAAATTATGAATTGAAGTAAGGAGCCTTATTGATAATATTAGTTAACACTTGAATATTAAGTGTTGAGTTAATTGTCAATTATTTAAAGTTGATTTAATATTATAAGTTATGAATTATGAGATTGAGAGGTTACATTACGTAAATTATACAATGAAGCACAATAAATACACCTGAAAAATGTAAACAATAAAATAACGTGAAACACAGTAAAAACTGATGACTTATAAAATGTATAACTGAACATTAGACAAAACTTAATTTTATGATGACAATATGAGTTATCAGACTGAGGGATTAGTAATGATATTAATATTAACAAAGCCGATAAAATTATACTAATTTCATTGTTAATCACTCAGTCAGATAACTCATTATCTTCATAAAATTAATTTTTTTTCTAATGTTTAGTTATACATTTTATAATTTATCGTTTTTTTATGTGTTTCGCGTTATTTTATTGTTTAGATTTTTCAGGTGTATTTATTTTGCTTCATTGTATAATTTATGTAATACAACATCTCAATCTCATAATTTTCAATCAACTTTAAATTGACATTAAACTCAACACTTAATATCCAAGTGTTATCCATTATTATGTTACTCTTATTGTAATCTGTTTGTTCCAGCGCTGAGGAAGACCCTGCTGATAGCTCACCGACAGGTATGGACGTGGCAGGATGAGTGGTGCGGTATGACAATAGAGGACGTTAGAGATATGGAGAGGAGGACAGCTGACATCTTGCGCCAGAAGATGGGTCAAGAGGACAGACACACAGACACCGTCTGAAGAACTAGAGGGGCTACCTTCAGCTCTGAGGAACACGCTGCTAACAGGTCTGGTCGTGGTAGGGCGACCATAAAGGACGCAAGAGAGATGGGGTGGAAGCTAATAGACATTTCGCTCCAGAAGACAAGTTTGAGGGCTATAGAGCTCTATTGGAAAGTGCAAGCATCTTTTATCGTCTTCCAGGTGTCAGACATTCTGAGTCGTTTGCCAGATGGTAACTCTCTTTCATCCTCTGCTGTCGGACGACCATTTTATGTTGTCCGTCAGATGGCGGTGATCCTAACCATCTTTCTTTGTCTGCCAGATGATGGCCATCTTACTTCAACGCTTGAGGACGGATATATTGTGCTATATCTGCCAGATGATGGCCATCTTACTTCAACGCTTGAGGTCGGATATATTGTGTTATCTGCCAGATGATGGCCATCTTACTTCAACGCTTGAGGGCGGATACATTGTGCTATATCTGCCAGATGATGGCCATCTTGCTTCAACGCTTGAGGGCGGATACATTGTGCTATATCTGCCAGATGATGGCCATCTTGCTTCAACGCTTGAGGGCGGATACATTGTGCTATATCTGCCAGATGGTGGCCATCTTACTTCAACGCTTGAGGGCGGATACATTGTGCTATATCTGCCAGATGGTGGCCATCTTGCTTAAACTGACTAAGAGCGGTATTCTTGTGTAATTTGCCAGAAAGCGAGCATATTTCGTCGTCTTTCAAAGGAAGTCTATTTTGCATCATCTGATAGATTGCGGCTATCTTGCGTTACTATACAAATGGTGCCATCTGGTGCTTTCTGCTCCATTACAGCCATTTTGCGTTACTATACAGATATCTGCCTTATATCCTCATCTGCCACATTGCGATAATATTGCGTTATTATCCAGATTGTATCCGTCTTGCATCATCTGCCAGATGACAACAATTTTGGACCTTACAAAGCCCTTATTTATCACTGTGCTAGGACAAATATAAGCGCATTAAAGATTGTCGTATATATAATTAGTTATACATGTCCACCAACAATACATACTAAGCCACTAAAATTCCTCAAGTTTTATAATTTATTATTAAAAATCATCTTAAAACAAATTTTAATTCATGATATTTAGAATAAAATGAAACAAATTAGGCTCTTTGTACACAGCATGTTTTTTCCCCGTGGCCGCACACGGCATGGTCCCTTGAGTCCAGTCGACCATTCGGTGGAATGGAGCTGTACACCCTCTACGGTCGCGGTTATTTGCCGTACACGGCTGCCGTTGTACTCACGGCCCCCCACTGGACTAGTCCGGTGCCGTGGTCGTGTCTGGTCGCAGTATTGGCCATGCGAGTGTGTGAAGCTCTTCACACGGCACGGAATTTCTCCGTACGTTCATCCGGCATCATAATCACTTTTAAGTCCTGTGTCGAGCGTCAAACTGCGAGTCCGGTTAAATTGCATCCCTCATTTTCGAGTTACGCCGAAACAAGTTAGAGGTTGTAATAGTACATCAAACGGCGATATGGACATCCAAAAATAATGGAAGAATTTGGCATCGTCCTCTCATTATTCTGTGAACGATGTCGCAAATTCCCCCACTCTGTCCCACCCTACATTCAAAGAACGAACACCCCACATTCTAAATTGTAGTTTTTTTCTTCGTAAATATAATAAATACAAACAAAGTAATTGCCTTCTGCGATCCATCGTACTGACTGTCTGTCTGGAATTAAGTGATGTCATTTGGTGACTTGAAATTTTGCCGTGCCGTTACCACGCCGTCTGTACCACGGCAACCTGCCGTAGCCTACACGATGCCGTGCCGTGTACGGCCACGGGAAAAAAACTGTGCTATATGCAAGGAGCCTTAGTGTAAAATTTAGAAACAAATATAAATCCTAATTATAGTTGAAGATGAACGTAGACGAATTAATAAACAGTACGAACCTGTAAAGGTTTACCCCTTAAAAGGGTCAGTTTCATAATCAGACTGAGTACACCTCAAGTGTGGAGCTATACCAAATACAGGACGACACCTACCTAGTCCAGAATGGAACGGGCCAATTTCACATGAGAAACTGGTCCATTTCATTCGAGCTTAGGTAGGTGTCGTCTTGTATTTACACCTAATATCATTGCTGAGAGAACTGCAGGTCTTATAGAGAAAAGCTTTATTTTCGCTCTCTCTCAGTCAACTGTTGCCAAATCTTCTCACTCTCAGTTATGTCTGAAGGTGGTGTGCTGGGGTAAAAAGGAACTGCTGGCAACCTCGGCTAACCAGCGTTGCGAGACTTGTATTATATTTGAGGGGAGATTAACCACACAAAAACGAGATATTGACAACGCTGTTTCCCAATAGTAACCATGCAGTTCCCTCAGCGATGATATCCGGTGTACTATAGCACCACACCTGACTATGAAAGTGGACCGTCACTATCGAAGCTAGACTTGGTATTCTATATTTTGTTTGGAATTGAAGAGAATCTTGTAATGTTTTACATCTTTTACAGATACAGAACATTGACACCTTCATCAGTGCGAACATATTTAGAAGCACAATGACCTATTTATTATCCTTTCCATAATTTTTCCTGACTTTCTCAGATCTTCCCAAATTTGAATTTTATTTCTCCTGTGTTCTTAGTTAAGAGAGATTAAGGTTGTGTTCAATTTTGTAATAAGTTTCATGAAATAAAACCAATTCAAGATAACAATTTCCATTACTTTATTTTACGGAATTTTTGGTAAGGTTATCTGTGAGAATTACGTATCATAGACAATTGAAAAAGAAGAGACATTTTTTCTATCACTAATTCACATTGATTACATTTTTAATAGATTTAAAAAATATACATTATTGAGAAAATTAGCGATCTTTTTATATTGTTATTAAAAAAAATGCCTCCCAAAATTTCAATCCCTCGTCCATGTCTAGGGAGACGGGCAGCGGCACTAAGTAGGAGAGTGCCTGTGGGGGTGAAGTACATTGTGGACTATGTGTGCCTCGTGACAGCTTCGGTAGCTGCGAAGGTCTCGCAGGAACCTTGAAAAGTGACAGCTGATGGGGCTCTGAAGAAAATACGATAGGACTATCAAGCCAGTAGTGAATGCAAAATTGTTTTCAAAATATGAGGGCCAAGCCTTGGGAAGGACAGACGTAATGGAGAGGCTTATGTTCCAAACAGACCCAGCCAGTGGCTGGAAGCTGTTCACGATGACGATTTAAAAATTGACAGTTGTTTAATCTTTTAGGCTAGATATCTGTCATTTTAGATTATTACTGTAACTCACCAGTTGACCTTAGTGGTTTTGGGATAAAATGCTCACCTCAGGACCCGATGTTCATGGGTTCAAAACCCATCTGGGGTTGACGGATTTTTATTGAGCTATAAAAATCCGCAGCACAGCTTCCTTCAGAGGGGAAGTAAAGCCGTCAGTCCCACGTCGATTGTGGTATGTGAAAGAACCCTGGAAGGTATGTGAAAATACCTTTAACAGCAAAATTGGTAGGCACTTTCACTCTCGCTCATAAAAATTTTCGTGCGCTGATATTATAAGTGGGTTCAGTAAGTGTAAGTTAAATACGTCAAATAAATTAAATTAAATGAAAATACCGTACCAAATCTTGGGTAAAGCTAGTTTGTAAATCGTGTGCTTGTGGGAAACTCAGAGCCATTTTGTCCGACAAACAAGTCTACTCTTACCTTGAAAATTGAGACACGAGATTAAATCCCTACCGGGTGCATTAAAGTTTTATATTATATATATACACACACACACACACACACACACACACACACACACACACACACACACACTTGCTCTTGGCGAGTGCACGAATTATGCAGATACAATTAAGGTAAACTTGAGGGAAAATGAACCCTAGTTTGCGTGAAAGGAGATTGGAAAACCATTTAGGAAAATCCACCCTTAAGGTAGGAGTGTAGGGAACTTGAGAAAAGATGAGTATTTTTGCAGTTTTTATAGCAAAAGATTCTATTTAGCCAAAATAAATAAAATATTGCTCCAATAAAAGCATAGAGATTAATTTTCTTCACATGGTGATATCAACAGTTGTTGAATATCTCTCATGAGCATGGTGGCATTAACTGATAAGCTTTTTTTAATGAAGAGAAAAAGTTGTCATTAAATTACAGGACATCCTTGACACATATTCGACAACCGTTGAGGTCATCATGTGAAGAAAATTAAACTCTATGTGAGGGATATTTTATTTGTTTTGATCAAACAAATTGTTTTGACAAAAAAACTGCAAAAATACTGCCCTTGATTCGCAGGGCGTGATTCGAACTCCAACCTACCCATACCCAGGACACCAGACCAGACGAGACTGACGCTTTATTCCGCGTGCCCACCAGTGTGGTGTTAAATACTAGTAAAGATGATATTATTTTTTAATCAGACTATTCCTAACTATTCTTTCCAAACCATGATCACATTTGAAGGGTACAAGGTAAAAAGGGGGGAGAGTACGAGTTTAACTCAAATGTAGTGAGTGCTGCCATCTGTTAGACAGTAATGATACTTTTCTATTGCACTTTAGATTATAGTTAAAAGCGGTCTCTGTCATATTTAAATTAATTAAAAAAGTATTTTCTGGGGTCTTTTTGGGGTTTGAGACATCAAAGTTGTCCTGAAAAATGTTTGTTATGTTACTTTCCTCCTTTTACCTTTAATTTTATTTACATTTCCACATCTTCAAACGTATCTTTGATACTGAAAATAATTATAATGGAAATTTGATAAAGAAAACAAACCACTTGAATGACTATTCAGCTCTTTGTAAAATCAATTACAGATATAGGCCTAGCTTATTTTAATTTTCGAAAAATTTCTCTTCCTTGATATGGTAAAAAAAATCAAGTGATCGTTTTGAAAATCCTCATTGAAGTTTGTTTTGTGTGGCAGTTGGTCGATTGTACAATAGAACGATATTTATTTTTCCTAGGGGTGTACACATATTTATTCTTTTTATTGAAACACTTAATCTGTAGATTTTAAATAATTTATATCAGAACAAGATTTACAAACAAACATCTAATCCCACACACGAGCTTACAATTTAGAAAATAATCCGACACCTTAGCTAAGTCGGTAGCGTGTCTGTCTAGGTAGTTAAGGGTATCGCGCTCGATTCCCGACATGGCCGAAAAAGTATCATTGTTGAAATATTGATTTGCTCTCTCACAGTGATGAATTAATGGATGGGGGCTGGGTGTTGTGTAGATTTTAGTTAATTGAAAAGTCGTGTGATGATATGTATGATCAGTCAGTTCAGAAAGTGCACGTTAAATACCTAGAATAAATAAAAAAAATGTTCTTGACAGTAAAAAACACTCGGTTTACCCTGAGAGGTATCAGTCTAACCATGACGAATTGCACTACGATATATCTTATTTTACAAGCTATGCCATAGTGGAACCAAGCAAGGTACGAGTGAGCTTAATATTTTTCAGGGTATAAGACTACTAAGGATATCTCTAAAGGCCGGTACAGACAGAATGCTAAGCTAAGCTATGCTTGACTTGTAATTTCACTCAATACATCTACCAATTTAGCAACTGTTTAATCAATAACTTAAATTTTTGTATATATTTCTAGAGCAATTTATCTAAGTCTTAACTTTTAATTATAACAACTCCTTACATTCAATAATTTTTTTAGAATGTTTTCTAAAATGTTAAGCTAAGATAAGCTAAGCTATGCTGTGCTGTGCTAGGAATTTGACAGTTTGGTTTCACACTCATTGCTAAGCTAAGCTAAGCTAAGCTAAGCTAAGCTAAGCAATGTTCCTCTTTTCCTTACTGAATTCAGTGTTGTTTCTTTCTAGTCTGCTCCGGTGAAGTTTAGCTATGGCGTTCTCCAAAATGACTTGTTTGAGCTCAGATGATAGAACTGAGGACGAGGAGCTGCTACTATTAACAGATATTTCAGAAGAAGAACATGTAGAAGGTGGAAGTTTGACTTGATCAACTAACGCTTCCATTGTAATATAAAAAACACTTATTAAATATAAAACCTAAATATAATATTACTTAAATATACGTGAAACAAACTGAAAACAAAACTTCAACACGTCTTTGATTATTTTAACCAAACTAGCACCGCGTCTGTTCAACATGGAGCCCAAGCTGCGTTATGCGCATGCGCAACGTAGGATAGCACAATATGGAAGGTGGAAAAATTGCCCGACCAACAATCGTAAAAAAAACATAGCTTAGCTTTCTGTGTAAACCATCACATTAAAATATATGGTTCGCTATTTTTCCAAGCAGTTAGCAGAGCAAATCTTAGCTCAGCTTAGCTTAGCTTATATTCTGTGAATTGAAAAATGATACCTGGATATAGGAATCGAACTCGGGATCTTTGGCTTATTACGCCAATGCTCTAACCACTGAGCTATCCAAGAATAGTCCCGTGCTTAGGGTCATTCTTCACTCATATTTTAAGGCAGAGTCTTTGATGGACGTGCGTAAATTGTCGGCTACAAGTATGTGATTTTATTAAGATCACGAGCTATCAGATAACGCAGCCATCTTCAACTCGGTAGTTGGCTTATTGCTGCCACTTGTACAGTTATTATAATTGTAAAGGATTGCATATTTATGAATCAAATAGCCGAAGCTATTACTGATGTTCTTTAGTGAGGATTATTCCATTTATATATCATATTCTGAAATTTGATGGATAGCTCAGTGGTTAAAGCCTAGGCGTACTAAGCCAAAGGTCCCGGGTTCGATTCTCTTGTCCAGGTGTAATTTTTCAAATTTTAAGAATATGATATCTAGACGGAGTAATCCTCACTAAAAATCATAAATAATAGCTTTGGCTATTTGATTCTTAGCTTAGCGTTCTGTGTGTACCGGCCTTAAGGCAGTGATTTCCAATCTCTCCCCAGTCATGTACCCGTATAGGAGGCACTGTCTAGCCAACTTACCTATTCCAGCTCATCATATAAACAAGGACAAATACATGATACACTGGAATAGCAATTATCCTGCCCTCCTTTTTATCCGGCCCGGACCCGCCTCGGTGGCGTAGTTAGCTAACGCGCTAGTCGTGTTGAGCTCGATCGCCGAGGACGGGGAGATCGAGGTTCGAATCTCGGTCGGGTGTACTGGGATGGTTTTTCCTAAATGGTTTTCCACTCTCCCTCCACGCAAATGCGGGTTCACTTCCTCTAAATTCAATCTTCCCAATTCCTAATACGTTAGAGTAATTAGTACTTAAGCGTATAACCCGAACGGGTAGTAAGACGCGGTGCTAAATATTATTATCCGGCCCGGTGCTAACAAGTGCGTTTTAAAATAAAAAATAATTAATAATACTTAGCACCGCGTCTTACTACCCGTTCAGGTTATACGCTTAAGTACTAATTACGCTAATGGATTAGAAAAGGGAAAGGTTGAATTTAGAAGAAGTGCACCCGCACTTGCGTGGAGAGAGAGAGAGAGGACAACCATCATGGAACACCCTCAATACACCCGACCGTGACGCAAACCTCGATCTTCCTGTCATCGGCAGCCTAGTCTACTGCGAGAGTAACGCCCTAGATCATACGACCACCGAAACGTGTTTTCGTTTCTTGGGTAGTGCCATCACGTTTCACCCGCGTTGATGGCCACATGGTCTAAGGCGTCACTCTCGCATTAGAATGAACTGCCGACGAAGCTCGAATGCTAGTCGGGTGTACTAAGGGTAATTTCCCCCAAAATGCTTTTCCACTCTCCCTTCAGAAAATGCAGGTACACTTCCTCTAAATGCAACCTTCCTACTATCTAAAAACATTAGCGTAAATTAGTACATATGCATATGTCTCCAAACAGTTTTAAGACGAGGAGTTAAAAAACAACAAACAGCCGTGAGACAGTCTGTTCTACAGTTAAGCTAGTTTGTAAGGCGTGTGAAGGTCATACATTTTCGTCCAATTCCACTTTGTCCACCCTTGTTCCGTATTACAAGCCAGCCGTTAAATTTCCCCCATTATGTTTATAACTAGAAAAACCACGCAGCATTTCCTCGCAATATAACGAGAGAACAGTCAAAACGAACGGAGGGTTATGGGGAAGAGGGTGTATAAGTTTCACGAACAAGTGGACTTGAATACAACTTACAAACCTGACAAATTGGCTGGATGGATGGTATATATATATATATATATTCGGAGCTGGATACCTTTCAATGGCAAACAGGCGCGTTTGTTCATTCGACTGACTATTTAATCTCCATCACAATGAGAAGGATATAATGCATACAATGTGGAAACTCAGTTACAGTCCGATTTTCATAACAATATCCTTATCTGACAGATAGAACAACCCTACAGTCCAATTATTATAGGAAGAGTATTATATGAATTAAAGAACAGTTACCACAGTCTAATTTTCATAGAAATAATCTTATCTGAGAGCTAGTAAATTTAATACAGTCCGATTTTCATAGAAAGGGCTTAAAAGTTAATACAGTCCAATTTTATACTCTTACAGTTAGTAAATTTAATATAGTTCAATTTAATAAAAAAGTTTTATGTGACAGCTACTAAATTTAACACAGTCCAATTTTCATAGGAAAAATTTAACTAGCAGTTATAAAAGTTTGATATCTATTTTAACGTGTTCATACGTCAATTCATGTGATCTTCAACTGACACTTTTTTTCCAGCACGTTTCACTACTATTTTGGGATATCTGCATATAAATTACACAAATATTGTAGGTATGAGGAGGGTTAAGTTTGGGAGAAAAAGTACTCGAATTCACCAGGACGAAAAACGGGAAAGCTTTTAGGATAAAACCTTTTCAGTACACCCGACCGGTATTAGAACCCTGATCTCCCCGTCATCGGTAGTCAAGTCTATTTCGAGAGCGACACCTTTAGACCTTGAGCCTGCAACATTTAAAAAAATTATTTAATTTTTTTAGCACCGTGTCTTACTAGCCGTTCGGGTTATACGCTTATATATTAACTACGCTAGTGTTTTAGAGGTTAGGAAGGTTATATTCAGAGGGTGTGTACCCGCATTTGCGTCAAGGTAGAGTGTAAAACCAGATTTAAATCCACCCTCACCACACCTGACTGAGATTCGAACCTCGATCTCCCAGTCACCGTAAGACTAGTCTACTGCAAGAGTAGCGTGTTAGAACACGCAGCCACCGAAGCGGGTGGCTGTCAATTGTTTTATATCTTGAGCTGTTTGGGTAAAAAAAAAAAACTTGATGGGAAAAAATTAGGTTGAAAAAATATCAGGCAAAATATTTCAACCTTATATTTCTCACATACTAGTAATTAACGATTTGCAGGGTCTGAATTTTGATTAGCTAAAAATGATCAAGAATATCCTATAAATTACCTAAACATTCTAGAAATTGACTTTTAGTAAAAAAATTACCTAAAAACTAGAACACCAATTAAATCTTGCATTCTGATGTGTATAGTATTGATTTACAAATAAACCTCAACAACTCTTTTCTTAAAACACCAAGAACTTTATCTTAATAGCGTCTATATAAAAATTTACCGACTAACGTAATTGACTATATCTATATTACTTTTTGAAATAATATATATTTATATTATTAATAGTGTCAACATATTCAATTACTTACGTAAATCTTGGGTGTATACATATATATGTAATTTATATAGATATATGCATCTACATATATATGTACTGTATATATATGTATATGCATGTACATAGATGTACACACATATGTATATATAATTTAAGTTACGCATATTATATGCATAAATAGGTACATAGACACATATATATATGAAATTTACGTTAGTCGTTGAATAATATATGTATGTATATATATCTATATACAAATATGTGTAAATGAAATTTACGGTAGTCGTTTAGTAGTATATCTATAGTATATGTATTTGAGATTTACATTATAGCTACATACATATTAATATATTTTATAAACATTAATTATATATAATTTAGTTTATTCGTTGAACATAATATGAACATTATTAATATATTATATTGTTATTTCTTTTTGAAAACTCGAAACTTTTAATATGATAATTCTCGAAGTCAATTGCTTTATTATTTAATTACCAAAATTAAAATTTGTTTAGTAGAACTCAGGACGTTTAGTTCTAAGTGTATTACCTACCTAAGCTAGGTGTTATCCGTGGAGTGATGCAGGCTCTTAAATTAGTGCAAGCTGTGATTAGTTCGAACCTGGAGTAAAACATTTAGCAATATTAAAAATAAATAAATTACAAAGCGTGAAATGTGAAATGTGAAAATAAATTAGTCCATGGTCACCCAACTGGTGATTGAATCTCAGTCTAAAGGATCTGAAACCACGACGTTATCAAGTCACGCTTGAATACATTTCAAATAGTTTGGGTAAATTACCGGCGCAGATTAATTGCACTAGAGAATATTTCACACTTTAAAACTAATTTTAGTGATGTATCGTTTCCGCTCATTTTTTAAGGCGAGCGTTTCATGAATATTTCATTTGTGCGCGTATTAACGAAATGGGAAAATAATTGTTGGCACAAATGAACGCCAGACCAAAGAGAGAGAGAGAGAAAGAGAGAGAAATAAAGACAGAGAGGCCACTAAATTCAAAATAAAACATGTGGGACCTAGAAAAATGATAAATGATTACCAGTCGACATGTTATAAAATATTTGTTTTTAAGTATTAATCAAATGTTTAGCTTTTATTGATATAGCGAACAAATTGTTTCCGTTATCGTTATGGTAATGGAAACCACCTTTGTGGTCTAGCGGTCAGAGTTTCTGTCTACAGATCCAGAAGTCTGGGGTTTGATCCCCAGCGCTTATAGATTTTCTAGATTTCAAGTTGATATTTTCCATTAATGATTAGTTTAGATGGAAGACAAATGAATACTTTATTAAAAAATGCATTTTATTCAAAACCGTTGTTCACGTGGTTTAAGACGTCATTCTCGCAATAAATGTCAAAATTGAAAAAAACAAAAACAAAAAATAAAGTCCTAGACACTCGATCAATTGCTTAGAGTTTTTAATTAAAATCACTTGGAATACTATATCAAAACGAAACACCTTTTAAGTGGCCACCATCTTGAAATGAATAACCAAATTGAAAAACCATGTGCTCACGTTGTTCGGCCTAGGTTCGAAGAATATCCCTATCAAAATTGGTCCAGATTGACCCACGCATTTAGTAGTTATCATGGGAAAACCATCCCGACAAACAGACAAAATGCCAAATGGTAAAGTTAAAATAGTACCTCGCTAATCTCGGTCAGTAATAATGTTTAGCCTAGTGAGAGATGACGTCACGTTATTGGTGCTCACATATTCCACCTATCTTAATTATGGCCTAAAGAAGTAGGGTGATGCCTACCTGTGACGTCACGACAGGTCAAGATAAGATTTCCCATATTAGTTAGATTACGTTCTATTTAGCGAGTTTTAAAGACATAACGTTGAAACGAAAACCATACATTCGTAAATAGTTCTAAAAATAGTCCTACAGTGTCAGAAAATTATTATTTTTATCTTGAAGCAGTTTTTTTTTGTAAAGGTATTTTTTATAAATCATCTGCAACTCAGGCTATTTGGCTTAGTCACGAAAATGTCCTATAGGAGTCTTCCTGTCAGGATGTAGATTAAAAAAGTCCGTGGCAGCAAATATTGATCTAAAATAGGAAACTAGATAAAGATAATTTTAAAAGGGAAGTCAATGTTTTTAAGGAGCAAATAGTTTAGTGAGTGTGTACACGCGTCAGAGCAAGAAGGGAAGTGTTAACACCAGGTAAATCAGAGGCCTCGCAGGGTGAACTGCTCATTTTCTTCCCTCTCTTTCTGTTCCGTACAATGTTGTCTAAGTGTGATAATGCTCAGACTGTTTAGGTGCGTCAAGTTAAGATGCAACCCGCTTCACAAAATAGCTATGAAATCCTCACGTAGGCAACATCGTTAGGCCATTTAAAAAAACTTGGTTCTGTGTGTGTTCTTTCTGCAACCACAGCGATAGGGGGAAGAAAGGGGGTGAAGATTAGAAGGGGAGGAGTTTTTGATATTATATTCCTTCAAGCGTTCCACTTTTTTTTTTTTTCACTTTTCTCTTAATATTAAATGGTTTAACTTTCCTCAAAGTTTATCTCGCAAAGGCCAAGAGTTAATTTGGTTTAAAGAAACACAATATCAGGTATTATGTTTGCCTAGGGAAAAATAAAATACCAGTTAAAAAAAAAAAAGAAAATTAAAAAGAAAAGAATAAGAGTACTATAGCCTAATTATATTTTTATTAGAGGGCTGCCTCTTAAGTATTAAGATCAGGCGCTTCCATATTTTTTAATTTTATTGCTAGACTAATGGATATCCGCAAATGTATAACTTTCTCTCTGGAAACTTGAATTCGTAGTTCATAAACCACAGAAGTGCTGATATTTTTT
Organism: Timema bartmani; assembly: GCA_902151455.1. NCBI lineage: Eukaryota > Metazoa > Arthropoda > Insecta > Phasmatodea > Timematidae > Timema > Timema bartmani. The sequence continues at coordinate 259,410 of CABFWB010000012.1, read as the reverse complement.
TTATCATATCAGAAATATTTCTTAAATAATTGAGCTAAGATAATTTGCTTTTAAGGTGATTGGCCCTTTTCATATGGTGTGGAAATGCAGAGCCGTGGGAACAAACAGTTCTCTTCAAGCATTTTTATTGTCAAGCAATTTTCTTATCGAAAACGGTTTGTTAAAGAATAGAAGCGTGTTGATTAAGTTATACTTTTTATATACACACCTCCTCTATAATTTTAACAGTGATCAAATATCGATAATTTTGACATTTTAAAATAGAAAACTGCCGGCTTCAAAACAAAAAATAAGAAAATGTAAAAGTTAATAAACATAGGTACATTATCTTAGTAATATTAACATAAAAATTTCACTCGTTCTCTAGAAAACTGATATTTCCAAACTAATGATTTTTCCGCAAAACCTGTATGGTAGCTAGCGCCATCTACAGTTTCCGTGATCCATCTGTTCTTGATGACGTGGAAGGATACTTTGGTGAGTTGTGAGGCCCCGCCATGCCTTTCACCCTCCCGCCCACCATTCCACAAAATAGGTTTTAGACTTGCGCTCGACAGGGTCAAGCGCCTTAAGAAATTTTCTCAACTTTACGAACAAATATGTTATGTGACGCTGTTACACAAAACAATGGAGGAAGAGACTGCTTATTAACATTGGAAACTTTTGTTTATCTTTCAAGGAACAAACTTTTATATTTAATATCCCCCCTCCCCACAGCAAAAAGTTTCTGCTTCATTATCTAAAAATGAAACATTATATTAAGGGATAAATTATAATTATAGATCTAACATTAGCAGCTATAATCAAAGAGTCATACACTCTTTATTTCCCATAGCGTCTTACTACCCGTCCGGGCTATACGTATACAATTACTCTAGTGGAGTAAGGATGAGCAAGGTAGGATTCAGAGGAGGTGTACCCTCATTTACACAGAAGGAGAGATGGAAACTGTTTTGTAAAACTCACACTCCGTACACTCATCCGGTACTCCAAACTCCACACTCCCCATCACTGGAGAATGAACTGGAAGTTTCTTCCGCGTGCCCAAAGCTCCGGGCAACCATTACTTTTTTAATTTAGAACCGCGTCTTACTACCCGTTCGTGCTATTCTCTTAAGTACTAATTACGCTAATGGATTAGGAATTGAGAAGGTTGAATTTTTTAGAGGAAGTGAACCCGTATTTGCGTGGAGGGAGAGTAGAAAATAACTTAGGAAAAACCACCCCCAGTTCACCCGACCGAGTTTCGAACCTTGATCTCCCCATCCTCGGCAGTGTAGCTCAACGCGAAGCTAGCGCCAACGAGACGGGTAACCATTCAATTAATCTTACTAAATATCCCGGGTTCGATCCCCGGCATGGCCTAAAAATGTATCATTGATAAATTGTGGATTTCCTCTTTCCCAGTGATTAATTAACGGCTGGGGTTCTGGTTGTTGTGTCTATTCTAGAATTAGTTTTTTAAATTTATTTGAGGTATTTAACGTGCACTTTATAGCCCGACGATTATACAAACATACGAGAATTTCTATGAACGAGTGCTAAAGGGTTTACCAATTTCGCCAGGAAAGATATTTTAACATACCTTCCAGGATTCTTTTACATATCACAATCAACATGTTGATTGTTGACCATAGGCTTTACTTCCCGTCCGAAGGAAGTTGTGCTACGGATTTTTATCGCTCAAGAAAAATCTGTCCATCCCAGTTGGGTTTGAACCCACAAACATCAGTAAAATTAAGTTTGTTTATGTGTCTTATAGGGATATAATAATTGGTCCAGAAAATTCAAGTTAAATACCTAGATTGAAAAAAACTTAATCTTATTCATATTTAACAAGATTAATAAAACAAGTGAAGCTTTCCAAGCACAAGCGTGCTCGACTGGCATAGCTCCACTGGCCTGTGGCTTCAGTTTTAAACCCTGTTTGGGAGCACTAGATATATGTTCTTTTCTAAGTGATTTTTCAATCTCCCTCCAGGCGTCCCCTGACGTACTTCTTCATAGTCACCTCTCTCAACCCTGGAACACTAGACGAAGTCATCAACAAGCTATGTGTGGTCCGTCTATGTGGTGCATTGGTTCAAATGTTCGAACCTAGGATACCTAAGTTCGATTACAGATTGAGATAATTAAAATATTTAATATTTACAAACGAGTTTATCCTGTTATCTTCTAATAGATATCTAGGAGGTAGGACTGGGTATCGTTCTAGGACCACTTAAGTTTGTAAGTCGTGTGTTGACTTAATATCTTTGCTAAGGTAGTGCACGATAAATACCCAAAACAGAAGAACTTTCTAATAAATTGACAAATGACACGTGTACGCGGGAATTGAACCAGGGACCTTTGTCTTAGCATGACAATGCTCTCCCACTGGGCTATCCAGGTTTCACAGAATCAGCTTTAAACTTTGAGTGAAGAATGTCCTTGAGCACGGAATTATCCCTGAATAGCTCAGTGGTATAGCATTGGCACGCTTATTTATCTGTCCCAAGTTCGAGTCCCGTGTCCAGGTGTCATGTTTCAATTCATTAGAATATGATTAAGATATGGCTGATATCCGTTAGGATAATAATTAACACTTAATTAATTAATACTTAATTATATGGTGTTACTTTCTTCCAAGAAGAACGTTGCTTTAAGAAAACCATCAAATAAATAGTAGTAGTAATAATAATAATAATAATAATAATATTTAGCACCACGTCTTACTACCCGTTCGGATTATACGCTTAAGTACTAATTACGCTAATGGATTAGGATTCGGGAGGGTTGAATTTAGAGGAAGTGAATCCACATTTGTGTGGAAGGAGAGTGGAAAACCATTTAGGAAAAACCACCCCCAGTTCCCCCGACCGAGATTCGAACCTCGATCTCCCCGTCCTCGGCGGTCGAGCTCAACACGACTAACGCGTTAGCCAACTAAGCCACCGAGGTGGGTAGCAAATAAACATTTTTTTTTTAAACACCACGTCTTACTACCTATTCAGGTTATACACTTATGTACTGATAACCCTAATGGTTTTAAGGATTAGGAAGGCTATATTTAGAAGAAGTGTCCCCATATTTGCGTGGAGAGAGAGTGGAAAATAATTTTGGAAAAACCACCTCTCAGTACACCCGACAGAGATTCAAACCGTGATCTCCCTTTCATCGGCAGTCCAGTCTACTGCGAGAATGGTGCCGTAGACCACGCGACCACCGAAGCGTGTCATACAGGGTGAGATGGAAACAGCTAGATCTATGCTGAGGAAAGTGATGGACAACCTGATGACGTCCGGTGGACCTCGTCTGAGTGACATTATCTTCAAAAAGTGAAAAAGTGTAGCATATAGTTTGCTTTTATGTAGATAGGGAATATTAACTTTTAAATTAAGGTGTTAGTTTTCAAGTCACTAATCGTATAATTGTTTCAGCCCCACCCTGTATAATTATTAAATTGGGTGAAGATAGAAGGAGGATCGGATGTTTCAGGATGTCTTGTCAGCACGCTGTTATACCTTTCCTTACTCTCAACTTGTACAATATGAAGTATTGAGGGGGATGACAGGACAAAGGTAGAAGGAAGATCGGATGTTTCAGGATGTCTTGTCAGCACGCTGTTATACCTCTCCTTGCTCTCAACTTGTACAATATGAAGTATTGAGGTGGATGACAGGACAAAGGTAGAAGGATGGTCGGATGTTTCAGGATGTCTCGTCGTGTCCTGTCAGCATGTTGTTATATTCGCCCCTTTCTTGAAGCACACCCTCGCCTTCCTTCCATCCCAACTTTGCTGAGTCTTGCGCCCTCGTTAGGGGGTACATTCAAAGTGTCCAGCTTTCAACCCCTCCAACCCTCTCATCGCGCATTCTAGCGTCTCCCTACTTTATAATATGACCACAAGCCACCACTGGGTCTCGGTGATTGGAGAAGGCCAGGAGAGTGCTCTTATGGAACTGTATTGCATGACGGGAACAGAGTATAAAAAAAAGTCTTAGTCTGGATAAGGGAGGTTAGTTTAATTTAAAGGGGCTGAAAGTCAGGGAGTGCCTCACCATTTTAGTTTCTGGAGGTTTACTTAGGCACTTTTACATTTTTACTTTCTCTTCACACCTTGGAGATAAAGTATTGTGATCGTCAAAAAAATCAAACTCGAGATTTTGATAAATGTCGACATTTCATCACCCCCTGAAACCAAATAAGTGGTTTTCGAATCCCGTTTGTCCGTCTGTACATTGGTCAATAGCCAAAACTATTTTACTGATAGGGCTGGGGTTTTCATAAAGTCCCTTCAAGGAGTTTTTGGAATTAGATACCCAACCCTAAATTAAGGGTGGTTTATTAAAGGGAAAAAAAGAGAAGAAATAGATTTTGTCGAAATTTGCTCTTACGATTTTGATTAAATTTTATATCTTAACTCTGTTTATCATTGTAAACAAGAAGGTGACTCTAATTTTCTCATAGTAATGTCTTTACGGGTGCTTTACATGGGGGAAGTTTTCCAAATTTCATAATTTCTCCGCAAAAAATTGTAAAGTTGTAGTACTATTAAAGATACTAATCTTTTATTTGAGATATATTAAAAAAAAACCAATAGTTTCTTAGCTATAATCAAATATGTATACTTTTTAATTCAGGTCTTTGTAAACGAATTTGATTCTTATGCTCTTTGGTGGACAAAGATGTTTTTCTTTTATCAATTTTTATCTAATAGTGTTCCAATCCCTAATGCCACAAAGTAAGTAAGTAAGTAACAGTGTATATTATCTCATCTTTGATATTTGGTGTAGTGTTTCTACAAAAAATTATATACCTATAATTTTGTTTCACAAATCTTACGAATTTTTAGTAAATGTCTATTTTAAGTTAAAAGCGGGAGAACGTCTGTGCGGTACACCATACCATTTATTTAAAAGTATAATGCTAAACAAATCATTTTTAAGATTATATATTTATAAGTATAATGGTGCATAGTTTTGTATACCTTGTGTGATCTAACACATAGTAAGTAATAAGTAACTTTTGTGTATACATTATTATGTATTCTAATTTTAAATTTATAGAGTATATATTTAAAATAATACAGGATGGAGCCTAAACGATTAAACAATTAGTAACTTGAAAATTAACACCTTATTTAAAAAGTATATAATTATTCACTTGCTAAATAAAAGCGAACTACATACTAATTTTTTACACTTTTTTCACTAAGGCGAACTCTACCGGACGCCAGGTGAACCTCAGCACCTTGTCCATCACTTTCCTCGGCACAGATGTTTGATTGTTTCCACCCCACCCTATATTTATACTTGTATACACTAAATTAACTTAGATAATTTTTATATTATAACATAGATACATAAATACATACACTATATATATATATATATAGTGTGTTTATGTGTGGATATATATTAAAATCGGTTACATACACATTTATATAACTAACAACAGTTCAATTTTCATAGAAAGACCCCTTTAGAAAATACATTATTTCTTACTTTTGGCAAACGTTGATAACATTTTACCATATAATTAATAGAGTTATTACATACGTATGGACAGCAACAGGCCACATGTCTTGACGTATGAATACGTAAAAGTAGATCTAATAGCTATAGTATACTATCTTTAGGGGACACATGGTCTAAGGTGTCACTCTTGCAATATATTATACTGCTGGCGATGGGAAGATCGCGGTTTGATCCCTGTCGGTTGCACTAAGATTTCCCCACCTAAATGGTTTTCCTATTGTTTATCCATGCAAATGCGGGTACACCTCCTCTAAATTAAACCTTCCTAATCCCTAAACAACTAGCGTAATTAGTATATATGCGTATAGCACGCGAGTGGGTGGTAAGATGCGGCGCTAAAAAAGAAATTAAAATAAACTTTACTAAGTGTTTGATAAAGCCTTTACTATTAACACTGGACTGTACAGAGGGTGGCCAAATTATAAAATTAAAATTAAAATAAAACACCAAAATTAGTTTATTCATTTAAAGGCTCCTGATTTAACAATAAATAGATATTAAATATTTTACTCTGTTATTTCACTGCTGTTAGTAGTACTGTAGTCAGCTGTTGGTTGACCTTCTGACCAGACAATTGTCTGATTCTCAACTATGTGTTGTTTATGTACCGTTTTAGTGAATAGTTTTGTTTTTTATTATTTAGTTTTTGTTTAAAAAAAATAGTTGTATTTAAGGTCCTAGATAAATGAAACGTAGAATTTGGTTTATAGTATACCTAAGAGGCCTGAATCTGTTATAAAAACAAAGGGGATGCATAGTATTGATCGTTGTATTACATTTATATTTTTATATAGTTTAACAGAATAAATAGAAAATAAATATAAAATGTTATTGAGTTTAATAATTTGGCCACCCACTGAAAATATTTCAAATAATTTTTTTTTACTAGTTGGAGAAAGAGGGTGTTTTCGCATCTATAATTTATGATGATATTCGTTTTATTGGATAAATATACAATCTGACGTAAAATTAAGTACGTATTTAAATTACTCTTTGTTATTAGGAAAAAAAAGTTTCGCTCTGCAACCGCCGGGGTTTTATTGAAACAATGCCACACATCCCGACACTGCAACATATCTAACGGAGAATCTAATAGGTAATCGATCTCGGACAGACTTCTAGAAAGAGAGACATAACGAGGATAAAAAGAGAAAAGCTTAGATGGTGCATGGTCAGCATTTCTAGCTTGGTTTCTGATTTCTCTGTATTGACGGTTCTTCGCCGAATCTCGCTGAGTACGGCCTTGGCAAGAAAGAGACAAGTAAGACCGAAGAAAAAGAAAGGAGGAAAAAAAGAATGACACTAAACTATTAGAGGACGGCATTAGCCACGACAGCAATGTCAAAAGATTGAAAGGTCCACAGCTGGATGGTGGATGGTGGGTAGGTACCATGACGAGGAAATTAAGCTGATGACAAAATCGGACCAAAACGGAAACCTCCTCAGCAGAATTGACCCAGATCACTGACTAGGAACCTTTACAGTAAAGTATAGGTAGTTCGAGTGTTGGTAGTTCTAATCTTGGTAGATATTGTCTTGGTAGTTATAGTCTTGGGTAAACGATTATTGATAGCTCGAATCTAGGTAGTTCGAGTCTTGATAGTTTGAGTCTTAGTAGTTCACGTCTTGAAAGTTCGAGTCTCGGAAGATTGAGTCTTGATAGTTCGAGTCTCGATAGATCGAGTCTTAGTAGTTCGAATCTTGATAGTTCGAGTCTTGAAAGTTCGAGTCTCGGAAGATTGAGTCTTGATAGTTCGAGTCTTGATAGTTTGAGTCTCGATAGATCAAGTCTTAGTAGTTCGCGTTTTGAAAGTTCGAGTTTCGGAAGATTAAGTCTTGATAGTTCGAGTCTCGATAGATCGAGTCTTGGTAGTTTGAGTCTTGAAAGTTCGAGTATTGATAGTTCGATTGATAGTGGAAACACTACACGCCACGCCACTGCACTATACTGGAAGTTATTTGACAAGTAGGTCTGTAAGAAGGATAGATAGAAAAGCCACAACAATAAATTAGCTCAGGGCCCGGATTTTGATGATACGTCAAATTTTTTTCGTTCGTCAAAAACAATGCTCATAAGTATATAAACTCCACTCATGTTCCCCTGGTAGTAAACATGTAGATTTTATGGTTTTTTTGGTCATTCTAAAATTTAAGCTAATATTTACCTTGTTTGCTTCATTTTTGAGTAGTTTTTAGACATTTTTAAGTATTTTCGAGTCATTTTATGGTGTACACATTGAACAATTATATTTTTGAACATCTCCATACTTACTTTCTCTTTACCCCTTGAAAAAATAAGTATTTTGGCCGTAAAAAAAATAAAAAAAATTGAGCGGGAGATTTTGAAACCCCCTGAAACAGAAAAAGTGTTTTTTTGCGATGCCGTATGTATCTCGGAATAAAGTCGAAACAATTTTACTGCTCGGGTTAAACTTGGTATCTAGGATTTTCATAAGGTCCCTTCAAGGGGTTTTTTGGAATTAGATATCTAACCCTAAAATTAAGGGTAGTTTACATAAGGGCGAAAAGAGAAAACATAAATTTTCTCAAAATCCGTTGTAACAATTTTGATTAAATTTTGTATCTAGACACTTTTTAACATTACAAATAAATAGGCTATTCTCGTTTTTTCATGAAAATTACTTTATAGAAGCGGACATTTCCAATTTTGAACATATATTCTCAACTATTCGAGATACGAAATAACTTTATTATTGTAAAGTTGCAGTAACATTAAAACTAAACATATTTTACTCTGGAATATATTTTTATAAAAACAACAGTTTCTGAGCTATAAGCAAACATAAATATTTTTTATACATACATTTTTTTATGTGATACTTAAAAACATGAAGTTGATTGATATGCTCTTTGGCGTAACAGAGATGCTCCTCTTTTCTAAACGTTTCTGTAACATTGTATATTATTACATTTATGAACTTTGTTGGAGTGTTTCCGCAACTGTCTATTCTATTTAGTCTCACAAATGCTACGAGTTTTTAATTATATGTCTTATTTTAAGATTAAAGAGAAAGTCTGTGCGGTCCAATGTACCATTTATTTATAAATTCAAAAATTCCCAAACGTAATTATTTTTTCAGCATAAATTTATCAGAATGAGAAGATAATGTAGCCATTGAACTTTGTATCCTCTTTGCTTGTTTGTTTGTAAAATATACACTCCTGTTGGGACTGCAACAAGGCTGGAGAGGGTTGCGTCGGGAAGAGGTAAGCTATTACTTCCGAAGAAAATAATTGTAGACTAATAATATATCTAGCAGAATAAGATAGTTTAGTTTTAAATGATTTTCATTGCATTTTACGTTTAATCTTTGACATTGCCATCACAGACAATCCAATTTATTGCAAGTCTGACGAATATTCGAGGTTTCAAATCTCAGTCACGTCTCATGAGTAATATACTGTTAATTCTGGAGCAAGAACTATATTTATGTTTCAGACTTGAAGTATAACCATATACCTTTTATTTTGTGTGGCGTTGCTCTCCACGCTGAATTTCTAAGAGCGAGAACGAAAGGTAGTTTAACAAATTTTCCAAGTTTTCTTTTACATGCCACAATTGATAAGGGACCAACAACTTTACTTCCCCTCCGATGGAAGTTGTGCTACGCATTTTTATCACTCAAGAAAAATCCGTCAACCTCAGCTAGGGTTGAACCCAACCTACGAACATCGGATGCTGGAGGGAGAACTTTCCCTCAAGACCACTGAGGTTGATATTTTTAATAAGAGAAGTAATACACACACACACACACACACACACACACACACAGTGGCGTAAAAGTCCGTTTTTATTTCTATTATTATTTATTATGTAAGGGGAAACTGACTTTTGCACCAACCTGTATATATATATATACGAGCCATGTCAAGATATATATATTTTTTAGCACCATGTCTTACAACCCGTTTGATTTATACGCTCGTGTACTAATTACGCGAATGTTTTTAAGGATTAGGAAGGCTATATTTATAGGAAGTGTATTCGCTTTTGCGTGGAGGGAGAGTGAAAAACCATTTTGGAAAAAAAAACACCTCAGTACACCCGACCAAGATTCGAACCTCGATCTCACCGTCATCGGTAGTCTAGTCTACTTAAGGAGTGATATTAAAAATGGCACTCTAGTGCTGAAACTTCCCCGTCAGGACCAATAAATATCCCTCATCACGCGTGCTTGGTACATTACTCACACGGAGCTATTCCTTGCCATCCCTCATCACGCATGCTTGGTCCATTATTCACACGGAGCTATTCCTGGCCATCCCTCATCACGCGTGCTTGGTCCATTATTCACACGGAGCTATTCCTGGCCATCCCTCATCATGCGTGCTTGGTACATTATTCACACGGAGCTATTCCTGGCCATTCCTCATCACGCGTGCTTGGTACATTACTCACACGGAGCTATTCCTGGTCATCCCTCATCACGCGTGCTTGGTCCATTATTCACACGGAGCTATTCCTGGCCATTCCTCATCACGCGTGCTTGGTACATTACTCACACGGAGCTATTCCTGGCCATCCCTCATCACGCGTGCTTGGTACATTACTCACACGGAGCTATTCCTGGTCATCCTTCATCACGCGTGCTTGGTACATTACTCACACGGAGCTATCCCTTGCCATCCTTCATCACGTAATTCCGTTAAACGCTAATAAAGATGACACAAAACAAAGCGAGTCACCTTACTGGACGTTTCTTGTTAGTCACTCTCTTAATAGTCTCTCATCACACACCGATAAAACAGTCGAATATCAGTCACGCGCACCGTGCGTTGATACGGCCCGAGCTATTGTACTTTGAGACTTATATAAACGGGCCGATTAAGTTGCCGTTCGCATAGTTCTCTCCTTCTACGGGTTGACCTTTATTACACGTGGGACAGTTCCTTTGTAAAGGTAAATAATTGGGTTTTTATTGTGAATATTGGAAGAATATATCGATCTCTTTGTTTGATAAAAGTTTAAAAACCTACTTTTCAAATTGTTTTTAGACGTACTTTTAAACGGCCCGTTTTAAGGTTGGGATGTAGGGAACGCGAGATAAGGGCAGTGTTTTTTTGTCAGTTTTTATAGAAAAAACTTTTTATGGTTAAAATAGATAAATTACTCCGATATAAATACAGAGTTTAATCTTCTATAAACGGTGGTATCAACAGTTGTTGAATATCTGCCATGAGCATAGCGACATTATATGAAAAAAGGTTTAAATTAAGAGGAAAAAGTTGTCATTAAATTCCAGGACACCCTTGACAGATATTCAACAACTGTTGATATCACCATATAAAGAAAATTAAACTCTATGTTACTAATGGAGCAATATTTGATTAATTTCGGCAAAAAAAAATTTCACTATAAAATTTGCAAAAAATCGATGCCCTTTTCTCGCGTTTCCTACACTCCCACCTTGACTAGTTACTTCAAATCACAACAGTAGACGCAGCTGTCTGCTAGTATCTCATTTTGATTGAGTATATTGCTTTTGATAGTCCACTAATAGCCTATAAAGCTGGAACTGTTTCAAGCCTTGCCAAGCGGACAGCGCTGATGAAGGATAGAATCTTGCTATTGTTTCGGAGCACATCAGCCGACCACGCCCCGCTCTGCTCTTGTATAAATACAAAAATGTAACTAATTAGTATTCAGATTCTCTAATTATGACTTTATTTTCCTTTCCAGAGACTCGAATGGGTGAAATTACTGCGTGCTTGCTGGCCTCTACGTTTAACAACTACGTTCTTCCGTACCTTGTACACATTCACAGTCGCCATCTGAAATGGGAGGCTTTCAAGGTATTCCGAATTAATGACTATTCTCACTAAGGATCATGGGATAATATAACGTAAAGCTATTCTTGTTAAACAATATGAACATTAATCCAACATATTTTCAAATTAAAAGCCCCCTAGCACCGCTAGGCACTTTATACAGTCTAATTTTCATAGAAAAAGACTTTTAGAAGATTCAAACGTATCTTTTTGGTGGCCAAATTTGATAACATTTTACTTTATTATTAGTGTTATTTTGTAGATATTGGTAATTTCTATAAAAATGACAGTTATGTGACTTGATGTATGGATATGTGAAAGTAGATCTAGTATTTTTTTTCTAAATGTCAAATAAGGAAGGACGTTCCTATGAAAATTGAACTGTAGAAAATATGTGAGACTGTAAAAACCAATTATTGAAAATGTAGGTCAAACATTTACATATTATAGTTGTGTTAAAAAAAAAAAGAAACTGTACCATTGGTTACTGCATAAGCTACCAGTCTCCCAATGGAAAGGGTTGTAGGTAACGAAGATACCGAGGTTTGAATCTCAGCCGGATACACTGGGGAATGTTTTAAATAAACAATTTTTCCATTTTCCCATCCCCTCCCAAAGCTAATGCGGATTCATTTTACTCAATATTGGCCTTCATCATCTCTACTCCACACATAAGTCGTTAATAACCTTAGCTTTAACCAGCCCGCATCGGTGGTCCAGCAGACTAAGGTGTCAAGCTCGTCTGATCTGTTTTTCTGGTGACGGGAGGTTGAGGTTCGAATCCTTGATGGCTATACTGGATTTTATTTCTCTTAAAAATGTTTTTTACTCTTTACTCGCGCGAATACGGATACGTTTCCTCTAAAATTCTCCCTTGCCTCATCCCTAGCCCATTAATTAACCAACTAAACCGATTCTCTGGTCTCAACGAACTATCTGGACTTAGAAGCCACTCCTTAAATTACTTTTTTTTTAGAATCGCTTTCCACTTCAAGTTGACAACACTGTTTAGTTAATATGAGAGTCAAAGTTGAAGACCCGGTGGTGTAGCACTTGTCAGACATGGTAGCTTAGGGGGAGGGGCAGAGAGGAGGGTTGGGGAAAGAATAAACATTTGCATGAACACTTTTGGCTGGTTACAGAATTCACTACTACTAGTAAGAAGTGTTGCCAATACCTCAAGAAAAAAAAATCTTACTTACTTTGGAAAAAATGATTTAAATAAAAAATCGTCTTTAATTTTTAGATGATTTTTTTTTAACGTTATTTACTAATTGTTCCACGCCCCCCTTTTGAAGTGCTTCCACCCGCTTCCCCCCCCCCCTACCCAGGCTTTGGAACCTCTGCACTAAGCTATAGCTATATTTAAACATAGCTTTTCGCCTATGTACTAAGTGGAATAGAGATGAGGAAGGTTGAATTTAGATGAATCACATTTGCCTGAGGAGAGAAAGAGAGAGTGGGAAATCATTTAGGAAAAAAAACCCATCAGTGCACTTGACTGGGTTCGAATTAGCTTAAATTTAGCTTATTATTTTTATATTTTAGTGTATGAAGCACCAAAGTTTTTATATTATATGAGATAGTTTAATTATATTAAATATAATGAAGATATATTAACTTTAATTGATTTAGTCTATAAGAATAACCCTTTCATCAGGCACTTAATTTAAATAAAAGTGACCTTATTTTTTAATTTATTTATTTACATTTAAAGAATTGGTTCGTAATTTTAATTCATAAAATCAAATAGATTCTAAGAGTTAATAAAGTATTTTTTCAAATAACATTGATTTAAAAAATGAAATTGTAATTCCTTTTTATTGTTTGATTTATATTTAACTATGTATTTTTTTCAATTTTTATTTAAGAGAATAATTAAATAAATCTTATACCTTTTCCGAAAATGCCAATACTTTTTTAAAAATTTGAAAATCTCCGTCATTGGCAGTATACCCTATTTCCGTGTTAATGAATCCTCACTGAACCACTCACTTGTTTGGGTTAAAAAAGGTTTTTGAAATATTGCAATATTTACAACTACAATCCTATTCTGATAGAAATAATATTTTTGGACAGTTAAAAAAGTCACTAAAACCATTTCTATACATTTATACGTCAAGTCATTTCACTTTTGATAGAAATAGCAATACCTTAAAAATAATACTAATAGTATAGTAAACCAAATAAGGGTGTGCAGATGGGCATTTTTAATCTTAAGCCGAGTTTCGACTCCAGTTTGTATGAAAGCCTCCAGTTTTATTATAGTTAGACCAATATAGAGTAAGATTTGCACTAGAAGGTGGTATTTCATATTTAATTTCTATAATATATCCGTGCTTAAACCATAAACACAACTATACATTTTTAAGAATAGAATTTTTTTTTGATAAAAAATTAGAGGTTTTTTTAAAGCAAGATTTAACATAACTGCACACGCTTTAGTTTTAACCTGATGAAAAATATAATTTTAAGAGGAATCTGTTTTTTATAAAATGATATCTCAAACATTGGCTCAAATGAATTAAATTTACAATTTTCAAGATAAAAAAAAATTTGATTACTAGAAATTCTTAAGTTTTGATATTTTCTTTGGAGGGTTGAGTCAACTACTTAAACTGGACTCTTATTAACTCAAATTTTAGAGTATTCGTACGACCCTAAAAATAATATCAATGTTTACCACAAACATTTTTATGTATTTTCCAAGAATTTCTTACTTAATACTTAGTATATAATGAAGCTTATTTTTTTTCCAGTCCAACCATAATAAAAACTATACTAGCGAAGAAGAGCACGACTATCGTATGAGAAATTTCTTCAAAAAATTGGACTACATCGAAACACACAACGATCTCCACGCAAAGGGCCAAGTTAAACACACATTGAATATAAATAAATTTGCTGACCATGTGAGTTATGAAACTTTTTTTACTTTTTTAACCTACATTTTAAAATAAAGCATTAATATTACGGTTCCTTAACTTATAGCATTTCAAATAATCGATGGATCTTAAGGATGCTGCCTACCTGTGACGTACTAATAACGGCAAGTCGAGATATGATATCCCATGTTAATGTATTTACGTTTTTTTTCGGTGAGTTTTAAATATATAAAATTGAAACAAAAACACACACTCTAAACTAATTCTAAAAATAGTCTTAAATTGTCACACAATTTTTTCTAAATATTCAAGTGGTTTTTTGTTTTGTTTTTCAAGGCATTTAAAAAGAATCATCTACAACTTTGGTTATCTGTTTTATTCTTGGAAATGACCTATAGGAATATTTCTGGCAGGACGTAGATTAAAAAAAAAGTCCATGAAAGCAAATGTCTAACCAGAAAAGGAAACAAAGCCACTTTGAAATGCAAGTTGACGATGTCCAGACGCAAATATTGATTAAGTGAGGGTTTATACTCGTCAGTGGAAGAGGGGAAGTGTAATCCGCATGTAAACTAGAGGCCTCTCAGGGTGAAGCTCTCGTTTTATTCTCTTTATTTATATTTCGTACATTGGTGTGTAAGTATGATAGTGCTTAACGTGCTTGCTAAGTGTGTCAAGTTAAGATGCAACTTACACAGCAAAATAACTTGGAATTCACCAAGTAGGCAACGTCTTTAAGAATGATATGAAGTATACGTGAGTTAAGGCCTGTGTTTTTACAATTTTTTTTATAACCAGAATACTTTTTTAAGGCCAAAATAAGTCAAATATTGTTTCAGTGCATACGTTTGAAACTAAGTTAATTTATACATGTGGTAGTCTCAAAAAGTTCTTGCGTATTAGCCACGGCAATATTAATGGCGTTTGAACAGAAACTTTTCAAATGAAGAGAATACATCTTGTTCAAATTCCTCGAAGCCCATAACCAATATTAATATTATTATTATTAGCACCGCGTCTTACTACCCGTTTGGGCTATACGCACTTACGCCAATGTGCAATGGTAGGGTGATTGTGAGTATGAAATGGAGGACCTACAGTTTAACGTGGGATCCGAACCACGGTGGAGGCTTGGCATTCCACACATTCACAAGTTGTGAATAATACACGTCTTGTCAGAGATGACGGAAGGGAAAGTGACCAATATTTAAAAAAACCCTGTTGTGATTATCATAATTTTTGCTAAGCACTGCGCCTTACTATCCGTTCAGGCTGTACGCTTACGTAATAATTATACTAATGGATTTAGGGATTAATAAGGTTATATTTAGAGGAAATGTACCCGAATTATCGTGGAGGGAGAGTGTAAAACAATTTTTTGAAAAACTATCCTCATTTCACCCGATCGATATTCGAACCTCTATGTCATCGATGGTCCAGACCACTGCGAGAGTTGCGCGTTAGACCACGTGGCCACCGAAGCGGCTGTTTCCATGGCTCATAAATTAAACTACTGGGGCGATATTTAATTTATTGTGGTAAAATACATTTTTACTCTCTTATATCAAGAGAAAATATTGTAATAGTGAAAATTTTCAATCTCAAGGTTATGATGAACCACAAAAAAGTGGATTTTACAATTTTGACTCTCTGTCCCTGGGCACAGATCCAAAACAGTTTGATGGATTTTATTAAAACATGATATTCAGATGTTAAAGGACAATACAACAAATTTTGACTCTATCAGTTAAATTAAGGGTAGTTTACTTATGAGTGATTTTTTTGAATTACAAATATTTTGAAACCAGGTTTAGAGATATTGTTTATAATGAATAAGGAGTGTGTTACCTGGAAAATAGCATTTCATACTTGGTTTTTGGGTAACACTTTATTAAAAGGGCAGTTTATTTATCAACGATTTTCAAAAATTAGAAAAATCTCAAAAGCCTTTTAACGATTTTGTTTAAAATGTATATTTTGGGAGTGTTTGACAAGATCAATAAAGATATATTATTTATTTTAGGGGAAAAATTCAATCAAGGGTGGTTTACTGATGACTGATTTAAAAAGATTTTTGTTTATATATATCAAAAATTGCTCTAGCTACTTAGCTCAAAACGAGTATCTATTAAGTTTGTTAAATTATGAATAGTAATATATATTTTTCTTTTTCTTAAGAAAATGCATTTAATAGTAGCTTACTGATGACTAATTAAAAAAAAAATAGCTCAAACGATTTTGTCCAAAATTGATATTTGTAGACTATTTTACATGATTATTAATAAGGTTTCTTGGTTTTCCAAAAATAATTAAATTTAAGCGTATTTTAACTTAATTTTTTTTATAAAATATGGAATATTTCAAAAATTGACTTTAATTTTGAGTTTAAAATAGGTATTTGGTAAAAGTTTTAGTGATTAATAAGAATGTGTTTTCATTTTTAAAAATTAAAAATAGTTTTGGGGTGTTTTACAAATATATTTGTGAATTTTTTTAGTTTGTCAAACATATTTAAACAATTTAGTTTAAAATATAGGCCAATGTATTAAGAGTGTTTATTTTATGATTAACAAGAAAACGTGTTTGTTTTTATGAGGAAGACTTACTAAATTGTAGTTTACTCCAAACCCCTTTTTGAAAATTTTCTTCCAAGCTACAATACACAACATGATAAAGTCTGCGAGATGCGATTGTGTCGTACTATTATTTTTGTTATAAAATCTACAAAAGCACGAACCTTGTTTCGCGTTTCCTTCCACACCACCTTAACTAAATTCAGAGCACACTTTTTAATCTGCCAGCAGCAACTCTAGTTTAAATTTTGATCATCCATTGACTCATCCTTTTTCAGGCTTTTGGCGGTAAACAAAGAAATAATAATTAATTTAATTTAGCACCGCGTCTTACTACCCGTTCGGGTTATACGCTTAAGTACTAATTACACTAATGGATTAGGAATTGGGAAGGTTGAATTTAGAGGAAGTGAACCCGCATTTGCGTGGAGGGAGAGTGGAAAACCATTTAGGAAAAACCACCCCCAGTTCACCCAACCGAGATTCGAACCTCGACCTCCCCGTCCTCGGTGATCAAGCTCAACACGACTGGCGCGTTAGCCAACTACGCCACCGAGGCGGGTAACAAAGAAATAACATTATATATTTCGTAACAATAATAAGTGGGTAATCCATGATTCTGACAACGAGTGGCTGAAATATCACTATTATACATGCAAAGATACTAGATGTTCCTGTCTTTTGTTAGGTTAGTTTGTAATTCGTGTAGTGCTTATAATCTGTGACAGTGAAAAGTGAAACGCAACCAACATTCTAGCAGGCTTGTATCCAATTCACGCAGTACATTTGCCAACATTCTAGAAGGCTTGTATCCAATTCACGTTTTACATTGGGTAACATTCAAGAAGGATTGTATCCAATTCACGTTTTACATTGGCCAACATTCTAGCAGGCTTGTATCCAAGTCAAGTTTTACATTGGGTAACATTCAAGAAGGATTGTATCTAATTCACGTTCTACATTGGCCAACATTCTAGCAGGCTTGTATCCAATTCACGTTTTACACTGGGTAATATTCAAGAAGGATTGTATCTAATTCACACAGTACATTGGCCAACATTCAAGCAGGATTGTATCAAATTCACACAGTACATTGGCCAACATTCAAGCAGGATTGTATCCAATTCACACAGTACATTGGCCAACATTCTAGAAGGCTTGTATCCAATTCACGTTTTACATTGGCCAACATTCGAGCAGGCTTGTATCAAATTCACGTTTTACATTGGTTAACATTCAAGAAGGCTTGTATCCAATTCACGTTTTACATTGGGTAACATTCAAGAAGGATTGTATCCAATTCACGTTTTACATTGGGTAACATTCTAGCAGGCTTGTATCCAATTCACGTTTTACATTGGGTAACATTCAAGAAGGATTGTATCCAATTCACACAGTACATTGACCAACATTCTAACAGGCTTATACCCAATTCACGCATTACATTGGCTAACCAACATTCTAGAAGAATTGTACCCAATTCACACAGTACATTGGCCAACATTCAAGCAGGATCGTATCCAATTTATGCATTACATTGGCCAACATTCTAGAAGTATTGTACCCAATTCACACAGTACGTTGGACAACATTATAGCAGGCTTGTATCCAATTCGTGCAGTGCATTGGCCAACCTTCTAGCTGGCTTGTATCCAATTCACGCAGTATATTGGCCAACATTCAAGTAGGATTGTATCCAATTCGCGCAGTACATTGGCCAATATTTGAGCAGGCTTGTGTCCAATTCACTCACTTAATTAGTGAACATTCAAAGCATTAGACGCATCACCCTTTGGAACAACGACGTACTTATGATTAAAGGGCGGGATATTTTTTTTGGAGGTTCAATGCTTACTTTTCTTCCAAAAAAGTTTTTTTTAAGATTCAATGCTATAAAAACATCCTTGGCATCTTATTTTTGCTAGGAAGGGGGGAGGGAGGCTATGAGCATGATAAAATTATCACGAGGCACTCGAGGTGGAACTCCACGTACTAAAATGATACATTTAAGGCTGGTTCACACAGAACACAGAACTCTAAGCTATGCTATTCTGGGCTAAGGTTTTATCAGTTTGGTTTCACACTCATTGATAAAATAAGCTATGGCTCCTCTTTTCCTTCCTGATTTCACTGTGATCTCTCTCTGGTCTGCTCCAGTGAAGTTTAGTTATGGCACTCTCCAAAATGTCCTGAGGAAGAGGAGATGATTCTATTAGCAGATATTTCGGAGGAGGAAGAAAATGTAGGAGGTGGAGGTTTAGCTTGTTCAATTAACTGTTCCATTTTAATATAAACACACTTATTAAATATAAAACCTGAATAGAATATTACTTAATACACGTGAAACAAACTGAAAACAAAACTTCATCAGTTCTTTCGTTAGTTTCAACAATCCAGCACTGTGTCTGTTCTACACGTGACCCAAGCTGTTGGATGCGCATGCGCAACGTAAGATAGCTCAAGATGGAGGATGGAAAAATTGCCCGGCCAACAATCGGAAAAAAAAACCTAGCTCGGCGTAGCAAGGCATTGTATAGCGTATTTTAGCGTTCTGTGTGAACCTGTCATAACGGATGCATGCTCGTTCGAATGTACGCCGCAATAATCTTCATATGTTCCACAGACCAAGGAGGAAGTACACGACAAGTACTGCGGGTATAAACGGGGTGACCTGGATAAACTCGAGATCAAGAAGGTGCCCTACACTTTGGGATCCACGAACGAACTTCCCACTAACTTCGACTTGCGAGATTACGACTACGTCACTCCTGTCCGAGATCAGGGGAGTTGCGGTGCATGCTGGGCTTTCTCCGCAGTGAGTTCACCTACCAGAGGGGGGAGGTAGTGGAACAAGTAGAGGGGAAGAGGTAACAGAGGGGGTGGAAGCAGTGGAACCAGTAGAGGGGAAGGGGTACCAGAGGGGGTGGAGGCAGTGGAACCAGTAGAGGGGAAGGGGTACCAGAGGGGGTGGAGGCAGTGGAACCAGTAGAGGG
>CABFWB010000012.1:208740-222143 GCA_902151455.1 Timema bartmani | reverse complement strand
AGGTATTTATCGTTCTCAGTGATTGGTGACCCAGGTATTTATCGTTCTCAGTGATTGGCGACCCAGGTATTTATCGTTCTCAGTGATTGGTGACCCAGGTATTTATCGTTCTCAGTGATTGGCGACCTAGGTATTTCTCGTTCTCAGTGATTGGCAACCTAGGTATTTATCGTTCTCAGTGATTGGTGACCCAGGTATTTATCGTTCTCAGTGATTGGCGACCTAGGTATTTATCGTTCTCAGTGATTGGCGACCTAGGTATTTCTCGTTCTTAGTGAATGTTAGCGTGGACACTAGGTGCTCTGGCTGATCTAGGGCTGAACTTCTTTATAATAAGCGTGTTGATTTTAGTCAAAGTAAAAGTTAATTTTGCCCGATAAAATATATATGTGTATTTATTTAATTACTTATATAGTTATATTCGAACACCTTGGCTCACTCAATAACATATTTTCCTACTAAGCTAAGATCCCTGTGTTCTAATCCGCGTTATGATCGAAAAATTTATCATTGGTGAAATGTGGGTTTCCCCTTTCACAGGGATGAATTAACGGTTGGTAGGAGGGGGGGGGGTCTGGGTGTTGTGTCTGTTATGGATTTAAGATATATAAAACAGTACTTATAATGTCATGTTCTAGATTTATTTCCTATATAGGAAGTGATTAGATTTCCCGTCTAATTGGCTTCGATCATTGACGTCACGACTGACTGATGATGCTGAGTGTCACGGTTTTAATTCCAAGCTCGACTCTACATCTATGGTTTTATTATTGATCACAAACATGTTGAAGGCATCATCACCCATTGCACCCCCTAAATCCCTTCTCATTCAAGTCTACATTGAAGGACAAACACAAGGTTTTACAAGGCGCTAGCCTGTATTCAGTACAGCCCTGTTGATTTTATAGTACTGTATTTATAACATATGACTGAGTGAAGCAAAGATCCTGCTTTAACTCGACAGTTTTGAATTTTGTTTGTCTGTTACACGATTGCTACCAAATACGATTACCAATTTTAATGAAATTTGGCTGGATTATTCTTTAAATCTAGGTCAAACGACGTATGTATAGGTTTTGATCGCGAAATTGACGTCTTAAGGTGAGAGTTTAGGGAACGCGCGCTAAGGTTAGTGTTTTTGCTGTTTTATAGCAACTTTTTTTGGCAAAATAAGTAAAATATTGCTCCAGTAGAAACATAGAGTTTAATTTTCTTCACGTGGTGATATCAACAGTCGTTGAATATCTCTCATGAACATAGCGGTATTAGATGAGAAACTTTTTAAATGAAGATAAAAAGTTGTCATTACATTCCAGAACACCCTGATAGATATTGAACAACAATTATTCCAAAAACAATTCACAGCTACTGTACACCGTTCACACACTGTAGTTCTATGATTATGTTCTATTAATGATAGTTAATAAAAACAGCATTTATAAGACAACTAAATACTAGAAAAAATCACAACAATTTTTAATACTAAAAAATAAATATATCAGCTTTCAGTGAGATTTCTGGATATCTTTAACGTTAACGATCTCATTAATATTTGGATTTGTTTTGGAAGGAACAAGAATAATTAGTTTTTTTTTGGATGCTTATCAGTGAGAACAGAACGTCACTTATTTTCGACCAAGTTCATAAGTGAAAATGTTTGCTCACATATGTACGTAAAACCAAATCTACAACAATATCTCAAGGTCAGGTCTCTTAATGTATTATACTGGTACGAGGGAAGGTATTTCCAGAAGAAGTAAAATTCTTTGCCGGATAGATTCCCAAGTACTTCCTTGTACTTGCTGTAAAATGCGGCGTTGTTCTGAATATCAATAATTATTTCAATTTATACGTCAGAAGGGTAGATAACCATTTCCTCCATAAAATTTGAAAAACAGTTCGTGAAAAGTTGAACATTTTCCTTTTCATCCTAAAAGTCTGAAAACCTAGTTTCAAAAGAGTTTTTCAAATCGGAAATAACACGTTTGTATTTATCAAAGCCTGGAAGCCCACTACATTCAATGTTGGAAAGTGTTTTCATTTGAGGAAAACGGAAGAGCTCATTCTGAGTAAGATTATGACCCAGCAGAGTGAGCTATGCTTTAAAAACCTGAATGGAGCTGAATAGGGTTGAGAAAATGTTATTTTTACCTTGCAAACGCTGATTCAAATTGTTAAAGTGAACTATAATGTCCATTGGAAAAGATAAATCCCATAGCCATCCTTCATTCTTTAAAAGCACACATTCATCAGGTAGTTCCACATTTTCTTCCAAAAACTTCAGAATATTACCCTTTAAATTCAAAAATCTCTTAAGTGCCTTTTCCTGCGACAGCAAACGGAGACTACAATGAAGCAGAAGCGCACCATGATGTTTTTATTCCGATTCTCTTTCAAGGAGTTTACGGAATTCCCTTCTGTTAAGGGTCTTAGCTCAGATCTTGTTGATACATCGCACCACCGTATCGAGCACAGAAGAGAATTTCATGTCTTTGACACGAAGGGCTTCTTGATGGATAATGCAGTGGTATTTAAAAACTTTGTGCTTCAAATAACCTTCCAACAAAGCTAAAAAAACTTTTACTCTGCCAGTCATTGCCGGGACTCCATTCGTACGGACACTGTCTAATTTATCTCAACTGTTGTTTTCAATAACTAAATTTCTTTCTTTCAAAATATCTTCTCCTCTACATAAAACTAACTGACGCAAGTCTAGAAGCTCCTCAGTAACATGAAATTGCTCATTTATACAACACAAATTAACACAAAGTCAAGCAGTGTCACTTATATCGCAGCTCTCGTCCAAGGCGATGGAAAAGTATTTATAAGTATTGATACATGAAACTACTTGTTTGCTAACGTTACCAGACCTCTTATCGATCGCCGCATAGCTGTATTTCTTGAAAGTGCAACGTCATCTACTATTTTAATGACATTATAATCTTCAGTGGCTTTTGCAAAGGGCATTAGACTTGGCTTTGTTATCTCTTCTCCTTCAGAGTATGGCTATTTTTTTCGAGCAATTATGAGGGCAATTTCACTAGAAACTTTGACCATTATCATCAGCTGATCAAGTTTTGTTTTAAAAAGCATTTGCTTCCCAGTCAGTGAATGTTTCTTTTTATTTACAAATTCTGTTCTTAATGCTGAGCCAATTATGTTAATATCTGGATGCGTCTGTTTGAAGTTCCGATCAAAATTAAAATTTTCATGAACTGCAACTCTAGCCCCACAAATAAGACACACAGGCTTAAAAGAGTTTCTCTTTGTAAATAAAAAACTGTTATTCTCATTCACTACTAAACCACCGTAGAACAATATCGTTTTCATACTTCCTTTTGGAAGTAGATGACTTACTTAAGGCCATTACAAAACGAAACTAACAGCAAGTGAGTCACTATATAAACAGAAATATTTTACAGTGGAGAATAACACAGTACACACCAGTCAGTTTGGCACCAAAAAACAAACTGAGCAGAAAAATGTGTTTTGTGCAGACTGAGGAATGTGTCCTTGATTGCTGGGCAAATCAGGGTGGCACTTGAAAGGGGTCGAAAGGGGTTGGGGTTGTAGTGGAAGGGTAAGAGAAAGTTAGCTTGAGTTGCGGGAAACAATACATCAAAGACCACCAACTTAGTAGAGCTAACATTTTCGAAATTTATTAACCTGGCCCAATCAACCATTTTGTTTATAATTTTAATAAACGCCTGAATATGAATTTTGATCAAAATCTTTAAAGCCAATTTGGACAAAATCGTTAAAGCCGAGCTCTTTTCGCCCTTCCGGTTTCGATTTTTTAACGATCACACTACTTTCTCTACTACATGTAAGGTAGAGAGAGAAAGTAAATATCAATTTGAAATCCAAAGAGAAATGTTAATACTGTAGTAACGATAATAAGATCATATAATTGATATTTTTACTTTCTCTCGATACCTCAAATATAAAGTATTGTGATCGTCAAAAAAAAATTGAACTAGAGATTTTGATAAATGTCGAAGTTTTAGGACCTCCTGAAACAGAAAAAGCTGTTTTCGCGATGCCATCTGTCTGTCTGTCTGTACCTAGGACCAGAGCCGAAACAATTTTACCAATTGGGATAAAACTTGGTATCTCGGGTTTTCATAAGCTCCTCCCCTCCCCCAGGAGTTTTTGGAATAAGATTTCTAACCCTACATTTAAGGGTTGAAGGTCAAAAAAGAAAAAAAGCAATTTTCTCAAAATTCGCTATAAAGATTTCAATTAAATTTCATATAATGATACTGTTTATAATTACAAACAAGATGGAAACTAACTTTTTCTCATAAAATTGACCTTGAGGGTACTTTAATTAAGGGAAATTTTACAATTTTCATCATTTCTCCGCAACTATTTGAGATACGAAATAACTTAATCGGGGTAAAGTTGTAGTACTATTAAAGATGAAAATCTTTTAATTGAAACATATTTTTATAAAAGCAATCATTTCTGAGATATAAACAAGTATACATACTTTTCAATTCAGGTCTTTGAAAATGAATTTGATTCTTATTCTCTGTAGTGGACATAAATATTTATTTTTTCTCAATTTTTCTTTATCAGTTTTCGTAGTTCCTAATAACATAGCTTAAGTAAGTAAGTAGCTGCGTATTTTATTTCATTTATGATTTTTGGTGTAGTGTTTCTACAACAATGTATATTATACCTAGTATTTCGTTTCACAAAAATTATGAATTTTAATAAAATTCTATTTTAAGATAAAAGTGAGAGAAAGTTTACGTGGGTGTACGGGACCATTAATTTGAATGGAGCGAGGTCTAACTTTCACAAAACTACTGGTTTACAACGTTAGATGAATGCGCATGAAAATCATAGCGCCTGTGAGCCGCAACCTGCGATACATGAATGATGAAACTATAGTATTTTTCTACAGCTCACGGCGTTCGACGTTAATGTCGAAGACTAGCATGTAGAGAGAGGTGCAATGTGGATGCACGAATAGCTGTCAGATTGTTAAAAAGGATCATAATGCGTCAAAATTTGGTTATGTTCGAAAATATTTGGTGTCATTATGTATATACATAGTTATTTTAGATAAACAAGTACAGTACTAGCCCAGATCAATCTATGGTCATAAATAGTGTTTACAATGCATCAGATATCATGGTCTGGGCTAGAGCAAGTTGTTACTTTCATTGATCTGTCTCAGTCTGGTCAGATATAATATTCACAATACTCTATATATTATGTAATGGGCTAGAGCAAGTTGTTACTTTCATTGATCTGTTTCAGTCTGGTCAGATATAATATTCACAATGCTCTATATATTATGTTATGGGCTAGAGCAAGTTGTTACTTTCATTCATCTGTCGCAGTCTGGTCATATATGGTGTTTACATTTCACTATATTTTCTGGTCCAGGCTAGAGCAAGTTGTTACTTTAATTGATTTGTCTGAGTCTCACTTATGACTGACAAATATGCAAGTGACAGAGGTATGAATGATACTAGTAATAGCATTCTATATACAGCCAATCCCTGTGAGGAATGGAGTGAAGGTGTAATTATTTGTAGGGTCAGTTAATACTCGTAATAACATTCACTTAGTCCCTGTGATGAATGGAGTGAAGGTGTAATTATTTGTAGGGTCAGTTAATACTAGTAATAACATTCACTATACAGCCAGTCCCTGTGAGGAATGGAGTGAAGGTGTAATTATTTGTAGGGTCAGTTAATACTCGTAATAACATTCACTATACAGCTAGTCCCTGTGATGAATGGAGTGAAGGTGTAATTATTTGTAGGGTCAGTTAATACTAGTAATAACATTCACTATACAGCCAGTCCCTGTGAGGAATGGAGTGAAGGTGTAATTATTTGTAGGGTCAGTTAATACTCGTAATAACATTCACTATACAGCCAATCCCTGTGAGGAATGGAGTGAAGGTGTAATTATTTGTAGGGTCAGTTAATACTCGTAATAACATTCACTATACAGCCAGTCCTTGTGATGAATGAAGGGATGTTGTCGCTTGTAAGGTCAATTGGCGGATTGACAGACTGGTGTGTGATAGTACATTCTGTCTCAGTGAGGAAAATACTTCACTCCTCATTTCCCTAGTACGGCTCTTCAGTGCTGCCTAGGCTTTACAGCTGACGGTGTAACTGTTGAGGATCCAATCAACCTCGGGGTTGAATATTATACATACAGGTACAATATCCACATCTTAACTGTATGTTGTTCTTAAGAAGTTGTGTTGAAGACTACGTAGCAGTACACTTTATTTTTCTTCCTCTGTAAATTGTATACGGCTTATGAAAATAATGAAACAATGTAAACTCACCTTCATTATACAACCTTTACTAGATTAAATTAATGTTAACCCTTATATTAAAGTTACAAACTTTTACCCCCTTCATATTTAATTTTAAAGAATGACAAAGATAATAACGTAATAAAACATATCTCCATATATGTTTAGCAAGGAATCGAGGAAATGACCAGTGAGATATACAATATTTAATGATACACTCAGAATTATGAAATAAATGTTCATACACAAGGTATGCCATAAAATGTGGTACCCTTTTCACCGGTGGGCAGGAGACACAAAAACAATTGACAAAGTTAATATAAACATGGGCCCCATTTGACCTTATTTTCGAGCTATAGTTATGTCTACATCCTAGTAAAGTGGAGCTGTTTAACACTATAGGAAGATCTCAAGATGGCAACTTCGGCCTGAGCGCAAGCATTGAAATAAAATGTATTTTTTTAAAGAGTGTGGCACTCTACGATACGTGTTTTTCCAAGCTTCCTACATGAAAATGCGGGTACACTTCCCTGACCTCAACCTTCCTCATCCCTAGCCTATAAGATTAATTATTATATATGTGTATATTCTATAAAGATAGTAAGACGCCATGCTAAATATCAAATATTTTTTGTAATAAAACAAATAAATAAAATATAATGCCGATACATGAGAAAAGTGTCTCCAGTTTGGTTAGAATCTAAAAAAAATATATTTTTCCCTCTCCACCAAATCTACAAATATTTTGATAAATTAAAAATCATTACACTTTTATTTCAACTTAAAAAAAGTTTTGGGATGAATTAAACACAAAGGTAAATTATAATTTATATATATATCTATATATATTTAAAATGTGCCTCTATTTGGCTGGTGCACGAACCCTGTACTATCCGAATGAAATTTATACAACCATCCAAAATTAGACTCCCGGATCCATCCCTGTAACGGAGCATAAAATAAGATTATGAACCTAAGGGGGGAAAAAATGTTACCAGTATATCCAGGGCTACGGTCGTAAATGTCTTGTGTTACGGAGGTAGCATAGACGTATCTACCCCCCTCACCCTTCCACCCTCCCCGACTATCTTATCTGGTGTGTGTTCTAGCCTGGCGGTCACTTGGTACGGCTCCCCAGGTGCCAATATCACCCCCTTATATAGGGGAGACCCGGGTAGCTCGGGCGCGTGGGCTGCGAGGGAGGGGGTTGCCCAGGAGAATTGATCGACCTTGTCTCAGGAGTCGTTACTCGTGACAGATGGAAAGGGGAGGTAGGTAGTGAGGTTATGCGACGAGACAGTTCTAGACTTGACATAAAATGTTTGGAAGGGATATTTACGTTGGGGGATTAAAAAAACCCAAACAAAACATTTATATTTTTGATGTATACTTTCTAAATATAATATTAAATTAACACAAGAATAGTTCAAATAAAGTCAACTAACTTAACCCTTTTTCTTAACACACAACCTTAACACCAATTATTTAGTATGGATATATCCACTGAGCCAGGTGTGCTATATTCTTTGTTTTTAATTAGTTAGATTAACTATCACTAGGTGTCAGCACCGCAATTATATTTGGTCACTTGCTTTAATTTCTCCCTTTAACCCCTATTGGCTATTGGATCGCTCGTCACACGTTTTTCTTATCTTAACGTGTGAAACTATGGTTAAACGTCTCTAGGCTCGGTGCACAAAAAATAAAAAAATAAATGGAACTCTCTCGTGAAAAATAATAAAATGACTCTTCAAGAAACCAGATTGGGGCGCCCCAACTATCATATCCTCACTACAGGTATTCCAACCACAGTTCACAAAGATCAATTAACCCATTTGTTTTCTGTGTTTTATAATTGAATGCTTGTGTAAACAATCTAGCCTGTTAACATCACACACCAATAATATGGTACTTAGTTCTACATTTTAGTTCTTGCTATATTGAGTGCTAGGTTCAACTCCCGATGATAGACTATAACATTTTCAAACAAACCTGTTTCCCTTCTCTATTTAGTCGAGAAGTAAACTATCACCATGGGGTAGGGCTGTTGTGTTAGCTTCTTACTACCCGTAAAGGAAATACGCGTAGTAACACTGATGGAGTATAGATGAGGAAGGAGGAATCTAAAGGAAGTGTACCAGCACTTACCTTCAGTACAACCAGCCGGGATTTTACGCTGTCAAAAGTGACAGCTACAAAGTACACGGCTTACTATATGGATATATTAAAATAGGGCCTATTTAGTATCGTTTTGAACGGTCAATTATGAGAGTCTATCTATGGTGAGACGACTATAAAAGCAAACACATTTTAAAATCTGTGCCTCTCGTACCCGTGGATACGCTGTCTAAGACGCCAGTATCGCAAGTGTCGGGTGATTCAACCTCGGCCTGATACTCGGGGGATGGTTTTCCCTCACGTGATTTATTAATCTTGTTTTCCAATTCTCTCTCCACGCTGATGGGTGTGTACTACCACTGAGCAACTTTACTCATACCTACCCTCTAAATTAGATCTTGTGTTGAACGTAAAAGTTTAATAAATGACACAACACAATCGTACATATTTTATCATATAGTATTTTATAATTTCAAAAATCAGTCATCAGTAAACTACCCTTAATTTGAGGGCTAGAATCAAAATACAAAATGGCCCAGGATGACCGACCATATAACGTCTAAATATCAAGTTTGAACGAAATAAATCAAATAGTTTTGACTGTGGTCCTAGGTTTAGATATACAGATGGCCAGACAAATGTGGGGACAAACAGTATTGTAAAGCCCGTTCGGGGACACACAAAACGTCAAGATTAATCATAATTTCAAAGCAAAACATTTTCACAATTACAATACTTTCTCTTTATGATAAAGTAGAAAACCTAATAGGTATTATCACTAAGCTATTAAGAAACGTGTTTCTGATTATGTTAATATGTAAGATCATCACATTTGTTGTCGGACCAAGAACCTAGAGTTCAGCACCGTCACGAGCCCCTGTCGTGGGGTGGAATATACGGCTCACATCTTCTTGACTCGTTATTAACTCCCCTTCACCCTGGTACTATCTGGGGAAATTTAAATACTTGTCAGGGTGTGACTGAAATATCGGGCCTGTGTACCCTCTCGACGCACGCACGCACGCACCGGATACTTATTAAGGACTGCATAGCGTTGTCGTTTAGTCTACCTCGCAGGCGTAAAATTAACACGTCCCGGTAGTAACAATATTTGATGCTAAGACGTTTTCTACATGCTTAAACAATTTTATACTACCCGCCCCGAAGGGCCGAAAGCTCTAAGGTAGTGCTATTCAATTAGTGGCCCACGGATCACATCTGGCTCGTCAAGCCCCGCAGATTGGCCCGTGAGTTAAATGTCCAGCCAGCCGTAACTGGAGGATCGTCGAATAACATATTTTTGAGTTTGGTCTTGAGCAATGCAGATGTCCGAGGATGACTTGCACTTCTCCCCTCCACACAACTGTGCATAGCAGCAAACATCTCGCCAGTTGATATTTACTTGTATTATTGTTCGTACGTTATTTATGGTATTAAAGTTCTTGCAATGGAATTAATATTTTATGTGTAAATCAGAATTAATATGCGATGTATTAATGTATTGAATTGCCAACTTCAAGGAAAATACAAATTTATTATTCATCTGGTTGAATATCTAAATGCTATTCAAGAAAAACTTGCAACAATTTCTTTGGAATTGACATCAGGGAAATTAATTTATTTTCCAAAATTGTGGGAAATTCTCATTGCTTTGTCAAAAAGGTGTTAGGCCTGTTATAATTTATTGAGTAATCTGAATAGATATTTGAGGACCGATTTAGAAACTTCAACGTTATAAATAAATAATAAATTTTGTCGGAAATCCATTCAAGTTTGAGAGACAAAACTTTTCTGGGATGTGTTCACAAATTCTACCTCAAAATTATAAATTACCTTTTCAAGTAGAATTATTTTATCCGAATTCATCATCGGCGTTGAGTGATCACTTTAAAGACGTGCCAAGCTGAATTAAATGTCTGGCTCATAATATATGATGAATTTATTTTTTGGAGTGGCCCGCTTAGATAACTAATTGAATAGCTCTGCTTGCTCTAAGGCGTCACTCTCGCAATTGATTTAGAGAGAATACACCCTAATTTGCGTGTCTTGAGAGAGAGAAAGAGAGAGAGGAGAGGAAAACCAACTAAAAAAACCACCTTCAGTACATCTGACCGAGATTCAGAGTTGATCTTCCTGTCATCAGCAGTCCCTTCTTTTCCTTAGACCATGCGGCTATCGAGGTGGGTTAGAGCAGAATGAGTTTATAAAGGGAAAGTATTCTGGCTTTAAAAGTTACGAAATTGTTCAATTAATGCCATTATGAACGCGTATGAACGCGTATGAACACTTTGTTCACCCTGAGAGGGAGCGGAATAAACTGGATGGACTACACCGTGGCCCTAATATTATAAGCTACACCATAGTAGAATAGTATATGGTAATATTTAAACATTACAGTTCAAACAAAGGCTACATTTCAAATTCAATATCTATAAGAAAATAAATGGTACGGTACACCACCCAGATTTTCTCGTTCTTTTATCTAAATTATACTTATAACTCATAAGCAGGGCCCGGAAGTTGAAGTCTTAAAATATGCCCTTGGAAACAAAAAAGTTGCACTTAAAACCTCTTGTTTTTATAACCTAAAAATACAAAAGATGCTCTTAAAAATCAAACAATACATTTAAAATCCGATTATTCTTCTTGTCCGTTTATGGAAATGGTTGAGGAATCCTGAAAAGGAAGAAATAAAATAATAAATTGTGTGAACAATACTTCTATTAAAAATAATAAAATAGGCAGAAAAGTTGTGTGCATGAGAAAGAAAGAGAACTACATCTTAGATTTACCTTATTCTGCATTGCAATACACAGCGAATGTCATATTCAGATTCTTAGGTGTGAATTTAGGTTTTTGTACCTGAAGAAGCTGGGATCTACATCCATGAAAGTTATTTGAGCATACATGAAGTTTGGAATATTGCCTGGCGTTATGCCCTCTTCAATGTCTTCTAAAGAGTCAATTTTATTTTCAGAAAACATTCATCTTGTTTCATGTGTGGCCGTAATAATAATAATTATACGAGAAAAGGAATGCTTCAATTAAATGGAAATAATGAATTCGTGCATTAAAAAATTAAAAATTCTAAGCTATAATCTTAGGTAGTGATTTTAAAAATGACAGAAAATGCACGATAAGAGTAAAAATTAGAAAAATTATTCCCCCCCCCTACAAAATGGCATATATTGTAAAATCCTTCAAATATGCAAAAATATGCACAATAAAAATAATGTTTTCAATATCAGGATGTCTTAAAATGTGTTTGTATACAAGTTACCATTGTGATTGACTTCATAAAAAAAGTTACAATGTCATAATTTTCCAAGCCCTGTTCATAAGTTATGTGAAACAAAATAATATACATTGTTATAGAAACATAAAGGGGAATTTTTCTTTTTTAGCACTGCGTCTTACTACCCGTTCGGACTATACGCTTATGTACCAATTACGCTAATGGAATTAGGGATTAGGTAAGTTATATTTATAGGAAAGCCGCATTCGCATGGAAGGAGAGCGGAAACTAATTAGGTAAAAACCACCCTCACTACATCCAACCAAGATTCGAACCTCGATCTTCCCGTTATCGGCAGTCTAGTCTACTGCGACAGTAGCGCGTTAGAACACATCGCCACTGAAACGGGGTTGGGGGAAAAAAGACCATCATATTTCACCAAAGACTATACCTGAAATACACGGTTACAGAAACATTTTATTTGTTTCGTCCATTTTCAACTTTACATTCTCAAAACTATATTTGCCTACAACTAGGAGAATATGGATTTTATAAAATATTCTTTCAAATAAAAGTTGTTGTTTGGTAAGCGTCCTACAACTTAAATTATAAGATATTCCATACCATAAAGAGTTGCAGAGGCGTTATCAAAACTGGATTTTTTTTAAAAAAAAAGCGGGTTACCCTAAAACTCCTTTTGCTGTGAAACTAAGAGGTGCCATTTTGTTTGTTACGTTAAACAGTGTCTAGATAAGAAATTAAATCAGAATCGTTACAATCAATTTTAAGAAAAACGACTCCTACTTTTTTCACCTTAATTTTAGATTAGATATATAATGTCAAAAACCCCTTTGGGAAGCCTTATGAAAACGCTAGATACAAAGTTTTAACATGATTGGTAAAATAGTTTCGGCTCTAGTCCCAGTAATAGATGGACAGTCGGTATTGCAAAAAAGAAAATAACTTTTTAGTGTTCATAAAAGCATCAAAATCTTGAGGTGCGATTTTTTTGACGATCATAATACTTTATTTCTCCAAGTGGTCACGAGGATGTAAAAATCTGAAGAAATTGAATTGAATGTTGTGGTAGTAAATAGCCTGACTCATCAGTTTAAAAAAATGAAATATTACCAACATTTGTGTAGTTAAACACTTGCTAAATGATTTTTATTGTATAAAGTTACAAAACCATGTATCTTACAGCATACATCATTTAACAAAACTTATTCTAAATTCGATTTGGCTTCTAGAATAATTAATATAGCTGATTTATTTTCGCAATGAATTGAAAATTTTGTACTTTGACACCCCACTAATAGAGGGTAAGATCTTGGTCAGCTCTCACCAGTAATCGAACCAGTCTACCTAAGGTTCATGGTGGGGCCCTCTAATCACTAAGTTCCCAGGAATACAACTGGGACGTATTCCAAAAGATGTCTATTTTAAAAGCTTATGAAATTGTAGATATAAATCATATCGGAGTGCTTACTTCGAACTACTAAAGGGGGTTTCCCTCTTTTCCAACGACAAAATCGTACAAAAGGGGAGGTAAAAAAATAAATAAAAAATCCCTTACGTCATAACTACTACCCACTCAAAGTAACCAACCACACGAAATGTTTCCACTAAAAGAGAAGAAGGAAATTGTCGTTTCTTCGTTGCAGTAAAACTCTTCCGCCCCCTACTTTTTTTTTGTTTCCACCCCTCCCCCACTTTTCTTTGTTTCTTTCTTCTCCAGCCTCCCTTAAAAAAAAAAAA
>CABFWB010000012.1:193030-208705 GCA_902151455.1 Timema bartmani | reverse complement strand
AAAAAAAAAAAAGCAGTGTAATATTCCAGAAGGGAACCCATCTCCCAATTTCTTAACCTTGTCACGTCGACTGCGCCCCCTGACTAGACTCTGTTTCGTCTACTCTACTTAATGTACGGGACATTTTTCGTTGAAACAAAAACGGGTTGGTAGGGGATGGAGGAAGGATGGGTGGGGGCTGGTTGGATTTTAGGAAGAATGGTGAGAGGGAGTGGTAAAAACAAAGTAAACAAAAAAACTTAGCTCTGGTAGAATGAAAGCCGGTCTTGGAAAAAGTAAGATTTCATATTTCTGTGATTGTATTATTTGTCTCTAGTGTTGAAGGGGGGAAGAAGGTGGTACAAATCCCTCCCCCCATTCTCTAATCCACTCACATATTTTATTTGGAAATTGTTGGAACCATATTATTTGCAATTAATCTGATTTATAAGGTATTTTGAGGAGGAAATGTACTAATTGTACCACGTTCAAAAAAAATTGGTTGCAAAACATTTTAGTTGAGAAGCCCCTCAAATCCCTTGCCCCCCTTTCTGCCCTATGCCAAGATTTTTGGAACTTTTCTCCAGGCTGAGCTAGGTTTGGGGCTTAAGGGATACTTTTTGTATCCAGCGGTCCATTTTAATGATCTCTAAAATAAATTTAATATCAAAATAATATCAGGAGAATTCACCAAACAAGTGTGTAACCCATAAATAAAATACTATAAAAAATAAAATCAAGACAATTTAATTGAAAGAAAATAAATATTTTCGTTTTTTTAAAGAAAATATTAGTTCTAGCTAGTAGTTTATTATTTTGAAAACTAGGTATTATATTTTAATATAATTTATAAATAGCATTATATTACATTAATTAGCGTTTACAATATTACAAAATTTAGTTGGCAGATACCTATTCCACTATCACTACCATATTGTTGCAATAACACTATACATACCATATTATGGCAATCATACTATACCTACCATATTGTGGCAATCACACTATACCTACCATATTGTGGCAAATAACACTCTCTCTACCTACCATATTTTGTCAATCACACTATACATACCATATTGTGGCAATCACACTATACATACCGTATTTTGTCAATCACACTATACATACCATATTGTGACAATCACACTATACCTACGATATTGTGGCAATCACACTCTCTCTACCTACCATATTGTGGCAATCACACTATACATACCATATTGTGGAAATCACACTATACCTACCATATTGGGGCAATCCCACTCTCTCTACCTACCATATTGTGGCAATCACACTATACCTACCATATTGTGGCAATAACACTCTCTCTACCTACCATATTTTGTCAATCACACTATACATACCATATTGTGGCAATCACACTATAATACCATATTGTGGCAATCACACTCTCTCTACCTACCATATTGTGGCAATCACACTATACATACCATATTGTGACAATCACACTATACCTACCATATTGTGGCAATCACACTCTCTCTACCTACCATATTGTGGCAATCACACTATACATACCATATTGTGGCAATCACACACTATGTATTTACACTATTAATTCCACTTGCCTGACCTCTAATCTTTCAGTTTAACTCAACTCCATTGTAGCTCCAGGCAGTACGATGGCAGCCTTGCAGTTAGATTCCTTCCACTCTGTAAAGGCACGGCGCATGGAAATATGACCTAACTACAGGCTCAAACACTTCCAGAGACGGGGAAATAATTACAACCCCGGCCGGACCTTTTGTTACAGCTCCTGTTTAGTTTTATTCCATTCTCTGCCTCTGACACCCGTCGCCTCAAGGTCCGAAGTTCCACACACACACGTTTAAAACAGAGAAAACATGGCACTGCTGTTTGCCCCCTTCTCTCTTTTGGGAGATAGTAGCCCCCCCTGGAGGAAAATAATGTCGGCACACGGAGGCCGATGACGTTAGTTCTCGGCTGGGACGGTCGTTGTGGAAACTACTTTGTGGATTATGCTAAAATGCCTTTGTGGCTGGTTTAACAAATGCATGTTTATTCATGTGAGTCTATTAAGTTTTGAAATCTTGAAACTTGGCTTATATTTACTACTAAACTATCCAAATTTGTTGGACTTACTTCCCTCCCACCCTTACCCCCCTGGTACAGTATTTCGATCTTTTGCTGTCGAATAAAACTGAGACTTGCCAGATAAGGGGACCGCAGTTGTTTTCAAGGATTACATCCCGGACTCTATCGTGTATTTAACATTATTTTTTCAGAGTATATCCCTTATTTCTCATAAACTCTCACTTAAGCATAATGAAGGATGATGACCGACAATAGGAATGAGACCCACTTCAGTGACCACATGGTCTAAGGTGTCACTTTCGTGTTAGGCTGGCCTGATGATGACGGGGAGATAGGGTCTCTAGTTCCAGCCGAGTCTATTGAGGGTTGTTTTTCCTAAATGTTTTCCCACTATCCTTCCACAAAAAATGCGGGTAGATTATATCTAAAATACTTCCTTCTTCATCCCTACCCTATTAAAGTAATTATCACATAATTTATACGTATAACCTAAATAGGTAGTAGGACACGGTGACAAAATATTAAAGTAAATAGGAACGGAGGGGTGAGAACATAAAACCTTTCTGGCCCTCTCCCAATATTCCACCAAAATTCCCCCAGCGTTTGATATACTAAGATAAGTCGCAGGTAAAAATAAACAAATTGTCTTATGGTGACCAATACAAGTACAGTTGTGGTCCATTTCTTTCTTTCAATCGATCTTCCTCTGAAGATATGAAGATACTCTTCGAGAGTAAATGGAATTAGCACCACCTCTTTCGTATTGGTCGAACAGCATAGTTAATTGCGTCAGGGTAATTTGAGGAGATATATTGGAAGATACTCGAAGTGACGTTGGATGAAGTTGTACACACCTGAATGAAAGGAGCATCATTTTGTTGCTGGTGGAACTGGACTGATGGCTTCACGTCAAATCTAGTCCTGACTGAAGTAACTGTTTGTCCAAGGAATAAGTGTAACACAAACACAATGTGCTCGCATTTGGGTGTTCACATGTTCGAGAGTAATATTGATAACCAACTCCTATATAGACAGTGTCCTGCTATAGTTGATGGACCGACACGCTTTCAGTAGCCCCATGGCTTCTTTGGTGCTGACTGACAGCTCACAGCTGACAGCTGATGGCTTTGAAAAGCTACCAGACTAAATTATGTATCCCTATGCCAAACCATATGATCTGCAAAAACATGTGTTTAGCAGCTGTCACTTTTGACAGTCAAAATTTAGGTATATACGTAACTGTTGACTGTCAGAAGTCAGCTGTGAACTGTCAGTCAGCACCAAAGAAGCCATGGGGCTACTGTAGGTGAGCGGTAGCGTGCCTGACTCTTGTACGATGTGGAGTTAAGGACATTGCCTACATGTGACGTCATGGAAGATCAAGATAGGATTGAAATGAAAACTAAAAATTCTTAAGTAATTCTAAAAATAGTCCTACAGGGTCAGAAAATTAATATTTTTAGCTTCAACTAGTTTTTTTTGTAAACGTATTGTTTTATCAATCATCTACAACTTAAGCTATTTGGCTTGGTCACGAAAATGGCTTGTACCTACCAGGATGTAAATAAAAAAAGTCCGTGGTAGCATATGTCTATCTTTAATAGGAAACAAGAAAAGGGTAATTTTAAAAATCAAGTCAATGTTTTCAAGGCGCAATTAGTACGGTGACTGTGTAAGCTCGTCAGAGGAAGAGGAGAAGTGTAGTAGAAAAACAGGAGGCCTCGCAGGGCGAATTGCTAATTTCTTCCTTCTCTTTCTATTTCGTACACTGATGTCTAAGTGTGATAGTGCTTAGATTGCTTAGGTGCGTCAAGCTAAGATGCTGCCCACTTCGCAATATATATATTTAAATCTCCAAGTGGGCAACATGAGCCTTGGTGTTCAGTGACGTCATGGGCGTGGAGGGTCGCGAGGTTCTCTTCTTGGAGCGAAGTAGTCTGGTCGAGAGTCAAGATGCCACTGAAACTATTTATACGATAGAAACATTTCTTTGATTCCCAAATGGAGTGGTTTTTTACTATTTTTCGCACTCTCCAAGTTAAAATTTTTGCTCTCCATTGTAGTTTTTTGTTATTCGTGTGGAAGAGAGTAATAATTATTGAAAGTAGTGAGCATTACTTATATTTGTTAAGAGGTTGACTCTGACATAAATGGTAGCAGAGCGGAAGGCAGATTAAGAAGCCCAAATCTTCAAAAAAAACGCGCCAGTTAGCGTCTTAAAAAAACTCCAGGGAGTCAGCTCACGGTCGATCATTACCAAACTAGCAGCCGCTATCTGCTGGCGAAGATATTGCCAGCTTCTGCCATTAGCTCAGTTTTATAGACTGGGGGCCGCTACTTTTTCATTCAAGTAGATCCTCGATTGTCCTCACGAGGCTGAGTCAATCTCGTTCCAGAACCACTGCTTCACTGAAATTCTGGAAGCACAAGGCATTGAGCCTGGGACCTCTGGATCCGTAGCCAGAAACTCTGACCACTAGACCACAAATGTGGTTGATAGCATCAGAAACAAAAATTAAAATACATGATTAGTTAAATTAAATTCAATTTTAAAGTAATGGTAGTTATGTTAAAAGGGCTTGACTACGTTAGATAAAGGAATACCCAAGGTAATGGCCAATGGAACGGGAGGGTAGTGTCTAAATATGAAAGCCAGAAACCTTCTTACACTTGGAAAAATACTTCTTTGCGGCGTCCTGCCGACGGACAAGGTGACGGAAGTTCCAAGGGAGGGATGGTACTCCTTTCTTGTAAATGTTGGTATTATTTCTTAAAATTCATGATAATATTTTTGCCCTTTATGATTTGACAATTATTAACACATAGCTTCTCACTAAATCCAACTGTCCAAGTAATAATTATAAAAGAAGATGCGGACGGAAGAAACTCAAGAGGGAGACCAAGACTGGAGAGCATGAATCACATAGCGTGCGATGTTGTCAGAAGAAGGTACAAATATATATATATATAAAATATTTGGCCCAGGTTAGACAAAGGTGGAGAAATGCAGCAAATCAATCGCAAGATTGATGATCTGATGATGATATCGTAAAAGCCACGTGGTGTCTGTTTGTCCAGAGTTTTTCATAAATTTCCCGATTAGGTACAAAACTGAAACTTCACACACTGATTATTTAAATGTTGTAGCTACCCAGAACACACTTAAAACTGATTTTTTTTTTGCTGGGGGGAATATAGCACTCAACGATCACGTGGATATAGATATAGTTTTGGCTTAGGGAACATTCTATCTTTATGAGAAAAAAATCAGAAAAATATAAATATAGATAAGAAACAATAACTGAAACAGTCTTCTTGCGAAATCCAAAATTGCACCTGTCCTAGTATCATATAGTATTTTAATATAAATTCTCAAAAGTTTTTATAAAAATAAATGTTTTTAACCTCCGCAGTGCACCACCATTCCCCCTCCCCTCATTCCTTCCAGAAAAGATTTGGACTCTCTACGTAAGCTCATTCTTCTATCCACTTTTCTTGAAACACCTCCTTGGCACTTGTACTCCTTTCACCTTCTATGATCGGCCCGCAGAATGACGCCCTTGCCTTACTATGCAGAGTGTAATATCGGTGTTTCGACAGGGAACGAACACCCTCTAACGTGTTCTGGCTGCGAATGGTATCTAAATACTCAAGTCAATATCCCTCTCCTTACACTTACCGTCAGTTTGGAATCTCTGCACACGATACTTTTATGCACACGGAGAAGAAAAGGCAGAATATCCAATGGGTGAAATGTTTCTCTCTCTCATCTTTCGATTCCTTTTAAAAGGTATAGAAAAGAAAAGGAAACGTAATGGCGGATGTGGAGGTACTGGGGTTCTTACCTTGTTTGCGCATGATTTAAGGTGGGAGTGTAGAGAACGCGAGTTAGGACAAGTTTGGCCAAAATAAATAAAATATTGCTACATTAGAAACAGAGTTTAATTTTCTTCACACGTTGATATCAACAGTTGTTGAATATCTGTCGTGATCATAGCGACATTGGATGATACACTTTTTAAACGAAGAGAAAAAGTTGTCATTAAATCCCTGAACAACCTTGACAGATATTCAACAATTGTCGATATCACCTTGTGAAGAAAATTAAACTCCATGTTTCTGCTGGAGAGTTAATTAATTTCTTTTGACCAAAAAAATGTTGATATAAAAATTCCAAAAATACTGCCCTTAACTCGTGTTCTCCACACT
The DNA here is from genome assembly GCA_902151455.1 of Timema bartmani. Taxonomy (NCBI): domain Eukaryota; kingdom Metazoa; phylum Arthropoda; class Insecta; order Phasmatodea; family Timematidae; genus Timema; species Timema bartmani. Next base: position 202,438 of record CABFWB010000012.1, on the reverse strand, counting down.
CTAACCTTAAGGCCGCACAAGTTAGTCATGATTTTTTTTTTGGAAATCATTTGTTTGGACTTTATGAATTTACTAAACAATTTTATTTGACTTTATTACTTAGGGACGATACTATTTTTGGTTAGAAAGTGTTTCCTTTCTATTACTTTCTTAGCCTACACCTTAGTTATGTAGGTAGCACCATCAATATATTATTATGTTTAAGGATCGCCGGTTGATTCTTGGCATTATCTAACAGTCTATCAAAGGTGAAATTATCTTGGTCTATCTCTTTCACAGTGAGATATTGGCAGTCTGGAGAGAGAGAAGGTGCTGAGTCTGTTAGTCTGCAAAGTATATATTATATTCAACATTTACTTAAATATTAATATCCCCACTGGTATAGAAAACCGACACCGTGGTGTAGTGGTCAGTGCACCTGGATGCGAATCTGGGGGTCCCGGATTCGATTTCCCACCTGGTACCTTGTGTATTTTTCCCAAAAGGGGAGCTACCCGAATGGTCACTGAGGTCTGGTTGATGAGGTTTAATTTAGGTTTAAGTGTTTCTACTGGTTTCACACCCTCATACTATCACCCTCATACTCACTATCACCCTAATACTATCACCCTCATACTCACTATCATTATCGTACTCACTATCACCCTCATACTAACTATCATTATCATACTATCAGCCTCATACTCACTATAACCCTCATAAGCACTATCATCCTCATACTCACTATCACCCTCATACACACTATCCCTCTCATACTCACTGTCACCATCACCTCATCTCATCGGGACATGGAAAGAGCCTCCACAGAAATGATGTACGATGAGTACATTCGGACATCCCCTGAGCAAGGGCTCATTAGTAGAGGTAAATCTTTCCACTACTGGAATACGAATGATGTAACCCAGATGTGCAATATTATTATTACTATACTAGAAAAAAATGTACATTTACATATTAAACTATTTAGTTTTTTGTAAAACTATCAATTATAGCCTACTAGGGTTCTGTGGGTCACTCAAACATTATTTGAAAGTACTTTATATATTCATTAGCTTAGAAGGCACAGATACGGAATTTTAATGACGAGGTAGTTTAACATAATGAGTTGGTTGAGAAAGATCACGTTAATTACCTTTAATAAAAGTAACTAACAACCTTCTTTTAGTATAATAGGTATGGATTTAAAATAGTTCAAAGTAAAAGCATTAGTAAGCGACGAGCCGATTGGTTTCTGACTAATGAAGCAGAATTGGTCTATTTTGCGAGACTTTACTTGGCATCTATTATTGTTGCTAGCCTTTGGCCTGAGTCAGTTTTTTATTCAAGCCATATATTTTCCTCTACCGGTTTGCTAGGGCTGTCATAGCTTTATACACCTTCTAATCTAACTTAAGACTAGGACAGGCACAACATCCAGTCCCCGACCGTTAATTCATCACTATGAAAGAGTAAACCCACATTTCATCAATGATACATTTTCGGCCATGCCAGGAATCAAACCCGGGACCCTTAGCTCAGTAGACAGACATGCTATCAATTGAGCTAAGGTGTCGGATTATTGTGCGTGACTACTATTACTAAATAAGTATGTCCACCTCCTTATCTTAAATAGCCTCACTCTGTCACAAATAATAAAACGAACGGCTAAAGCTTTTAAAGTGTTGTTATCAAGTTACTAATTTGAAAGTTAGAGTAAATTAGCTAATATTTATGAACCGCTTCAGTGGCTGAATGCTCTACGGCTTCACTCTCATGTTTAAACAGGCCCCGTTGATGACGGGATTCAAATCCCGGTCTGGTCTCATAAGGGTGTTTTTTTCCCCCCTAAGTTGTTTACAACTCTCCTACGAAAATTCTGGTTGTTTCTCTCTAAAATGCTTCCTTCATCATTACTATCCAATTATACTAATAATAATTATATATTTGTTTAGCCTAAACAGGTAGTAAGATGCGGATATAAAGAAAGTGAATACTTGCGTAATTTTTTTGTGCCCTGCGTCTTACTGCCAGTTCAGGCTATCCGCATATTTACATTAATGGAGTAGGAGTAAGGAATGTTGAATTTAAACGAAATGTTTTCATTTTTGCGTGAGTAAAGAAGGTAACATGAGAAATAGGACGAATTTTTTTAGGGATATTTATGAATAGAGGATGAAAAACTCATAAAAAGAGAAATAACACTTTTTAATCAGTTTTTTAAGCACCACATCTTACTACCCGTTCGGGATATACGCTTAGGGCCTATGTAATAATTACAATAATGGGTTTAGGTATTATGAAGGTTATATTTATAGAAAGTGCACCCGTATTTGCGTGGAGAGAGAGAGAGAGAGTGGAAAACCATTTAGGAAAACCCCCCTCAGTACACCCGACTGAGATGCGGACCTCGAACTTCCCAGCATCGCAGTCCAATCTACCGCGAGAGTAGCGCATTATACCATGTGGCCACCAAAGCAGGTTTTTGTACTCAGTTGGGAATCAAACACAGGTCTCCTGCTTCACAATTTACCCTTCTATTTATTGTTTCTGATAGCAAAGGAACTTTTTACAAAATACAAACAAAGTCTTTTACTGCCAACATTGATAATATTTTAACATATAATCATTATTATTACTGTTTCTACACATATCTGGATCAGACACATCCTTAGGAAGAACTGTATTCTGCACGACTATATATAAGAAAAGATTGAGGAAAAGAGGAGCTTAGAAAGAAGGAGGATTCACATACTAGATGATTTGAAGGAAAGAAGAAAGTTCTGGGAGCTGAAGGAGGAGGCAGAGGACAGGGGGTATGAGTAGTCTAAGTTTATTGACAAAAGGAATGGACCTGTCGTAAGACAGAACACCTAACAATAATAGTTAATAATAATAATAATAATAATAATAATAATAATAATAATAATAATAATAATAATAATCTACATATATATGTAGTGTCTGTCCTTCCGGGGCTCTTATGGCACTTCTGGATACATTAAAGAGATTAGATTTGCTATGAACGCAAGGGAGCATGCCATCTTTATGACAAAAGTCAGACGCTTAAAAAATCTAATATGGCGGATCCAAAACGGGGGACGTAACGTACAAATGGAGTCTCAGAGAACTGAAATTTGGCACGGACGCTATGGAGCATGCCATCTTTATGATTTTTTTTGTAGAAGTTTTCAATCCAAAATCAACACATGTGTCACCACGAAGAAATTAGTAGCCTTTAAACCTATATCAAAATATTTGGACAGAGTTGAGCTGAAACAAGAGTCCCGCGTGATTTAAACTTCCCGAATTGTATGTCCTTTGGAGCGTTTTTTCCATACACTCCGATAACCTGATAGACATATAGACACAAATCGTGTTACCTCCTGTAATGAAACAATCTAAAAACAAATTAAATTAAATAGACAGTTGGAGACAAGCCTATCACCTAGTTGATAATATCTATCAAAAGTGATAGCTGCCGATCACGTGACTTGACATAAGAATATTTGACAATTATTTCAATAACCATTTATAGCTGTCAAAAAACAAAATCTCGTCCTATCTAAATCGGACTTTAGTTTGTTTAATAAATCCTAACATTTCCTTTCCTACGACGGGTCGCGGATAGCTACAAAATAGAACCCTGATCCGAAACGTTACTTCCCCGATAAATCACCGCGTAGAGTGAAAACAGCGGCGCATTCGATACAACATGTCTCGACATCTTGATAGATGATACTCGGCCCCTTTTGACACCTCCTCCCCCCATCCCTCCATTCACGAGGTGAAAGTCTGTCCAAGCGACACCTCCACCCCACTCCCACCACCCCTTTTTTTTTCTTTGACAAGACGAATTGGTCCTAGGGTGGTAGGTCACCGCCTCTTCGTTCCGAGAGCAGTCAAATGGAGGAGACTAGCTCTGGCTCCCAACTAGAGGTCAAGTCAAGTGGGGGGAAAAAAATATGAAACCCCAACAAAACAATCTATTACCGCCTTTCTCGACGCAGCCAATAAACTTTAGGATTAATTAATTGGGAGACCCCCGCTTCGGTGGGCACGCAGATTAAGCTCCAGACTCGTGTAGTATAATACATTAATAGCCGAGGACTGGGTATTTAGTCTGTCGCTAAATTTAAGCTGGGGGAGGGGGGGGGCGTTTAAATATTACGTAAGCACCCTTTTAGCCATTTTGGACAGCCTACCCACTTTTGTAAAAAAAAAATACTTCCTCCTCTTTTCCTTATTGCTTATGTTATATTTGTCAATTTTTTTGTACTATTTTCCACAGGAATAGGCATGATATTTTATGAAATTTATAAATTTCTGGTAATTATTAACGTAAAGGTGTAAATTAATGGTTCGAAATATTCACAATAAACACGGTTGTAAAATGAATTTAAATTTACTGTACTAAACAGCTAAAATTAAAAAAGTTATACAATTATTAAAAATTTATATTATATTTACATTTAATTTTAAATCATAATAAAAGTATTATTTGTGAATACATGAATTATTATAATTATAAAAAAAACTAAACCACCTTTATTTTTGTTGATAAAGGTTCTTGAATCCACGTCTCGACACTTTTGATAGGGATGTGGTATCGAAAGAAAAGTATCGATACTGTACTTATTCAAGGTATCGGAAGAAAAAATATCGATACCATACTAGTATTGAAAGAAAAGTATCTATAACAGTAAGTATCAGTATCGAAATTTTAATCTGAAAAAATATTTTTTATCAAGTAATAATTTCAACTTTATAATAATAATAATAATAATAATAATAATAATAATAATGATAATAATTCTATTTTCATGTTTAAACACTGAAAATTATAATGATTAAACCATATTATAGTATATTTAAGTCTATCGCGTCTATGTCATGTGTTGGAACTTGGAAGGTATGACAGATAGTATTATTTAAAAGATTAGTTATTATTATAAAAGATTTTATCATACCAGCTTTCAAAATGTCTATGAAAATTTAGCTGATGGAAAGTTATTTAATAGCTAAATATGATTAGTAATATATTTTTTCAGTCTATTTTGTACCCTTCTTTAAACATAGTAAACATTTAATCCAAGCATGAATGAAGATAAAAAAAAAGTGGTTTCTTTTGATACTGATTCGATACTGGAGTGTGAGTACTAATATCAGTAAAAGTATCGGATAAAAAGTATCAATTAAAAGTATACTTGTATCGAAAGAAAAATATCGATATTAGTAAAGTATCGATACTTTTTTCACATTCCTACTATTATATGTCCATTTGGGGTGACTGGGTCACTGCGCCATTCTTGCCCATATCTGTCTTACTCAAGCACTTTTCTGACCCTTCTACCCCCTTGTCAGCAAAAAAACAAGCCAAGTTCGAACCCCCCTGCTCCACTAAGATGCCTACGTAATACTTTACCACCTTCTAGTTTATAAGTTAGTCTGATATAATCTAATATAATCAGTTGATTCAGAAAGTGCACTCTAGATACCTCACATTATTAAAAAAAAAAAAGAGTAGTTGACTTCTAAAACCACCCACTGGAGACGGAAATGATGTTGATCAACAAATACTTAAAATATACAGATTTTGTTGGCTTAAATTTACTTCTATATTAATTTTTTGAGGCTTAACTTTAAATAGTATATAATTCAACTTATTTACTGCCCCTATTTCCCAAAGATAATCCAGGTTTTGGAGGGTGGTGCAGGAAATGATGGGGGGGCTTGTGTTTAGGGGGCTATAGAAGGCTCCGTGAACGAAATAAGACAGTATAATGGGGCAAGGTGAGGGTTGAAAAGAAAATAAAAAAATACGGGGGTTTCAAGGGGGATCATGGTATAACCTGTAAACTCATCCTTTCTCATTTGTCAACTGGCGAAGTCTCGTTGAGGGTGCGCCAAGGAGTCTCGCCCCTGTACAGTCGAGAGGGTACACTACGGACAAGATCCGTTTATGTCTTGGCTGTAGACAACATTAGATCTCCGTGTATACCCAGTAGCCTCGTGTGTACCCAGTAGCTTCATTTGTACCCAATATCCTCACATGTACTCAGTACCCTCGTGTGTACCCAGTACCCTCGGGTGTACCCAGCAGCCTCGTTTGTACCCAATATCTTCACATGTACTCAGTACTGTCGTGTGTACCCAGTAGCCTCGTGTGTACCCAGTAGCCTCGTTTGTACCCAGTAGCTTCATTTGTACTCAACATCCTCATTTGTACTCAGTACCCTCGTGTGTACCCAGTAGCCTCGTTTGTACCCAATATACTCACTCACATGTACTCAGTACCCTCGTGTGTACCCAGTAGCCTCGCGCGTACCCAGTAGTCTCATATGTACCCAAACTAAAGGAACTCTGGATCATTACCGCATACTACCTAAATTATGTTTTAACCGGAAAGATTTTGACATAGCACCCGCTAGGATTGGTATAGTGGTTAGCACCCCTGCTCTTCCAGGAGGTCAGGGCTCAATCTCAATGAAGGGAGAGCTTTTTTACACACTTTAGCTTCCCATATTATCTTCAGGAAAATACCTCATACTCCCATTTTCTTAGATTTGTTATCAGTGGTATCAAAGCGTACTAATTAATAAATAGCATATTAACTAATGGAAGTTAATTACTTTAATGTGATCCCAGGCTTGAGCTAAGAGCCCTTGATTATTTTGTATTACCACGTCTTACTACCTGTTCAGGTTGTACGCATATAATGATAATTACTCTAATGGCATGAGGATGAGAAAGGGAACATTTTAGTGGTAATAAACCAGCATTTGCTTGGAAAGAGAGGGGGAAATCATTCAGGGGAAACCACTCTCAGTAAATCCAACCGGGATTTGAACTCCGATCTCCCCATCATCAGCAGGCCAGTCTAACACGTGAGTGACGCCTTAGACCGTTCGGACACTGAAGCGGAAGTGGATAGACTTTAAATAACTAAATAAATAACAGCTCTTTGAGACTCCCTTCGGTGGCCGCAGCGTCCAAGGCGTCACTCTACTCAATACGCTGGACTGCTGATGACGGGGTGATTGGAGGTTCGGATCCCGGTTGGATGTACTATGGGTGTTTTTACCCCCTCTAAATGGTTTTCCACGCTAATGCGTGTAAACTTGCTCTAAATTCAACCTTCCTCATTACTAACTCATTAGTCTAGCGTACAGCCCGAACGGGTACTGAGACGGGGTGACATAAAAAAATTAAACCGACTTTTGAGGGAGATACTCGGCTGTTGCGCCAAACACCGTTGATAGGTAAAAGCGATGTTGTTTAACTAGAAGGTGATTTTCCAGGCTACTGGAGGGAGGGAGGGTCCAAGACTTTATGTGCCACTGCTTTATTCCGTGCTTTACCCCGGGAAGTATCATTGAGACGTTAGGGTAGGTTCAGTCTGTAATAACGTCTTAAACAAGACACGCGCCCGATCTCATTAAAAGAAGGGGGATGTTTAGGGGGTTGTTATTACGTTACAATACAGACGGACCTGGTAATAAACGTTCCTCAGAGAAGATGAAACTATTATGCTGTATATCCATCTCTTTACAAGAATAAATAATTATAATAAAAAAGTAATTTTCTGGGAGGAAATTAACTTGATATTATTTGAGATTTTATTAAAAATAAATAAATTAGAAAGACCATAAAAAAATATAGTTGGAACTTGAGATGAGTAAATTTGTAAAATGTATTAGATATTATTTAATCGCTTCAGTGGTCGCGTGGTCTAACGCGTCAGTCTCGTATTACACTGGATTGCCAGTGACGGGGATATTGAGGTTAGAATACCGGTTGGGTGTACTGTTTATTTTTTCCCACTCATCCTTCACGTACATTCTGGTACATTTCCTCTAAAATGTTACCTCTTTCATCCCTATTGCAAGTGCATTTTAAATAATATGAGTTAAATAGAAGGGATATAAAACCTATTTATTCCATTGATTGGAATATTTCCTCCAAGGCTATGTTTATTTTATGTGGAACCTGAATCGGTGGGCATGTAAACATTGATGTCAGTCACGTCTTGTTTGGTTTGCCGACGATGGAGAGATCAGGTATTTGAATCCCGTGGGCGGGTGTAATAAGGTGGATTTTTTCCCATAAATTGTCTCCCACTCTCCTTACACACGCAAATGTGAATACACTTCTTTTAGATCAGAGTACGGCAATCATTTATGTTCCCGATCAATTAAAAAACTTATCAAAGGTCCCGACATCACTTATTCCTACGTATTATAATAATTCCTTAGATTCAACCTGTCCTCAAGTACTTACGTACCCACATTTATATAAAAAAAATATTGTATTAATAAGATGTAATTTTGAATTAATAAAATGTAGTTTTAATATTAAACTATTTAATTTTTCTTTAGATTATCGATTAAGGCCGATCAATGTTATTTTGGTAAAACTAAAATATTATTTGAAAGAACTTGATATATTTACTAAGACTCAAGGATAATGACGATATATTTTTACCTAAGCGATCGACTGATAATCTCGCGATCGACCAGTTGCCAACCCCAGTTCTAGATTATACCTTCTTTATCCATAACACATTAATTTAAAATAAAATGTGTGTAGCTTGGATGGATATTAAGGTATGGAGAGTAGCCCCCTCCTCCACTTCCCGTCCTCACCCCCAAATGCCCCTCCACCCCCGTCCTCATCCCCAACTTTCCCCGTCTATTCTTCCCCCTCCACCCCGTCCCCAACTGCCCTTCTCCCTTGACCTCATACAACATTGCCCCTCCACCCACCATCCCCATCCACAACTGCCTTTCTCGACCCCATCCACAATTACCCCTCCACCCACCATCTCCATCCAGGGGCGGATCCAGATCATTTTCACAGGGGGGTCAAGCGGGTCATATTTATAAATAACATAGTTACTTACAATGTTAGATTTCTGTTTAAAGACATTTAATAGTTTCTCATTCATATTTGATCTTATGTATGTTTTAAACTGTGGTCATCATCTCCTATTTTTTTAAATCAGACAGTTTCTATAAACTATTTGGAGTGATCCTCCTTCAACAATTTTTAAAAAAATGGTTCACCCTAGAAGCTATGGGTAGTCTTCACCTTGAATTAAAAAAAAATTCTTGTATAAGTGTTCCTCACCTAAAATTTTTTTAAATTTGGATGCCCCTATAAGCTATTTATAGTGATCATCCCCTTAATTTTTTATGATAGTTAGATACCTCTATAAAATAATCTTTGACGTGGTCTTCCACCGACAACATTTTGAAAATTGAATTATTTCAGAAACTATTCTATTTGGGGTGGTCCTCGACTGAAAATTCTTCAAAATGACATGCATCTAGAAGCTATTTGGAGTTGTCTTCCCCTAGACATTTTTGAAATTTGGATGACCTTGGAAGCTATTTAGAGCTTTCCTCCTCTGACTTTTTCTGCCAGTTAGAT
>CABFWB010000012.1:145749-192130 GCA_902151455.1 Timema bartmani | reverse complement strand
CCTCCACACACCATTCCCATCCCCAACCACCCTTCCTCCTCAACCCCATCCACAATTGCCCCTCCACACACCATTCCCATCCCCAACCACCCTTCCTCCTCAACCCCATCCACAATTGCCCCTCCACACACCATTCCCATCCCCAACCACCCTTCCTCCTCAACCCCATCCACAATTGCCCCTCCACACACCATTCCCATCCCCAACCACCCTTCCTCCTCAACCCCATCCACAATTGCCCCTCCACACACCATTCCCATCCCCAACCACCCTTCCTCCTCAACCCCATCCACAATTGCCCCTCCACACACCATTCCCATCCCCAACCACCCTTCCTCCTCAACCCCATCCACAATTGCCCCTCCACACACCATTCCCATCCCCAACCACCCTTCCTCCTCAACCCCATCCACAATTGCCCCTCCACACACCATTCCCATCCCCAACCACCCTTCCTCCTCAACCCCATCCACAATTGCCCCTCCACACACCATTCCCATCCCCAACCACCCTTCCTCCTCAACCCCATCCACAATTGCCCCTCCACACACCATTCCCATCCCCAACCACCCTTCCTCCTCAACCCCATCCACAATTGCCCCTCCACACACCATTCCCATCCCCAACCACCCTTCCTCCTCAACCCCATCCACAATTGCCCCTCCACACACCATTCCCATCCCCAACCACCCTTCCTCCTCAACCCCATCCACAATTGCCCCTCCACACACCATTCCCATCCCCAACCACCCTTCCTCCTCAACCCCATCCACAATTGCCCCTCCACACACCATTCCCATCCCCAACCACCCTTCCTCCTCAACCCCATCCACAATTGCCCCTCCACACACCATTCCCATCCCCAACCACCCTTCCTCCTCAACCCCATCCACAATTGCCCCTCCACACACCATTCCCATCCCCAACCACCCTTCCTCCTCAACCCCATCCACAATTGCCCCTCCACACACCATTCCCATCCCCAACCACCCTTCCTCCTCAACCCCATCCACAATTGCCCCTCCACACACCATTCCCATCCCCAACCACCCTTCCTCCTCAACCCCATCCACAATTGCCCCTCCACCCACCATTCCCATCCCCAACCACCCTTCCTCCTCAACCCCATCCACAATTGCCCCTCCACCCACCATTCCCATCAGCAACCACCCTTCCTCCTCAACCCCATCCACAATTGCCCCTCCACCCATCATTCCCATCCCCAACCACCCTTCCTCCTCAACTCCATCCACAATTGCCCCTCCACCCACCATTCCCATCCCCAACCACCCTTCCTCCTCAACCCCGTCCCCAACTACCCTTCTCCCTTGACCTCATCCAACATTGCCCCTCCACCCACCATCCCCATCCACAACTGCCTTTCTCGACCCCATCCAAAATTTCCCCTACTCCCACTATCCCTATTCCAATAACAAACTTTCCCTCCACCATCCATCACCCTCACTCACACACCCACCCTTAAACCCCTTTCACTCTACCCCTAAATATTAAAATTGTTTTAGTAACTTTTATTAACTACCAAATACTGTCCTTCATACCAAAATCGAGGGGTCTTGGCAAAAACTTGATAGCCCTCATTTGACGATAAAATATGTTAGCAGTGATTTCTGGTTGCATACACAATTTGTTTTTATAGTCAGTCAAGACCATGAGGATAACTAAGATCCATGAATATTGTGCTTATTTTTTATAACTAGATTTTAGGATTTTATAGAGGCTTAAATTGTTTAAATATCACATCTAAATTATTTTATCGAGGTATAGTATGGAGTTGCTAATGTATATAATTTATAATAAAATAGTGGTTTACTCGGAATAACGTAAACTATTATTTCAACCCTCCAACGCAAAAAAAAAATAAATCGTAAGAATATTCCTCCAAACTTTCGATCGAATTATTTAAGATAATTCTATCTATTGTTTGGTTGTAGAACAAATTATACTACACATAATACCCTAGTTCCATTACTTATAATAATTCCAATCATAAATCCTAACTATTAGTTAAAGAGTTATAACGTTTCGTTATTTTTAGATATAATTGGTATTTATAGCCCCGTGATCGAGCGCCAAGTATGATGATACGGTTTTATTGAGATGTAATTGGTATTTATAGCCCCGTGATCGAGCGCCAATTATTAAGATATTTTACTTGATTAAATAAAACTGTTAATGTTGCACACTATTTATTGGAGTGATTTTATCTTCTTATACACTTTTACTTGAAATACAAATTATGTACTGTCGTGATAGTACACGTTCTCTAGGTTTATGTCACTGGCACTCTGTGTGTTCATACGCACACACAGCTTATATATGACATACCCCTTGGACCTCTCGTGACCAGTGTCAAAACCAACAAATCGAAAGCGTCCCTGCGACAGGTGTCTTGAAGGCTAGCTTCCTATTGGGTATAGGGAGCTGGCGTCTCTTGCTTGTTTGGTAAATACTACGGAGTTTAATTTTGAAAAAAAAAAAAAAGTTTTAATGGTGCAATCCTTCTACGTTATTTCTGAAAAGCGCGTGATTCTCCATGGATGAAGTCTTGAAAGGATAATTTACATACAATTTATTGAATAAAAATACCTTGATCCATGACTTTTTAAATATATGAGAGCGGTCCAAATCAGTATCGTTACAGAGTCCATATAGACCAGTATGTCATCAACGGTGGTAAGATTGAGGGGTACACGAAAGTATTTCATGGGAGTTCTTGACGGACCACTCAGTTTAATTAATAATATAATATTTTATAGTAATAGCTAGACTGATAAACCAATCAACACAGATTTAGAAATGATGCAATTTTATTTTCTAAGCCTTTTATTCCTTCTGTCATGACTTTGTTTAGCTTAACACTGAAACGTTATTGACATTTTTAACGACCGCTTGTACTAGACGGCAGGTAAGTTATTTGTTTCATTACTCTCTCGACTCATCGGAGAGAGAAGTATTGTGATCTTCAAATAAATCGATATAGAGATTTTGATAAATGTCAACGTTTCATGACCCCATAAAACAAAAAAAGGGGTTTTTCACGCTCCCGTCTGTCTGTCTGTCTGTATCTCGGCCTAGAGCCGAAACAATTTTACCGATCGGGATAAAGCTTGGTAAATATGGTTTTATAAGGTTCCTCCGAGAGGTTTTAGGAATTAGTTACTTAACCCTAGAACTAAGGGTAGTTTACTTAAGGGAGAAAAGAAATGTCGATTTTATCAAAATAGGCTTTAACGATAATGATTTAAATTCGTATCTGGGCACTGTATAACTTTAGAAACAAAATGGTGCATCTCATTTTTCCAATGAACATTACTTTGAGGGTACTTTCGTAGCCAACCCGCCTCGGTGGCTTAGTTAGCTAGCGTGAAAGTTTCGTGTTGAGCTAGACTGCCGAGGACGGGGAGATCGAGGTTCGAATCTCTGTCGGGTGAACTGGGGCGGTTTTTTTCATAAATGGTTTTCCACTCTTCCTCCACGCAAATATAGGTTCACTTCCTCTATATTCAACCTTCCCAATTCTTAACCCATTAGAGTAATTAGTACTTAAGCGTGTAACCCGAACGGGTAGTAAGACGTGGTGCTAAATATTATTATTTACGTGAGTAGACATTTATAATTTTGATATCGGTGACCTGGTGGTCTAGGGGTAAGGTGTCAGACTTCTGTGCTGAGGGTCCGGGGTTCAATCCTCGATCCCGGCATAGATTTATCTGAAAGCCAAACCCTTCCTCCGCCTCTGACAAGATGTGTATTAATCACAACTTGTGAATGTGAGGAATGCCAGGCCTCCACCGTGGTTCGGATTCCACGTTAAACTGTGGGTCCTCCATTTCATCTCACAATCACCCTAGCGTTACACATTAGCGTAAGTGCGTATAACCCGAACGGGTAGTAAGACGCGGTGCTAATAATAATAATAATAATAATAATTTTGATATCTCCTTTACTTTTTGAGATATGAAATGGCTTGTCATTAAAAAGTTGGACCATTAAAAATAAAAATAATTTGATATATATTTTTATAAAACAAATAGTTCCAGAGCTATAAGCACATATACTATTTAAATGGAGGTCTGGAAAATGGGTGAGCAGAAATGTTCCTCTTTTCAATGTTTTTCTGTAAGATCGTATATTATTTCATTTATGATCTTTGGTGGAATGTAATGCATGTATTGCATTATGTGTCTCCAACTATTTCTATTATTTTGTTTCACTTATCTTATGAGCTTCAAGTGAATGTTTCCTTTTTTTAAGCAAAGAAGTGATAAAGTTTGTGTGGTGAACCGTACGTTGTAGTTTAAAAATAAATAAATGAGATGCTGGTTGATTAGGCCATAGCCCCATAAGGGGGTACGTGACTATCTACTGCTCTAGAGTGTAGCGATATACATTATTTGCGACGGAGGACGGGTTGAGAAAGGTGTCAGACTTGTCATGTCTAGGTTTTGCGGTGATGAGGCAGGCGAGGGTTTGATTCTTGGTCGGGTGTACTGAGTGTGTTTCTTTGCTCTTGAACGGTTCCATACACTCTCCCGACAAACATAAAAACGGATAGATATAGTCTAAGCCAGTAATTCTTAAAGGGTGTGCCGCGAAATTCGTTAAGTATGCCGCCAGATTCTTGACGTTATGATATTGTTGATAAAAAAAACAATTAAAAGTAGTATCATTCAATATTAATTTTTAAAAAGAAATAAAAGAAAATATTTTAAAGATTTACTATATTTATTTTCCAGAGAATTTAACGGTTTACAATCAAAAAGTTGATTAAGTAATGATAATCTTGTCGTTAATAACACAAAAGCTCAATTAGTAGTCGAATAAAGGTTATTGTTCAACTGCGAGAAGTATCACTGAGCATGCGCATTACCGAGTCCCGCAATGTCACCAACTTGCAGGTTTAGTGAGCCGCGAGAGTAAAAATAAGGTGGGTAAACCACTGGTCTAAATTCTACCTACCCCTATCTCTGTCCGTTTTGTGTAAATATGCGGATAACTTGGGTGGGTAGTATGAATAGGTGTGTGGATAGGAACATAAAAAAAGCTAATCGGAATCGAATCTCGGCCCTCCCTTGATAGATTCCAAAGTGCCAGTCTCTCCCTGGCACTCCCTGAGAGCTGATATTAAACTACAATTTGAAAAACCTAACGTTCGAGGTAAATTTTATTTTGTTACTATTACTCTCATACCATATTCCTTCCACTTCTGGCTCGTTATTCAAAAACTTTACGACCTTGGGTTAGAGGGATGGATGTCTTGGAGAGTTGAAGGGGGACGGGGGGAGGCGTCCGGCGTGCGTGTCTTTAACATTCCACCTCCCTTCATCTTCTTCCTTCCTGAAAAAAAACCAACTCATCCCTTCTCTCATTTTTTCAAGACGTTCCCACTAGTTTTAACCAAGGTGCGTGCCCGCGTGCTTGCTACTTCTAAAAGGTTTTTCTTAGGATAGGGTATTGGGAAAGCAGGAGGATTGAGAAGGGGGAAAAAAAAGCGGTGAAAAAGGTATGTTGTTTTAAAATTGCGTGTGCGTCCATGTGAACGTGAGGTGAAATTTGACGTGACTACTAAGGGGGGTTCGTCGTCCTTCCTACTTCCTAAATCTTTCTAAGTAGGAGATGTGGGGGTGAGTTGACGGGTTGAGGGGTGTCTTCCTATTCGTAACCTGTGGATCAACGAGGTAAAACGGCTGAAAAGGTGGTGGTCTCGCGTTTATTATACTAGTTTAAGAGTCGAGGGTCGCCTCAGTGGCGTGAAATACAAACATGGTTGGCTTCTATAAGATGAGGGGGGAGGGAGGGATATATATCCTTTCAGCCCCTCGGTGCGATGACATTCTTTGCACGCCCTGTTTTTATCCCGTACATAATTTTGTGTTAAGGTACTCAATGGCCTTTTGATGTCTTCCCTTTACTCGATAACATCCCTTCTGAACTAACCTTAACTATAGTAAAAAATGTAATCAAACCATACATTCCGTAGAACATAAGTTTATGTTCTCTCTCTCTCTCTCTTTTTTTACCAAACTAATTTGTATGTTTTCCAACACAGATACAATAACAGCACAACCCACTTCGGTGGTCAAATGTTCTAAGGTGTCACTCTCGCAATAGACTGGAGTGCAGATGAAGGGGAAACAGGAGTTCTAGTCCCGGCTAGGTGTTCTGAGAGTGTTTATTTCCCCTAATTGGTCTTCTACTATATCCTCCACGTAAATGTGGGTACACTACATCTTAATTCAACTTTAATAATTAACACACTAGCGTAATTAGTACAAGTGCGTACAACCCTAATGGGTAGTAAGACGCGGTGCTAAGTTAAAATAAAAAACTAATAAAATCACAGAACACTTAAAATTATTCAGACGTATCCTACCCTAACTGGTGGTCACATGGTTTATGACATCAGGTTTGTAACATAATGAATTTACGGTGAGGTGGAGGTGGAGGTCGAATCTAGGTCAAGTATTCTGGAGGCGTTATATTCCCACATGTTAATTTCTTTGTAGTTCTCCCCATTATATTTCCACGCAAATGTGGGCACATTTAACCAAACCCCATTCTCATACGTTTGATGTAGATTTAACCACCATATAAACCCTTGTATTCAAATAGTATAAATATAAATATACTTATCAATTAAAATTACTTTCTTCTTTCTCTCGACACCTCGGAGAGAAAGTAATATGATCGTCAAAAAAAATCTAGCTCAAGATTTTAATAAATGTCGACATCTCATGACCCCTTAAAACCAAAGAAGTGGTTTTCACAATGCCGTCTGTCTGTACCTCGGGCTAGAACCGAAACTATTTTACCGATTGGGCTAAAAATTGGTATCTAGGGTGTTCATAAGATCCTCCCTAGGGGTTTTTGGATTTTTAGATCCAACCCTAAAATTAAGGGTAGTTTACTGAAGGACAAGAAGAGAAAAATCGATTTTATCAAAATTGGCTCTAATGATTTTGATTAAATTTTATTTCAAAACACTGATCATTAATATAAACAAGATGGCTATTCTAATTTTCTTATGAAAATGACTTTGAGGGTAATTTAAATGAGGGAAATTCTCTAATTTTTATCATTTCTCCGCAACTATTTGAGATAAGAAATAACTTATCATTATAAAGTTGTGGTACTATTAATGATAAAAATCTTTCATTTGAAATATATTTTTATAAAACCAATAATTTATGAGTTATAAGCAAATATATATTCTTTTTAATTTAGGTATTTAAAAATGAATTTGATTCTTATGCTCTTTGGTAGACAAAGATGTTTCTCTTTTCTTAATTTTTCCCTAAGTGTTCCTAGTTCTTAATGCCATAAAGTAAGTAACAGTGTATATTATTTCAATTATTATCTTTGGTGTAGTGTTCTTACAACAATGTGTAGATCTATTATTTGGCCTCATAAATCTTACGAGTTTTTAATAAATGTCTTTTTTCAAGATAAAAATGATAGAAAGTCTGTGTGGTGCACCGTACCATTCATTATATCAGTTAACCTTTGACCGTTATCGGTGGTCCAGCCTATTGCGCCTTAGAGCAGAGGTTGGCAACCAGTGGATCTCACAGCAATTTTCAGTTGATTCCGTAAAAAAACTACATCGTTGGTAAAAGTCGATCTTTGACGCTTCTAAACTCGTAATTATATCAAGTACTTTCAAAGTAATTTTAGTATTACTAAAATAACCTTAATCGGTCATAATAGGTAATGTTATGAGAAAATGAAATAGTTTAGTATTAAAATGTACATTTTATTTATTCTATATTTGTTATTTAAGGGTGGGGCCAAAAAGTATTTGAGGAAAGATTGAATTTAAGGATAAAATACAAGACAAAAAAACAACATTAGAGCAAAGAAACGCTAACTATGGAATGTTGTCTTAGGCACCAAAAATGTTTAAAATAGGCAGGCAAATGGACATTAAAGATATGGTACCAGAATAGGCACTTAAGGGTGAAAAACACTCAATAGGAAATGCAAGATTGGTTTTACTACCTACTCTTTTATTTTTTAAGGCCAATTCACACTGAGCTGTTTTTTTTAGCAGCACGTCTTACTACTCGTTCGGGTTGCATGAAAATGTTGCACTAATTACGGTAATATGTTAGAGGCTAGGAAGGAATTTAAAGGAAGTGTATCTGCACTTGCGTGGAGGGAGAGGGAAAAACCATTTAGTAAAAAAACCTTGAGCACACCGGACCTAGATTTGAATCTGGATCTTCCCTTCATCAGCAGCCCAGTCTTCTGTGAGAATGAAGCTTTAGCCCATTCAACCACTAATATATTAATCACTAGATAGTTTTATAGATTTTCAGTAGTGAAATGGGCTATAGTAACGGATATGTTTTTTATATTTTGATAATTCATGTTCTACTTCATGAGATATTAAAGGACAACATAAAAAATGTGCCGTTTTACGAAGAAGTTTGACTTTTCTCCTACAATGACATGCTGTTTCCTCCAAAGATATCCTCCAGCGCTCCCATTGTCCTCCACCCAATTTACACTCATTGAAACATAGTTAACAAGTGTCTATTTTCAAACCTACTCCAAATAATTATGCCACAGCTTACAATTTCTAAGTAACTGGTTTCTCTTTCAGCAGAAAAAACTATAACGTATTAGAAAAAGAAAGGCCAACGTCAAAATAGGTGCTTGAAGGCAATTATTAATAAAAATAGGCAAACACTAAAATAACAGGTAATTACAGCACTTTTAAATTAACACATTGCATGAAATGCATTTAAATCTCAGATACCTATGTTTTTACGATCAAGGAAAAGAAAAGGCAAACAGGAAAAAGTTCGGTCCCTGGCTGATAGGTTTATAAGTCGTTCGGGACCTAAGAAGGCTGCCGACTCCTGCCTTGGAACATGTGACCATTGTTGCGTGTAAAAACACTAATTAATACCCGGAATTCGCTCCATACAAGCTGAACAAACCTGAATCTGTGATAGCACGGTCGGTTTCAAACTCGGCTATTACAATATCCCGACATAATAATATGATAAATAATATAAAGTTTTCCTGGTCTCCATTGATCCTGAGAATGTTCTATAGTCGGGTCTCGCGTATCCACGTGTCTCCCACGTATGGATTTAATACGTACAACCCGTTAATTAATTGGTATTACCAGTACGCGACTAATAAGCCGCTCGCTCCCCCCCTCCCTGTACTCCCTCCTAGTTAAATGGGAGCGCTAATTAAACAGGGGAAAGCACAAACCCCAGCACAATGTGATTACCACCATGTACACATACACAGACACAAGTACACGTGAACTATAACCGTATTGCGCAGCTACCAATATTATTTATCACGTCCTGAAGGGTCTCGTGTTTGAGTCTGGAGGAAGTACACCCTTTCATTTATTATTATTAAGTGATTTTTTTTTTTGGTTGTTGTAAGAAAATCTTGTCAAATTCTTAGGTGGCTGCATGGTTTAAGGCATCACTCTCGCAAATGACTAAACTGACGATGCTGGGATAACGGCGTTAGTATACGGGTCGGGTGTATTGAGGGTGGCTTTTCCTAAATTGTTTTAAATTCTCCTTCCACGCTAATGTGGGTACACTTCTTTTAAATACAACTTTCATCATCCTCAACACATTAACGTAATTAGTAGACAGAACGGGTAACAAGGCGTGGTGCTAAGAATAAAATAGAATAAAAAATTTCCTCTCATTTCCAAAATATTGAACAGAAATTATTGACAAGGGTGTCAATATGAGTCGTCAACCATCCACCTAACACCTACCCCACCCCCAACACCTCTACCACCATCAACGTCATCACCCTCCACCTTTTTATGCACTATACCATTACCACCCCCAACTCCACCACCCCACCCTCACCACCTCCAAAAACCTCCACCATCATCAGTGACATCGCCCCCACAGTCCTCCACACCACTATAATTACCACTACCATCTTCAGCCCCATCAACTTCCTCTCACCATCAACACCCCCATTATTACCACCACTACTAAATCTCCACTCACCATCAGAATTATGTTATCAATTTTTGCCACAAAAATATTATTGTGTTTTATAAAAAAATCCACATATAAAATTTTAACTGTACCCATCCCTGCTATCTGTAAAGTCACTTTAATTGGTCTAGGGAGCGTGAAGGCGGATATTAGAAGAAATATACCTGGGTTTGCGTGGAGGGAGCGTGTAAAATCATGTAGGAAAACCATCCATGGTAAAACTGGTCAAGCTTAAAAACCTAGCATAACCTTCATCGACATACCAAACCAGATGAGAATAACGCCTTAACTTGTGTACCCACCAATGTATGTAGAAATAACACACACTCTAACGGTCGCGATAGTTGAGAAAACTATCGAGGCAATTTTCTACTTGGAGTACTCTAGTTTCCCAACTTTAAACACTGATTATAGCTACGAAAGTGTGATAACTTATCGCTGAGTGCCTTTACTTGCAGAGGGAAAAGCAGCCAATGAACGTTCATCTATTCACCTGTAATTTCCTAAATAAGGGTAATTTTAGAGTCATTAACTGTTGGATAAAACATATGTGATGGTTAACCAGTGACAGTCATTGCTGAAAGGATTGAAAGTCTGCGGTAGCTGCTTTCAGGAGAACTTCAGAGTAAACTGAAAATGGTAAATGAAGTCTGTCAAGTTGTGAGTGTAGGGCACATGTTCATGCCAGAAATTTTTAAAGCTTTTGTATAATTTTAATTTTTGGTCGAAATAAATCAAATATTTCTCCAGTACAAATATATAGTTTAATTTTATTCATACGGTTTATATCAACAGTTGTTGAATATCTGTCAAGGGTGTCCCGGAATTTAATGACAACTCTTTATTTTCATTTAAAATTTGCTCATCTAATGCCTCAATGCTCATGGCATATTCAAAAACTGTTGATATCACAATGTGTAGAAGACTTGTCTTTTATGTTTCTACCAAATCAGTATTTTGCTCATTTTGGGCAAATATACTTTGGCATAATAGCTGCATAGCTCGCTTTCCCATCAATATCATCTTAAGGGGGCCGTCTATTAAAACACTGAGATTCATTGTGCACATCCAGAAATACTGGCGTTAGTTAAGAAGTTGTTTTTTATTTCAAAATAAATCTCACTTCAAGTGAGAGGTATCGGTATTTACATATGGGATTGAATAATCTTACATATCTAAGTTTTACAATTTCATAAAATTATGTGAAGGATACTTTCAGCCAAAATATCGTTCGACACTTATTTTCAGTTGGTAGCGTGTCCATTTGCTGAGCTAAAGGTCCTGGGTTAAATTCACGGCATGGGCGAAAAATTGATCATTTGTGAACTGTGGGTTTCCTATTGCACAGTGATAAGTTAAGGGCTGGGGCTGGGTGTTGTGTCTGTCCTAGATTTAATTTAGTTTGTAAGTCATGTGCTGATATAATCAAGTGGTTCACAAAGTGCACTTCAAATAAATAAATTAAAAAATAAAATAAAAAATAAAAAGGTTAAGTGTCGCAGTTCTGAGATCAATAAAATTTACGCTTCATTTACCTTGTAAGGCTTACCTTGCATTATTCCACTATGGCGCAGCTTATAAGATTGGGTAATAGTGTAATCCGTCAATCTAGGATTGTTACCATTCAATTAAACTGAGTCTACATAATATTTTTATATCTACGAACATATTTTTGTATTATGTGTTTAAAAGACCTATCGTACCTGATACATTAATGTTGCATGCTCAGATTTGGTCATAATGTTGATTTAGTTACTAATGTTCCATGTTCCAGAGATTGTCCTATGATTATTTTGGTATTCTTGATATCTGAATCATTAATATTCCATGTTCCAGAGATTGCCCTATGTTTATTTTGGTACTCTTGATATCTGAGTCATTAATGTTGCATGTTCCAGATGTTGCCATAATGTTAATTTAGTTACTAATGTTCCATGTTCCAGAGATTGCCCTTGGTTTATTTTGGTATTCTTGATATCTGAGTCATTAATGTTCCATGTTCCAGATGTTGTCATAATGTTAATCTAGATACTAATGTTTCATGCTGCAAAGATTGTTCTCTTGTTGGTGTTTGTATTCTTGGTCCCTCAATGACCAATGTTTCATGTTCTAGATGAAGGCCCAGGTGTATCTGTGTATTTTCTTGGCTACGCTAGCTGTCACGTTGATGGCTGTACCGGTACCTGTACCTGAGCCGGGCATCGTACCTTATGGAAATATGATTCGCCACGTTCCAATTGTAGGCTCATTTATAAAGAAAATACCCTTTGCAGGAATTTTCCTCTTGTAGCACACAGTCTATCAAGAATAATATTGGACGAATAATTGAGCCTTTCAAACGTTAGCATACACCCAATATGACCTCTGAGCTAACTGCAGATATTATGGAGAGCTTCCACGCGCCTGGGAAACCGGGAGAGCAAGGAAAACACAGGGAAATTTGAAAAATCTAGTAACACTACTGGAATTATGGTTAATTTGGGACATTTATCTGAAAGATTAAAATATTTATGAACAAAAAAAAGTGAACTGAAGAAATAAGCACGATGATTCAAACGTGTCCTATAACCTCTTAAGTTGGATATGTAGGGAAGACGAGAAAAGGTGTTTTTGCTCTTTTTATAGCTAAATATTTTTGGTCAGAATAAATCAAATATTGCTCCAGTAGAAACATAGAGTTTAAATTTCTTCACGTGGTGATATCAACAGTTGTTGAATATCTGTCATGAGCATAGCGACATTAGATGAAAAACTTTTTAAGTGAAGAGATAAAGTTGTCATTAAATTCTAGGACACCCTTCCTTGACAGATATTTAAAAAAATGTTGGCATCAGCATGTGAAGAAAATTAAACTCTATGCTACCTCTGGAGAATTTTTTTATTTATTTAGACAAAAAAAGTTTTGCTATAAAAACTGCAAAAACACTACCTTTTCTTGCGTCCACTACATCCCCATCTTAAACAAGGGTTGGGAATCTACAAAAGATGTATTTCCTTATCAATATTTAATCATACTGTTCTAAACATAAGTTACATGACTTCTCACTTAATCAATTTGATAAAAAATTAAATTTTATTGCGCATTTCTTCAATCTAAGTTGCCTGAAAAATTGGGAATTCCTTCTGGGAAGACTTGGAAGATGCAGGGAATTCGGTAGTCAGAAAATAGTACCAACCCTTTAATGGAAACAAGCTTTATCTTCGCTCTCTCTCGGCTAATTATTACCAAATATCCTCGCTTTCAGTTATGTCGGAAAGTGTATGTTGGGAGTAATAAGAAACCACTGGAAACATTGACGAACCAGCGTTGTGAAATGTGTTTTATATTGATGGGAAGATTGACCACGAAAAAACAAGATGATGACAACGCTGTCTCCCAATAGTATCCATGCAATTACCTCAGATATGATATCCAGTGTAGTGAAGTTTAGTGTAGTGTAGTGTAGTGTAGTATAGTGTAGTGATTCTGGCTGAAAAAAAACTGTAGTTTTTAATTGCGCTTAATATTGTTAGCATCTCATTGTACTATTAGTGTTAGTGTTTTGATATTGATACCAACAATAAAAAGTCACAGCTTCAGATTATACGATTTGAAGTATTGATTTAATAAATCAGGTTTAGTAACTTTTGTAATTGCCAGTTACTATTTCTCCTATCAGAATCTTACTGTAGATTCGTCTAAGCGATTCGATTCAACCCCCGTGTCAATTAAAGATGATGCACCAAGCTCTCATCCAATGAGAAAAAGGCAATTAATACATAAACCATAACTTCATCATTGCACTCAGCATAATATTAAGCGGTCGTTCAAAACCATATGCAAATTATTAACATAAAAACAGATTTAAAAATGAAAGCAAACAAACCAGTTTGGTCTGGAGGCAATTTTTAAATTTAAGATGTTAACACATTATTTTGTATTAACTTTATTATTTGCTTATAAAGATGCTTTATATTATTTGTCAATATCTACTAATAAATATTACTTTATAGTACATTCACGATAAGCGTCTCCTTATTTTGATGGGTTTCAATAAACGTGATTTGTTGATAAATTACATACTATAAATTTTTTTTATATTAATAAAAATTAAGGATGTGTGAGAAGGCATTTTTTTCTTCGAGTCAAGTTTAAATGTAAACATAGATTTTTTTTCCAAGCTCGAGTAATATAAAGCTATATTTGTATTATACATATTTGAAGTTAAATTTCTGTAATAGATTCATATACAAACCATAAATTAGTATAAATAGATTTTTTGTAGTGAATTTTTTTGGTGAAAAAAATTATAATAACACAAATTCGGATTTTAAAATACACTTAATATAAATGCATAATATTTTAATCTGATAAAAAAAATCTAGGGACTCTATTTGCTATGAAATAATATTTTAAAAGTGAATAAAATCAATTTAACTCAGAATTTTTGAGAAAAAAATTGAGAACTGGGAGTAGGTACTTAAAATATTTGATTTTAGTTAAAAATCTTCAATATTAAATTTTATTATAAATGATTTAACCTAGTGAAAATGGGATAAACAATAAGTTTATGTAAGTTTTTATTTATTAAGGTGCTCTTTATTGAGCCTGGGCCATCCGCAATTTTTCGAGCTTTACCAAAACCAATCTTAATTTAATATAGAAAAATAAATAAAATCATTTAATCAGAGAGTTATTCTATTAAAAGTTTACAAATTTTCAATAGTGAAGCCACAATATATTATGTATAATTTACTTTAGTCCGTGAATGTATGGACGCTATTAAGACAGGGTNCCCCCCCCCCAAAGCTTTCATGTGGATTTACACGAAAAAAACACAAAGGTCTGAACTTACGCTGTTCTTTTCTGCAAAACATATGACTTGGACGATTTTACGCCCGGGGTTTGACTCATTATCTTTAATTTTTTATGGAATCTTATCATAAAAAGACAGCTCTCATCAGTGGTCATGCAATCTGGTGCGTCACTCTCCTTTTGGAGTGAAATGACAGTGAATGAGAAATCAAGGCTTGAATTCCGGTTGGATGTATCGAGGGAAGTCTTACTAAATTATTATTATTATTAGCACCGCGTCTTACTACCCGTTTGGGTTATCCGCACTTACGCTAATGTGTACTGGTAGGGTGATTTTGAGATGAAATGGAGGACCTACAGTTTAACGTGGGATCCGAACCACGGCGGAGGCCTGGCATTCCTCACATTCACAAGCTGTGATTAATACACGTCTGGTCAGAGGTGAAGGAAGGGTTTGGCAATCAGATAAATCTGTGCCGCTGGGACCGAGGATTGAACCCTGGACCCCCAGCACAGAAGTTTGAAACCTTACCCCTAGACCACCAGGTCACCCCTTACTAAATTGTTTCCCCCCCTTACTTCCACGTAAATGAGTGTACATTGCCACCAAAATCATACTTCCCGCATAACTATTCCGAATAGCGTAGCTAATTACTATGCGTCTACCTCAAACAGGTAGTAAGATGCGGTAGATTAATTTTTTTTTATCACCGCGTCTTACAGACTGTTCAGGTTAAACGCATATGTACTCATTACAATAATGTAGTTAGGAGTGAGGGTGGCTAAATTTAAAGGAAGTGAACGAGCATTTGCGTTGAGAGAGAGTGGAAAACCAATTTGTAAAACTTACCTCAGTACACCCGACCGGGACTTGAACCCTGATCACCACGCCATCGGCAGTCTAGTCTAGCATGAGAGTGACACTTTAGACCATGCGGCCACCGAAGCAGGTTTTAGGACTATTGAAATTATAATACACTACAACATTTCATTCTTTATTTATATAATTTATTGCAGAGATAAACGTCGTACGGCGCGAACACAATTTTAATAATCATTCGTAAAATTCACTAAGCCTCTGTGGTCCAATGATCAGAGTCCCTGGCTACAAATCAATAGGTCCCGGGTTTGATGCCCACGCTTCTAGATTTTCTGTAAAGTAATTGTTCTGGAACGGGATTAACTCAGCATCATGGGGACAAAATGAGGAGTTACTTGAAGGAAAAAGTAGTGGCTCTGGTCTAGAAAACTGAGATTAACGGCTGGAGGGTTCGTTGTGCTGACGATATAACACCTTTCATCCGTAAATGTCTGCACTATCTTCGCCAACAGACCGCTGCCGCTCAGTCAGTATAGCTTGCTTGATATATAATTATAATGAAATATAATAAATGAAAACTTTTAACCACTATTGCCTGGGATCGCAAATAATTTTGTCTTTTTAGAAAGGGTCACAAATAAAAAAGTTTAATGACCTGTGGTTTAGTTTATTGTGAGAGTGACGTCCTAAACCAGGCAGCCACCGAAACGGGTGAAAAAAAAATTAAAATAAATAATGATAAAATGGAGCTATACCACTCTTGCTCTGTGGCATTTAATTGTCGTCACGGGTGAGAATTGAGTCCACGCAATCAGCGACTCTGCAGTTTATGCGCATGCGCGGGGCTTACCGCAACATCTGGGCTATGTCCCACATACATAAAACCTGCGATAACGGGGACAAACGCCCTCCAGGGATGAGGGGCATGGGAGAGGGGNATTACTGACCACGGGTTGGGGATGTACGTGGATTATTTTATGTTTTGAGCTCGTAAAATTGTTAGAAATTTTACCTGGCTTTTTATCATTGTTAGTTTTTGTAAAGTAATGCAAGAAAAAACAAAAACAATGTGTGTGGAGAACCATAAAGAAGGAAAAAAAAAAACTAACAAATTTTGTTATCTGTTATTTATATGTTTCAAAATCAACTTTGAAGTTAGTAAAATTTGTTTGGAGAAATCATATAAAAACATATCAATACAAATAAAATAGGGGTAGTAAAGGGCTAAATTAGAATATAAAAGGGTGTGTGTGACTTATTGTACAACCAATCACATTCAGCTATAAACAATCCTACACATATTGGATTTCACTGAATATATGTTTGAGCTCTTTGTTAGCTTGTACTCACAAATAACTGCAAAGTATTTATGTATTTGAGGTATTTAACGAGCACTTTCAAAAATAAATGATTACATCAGAACACGAGAATTTCTATGAGCGATAGCGAAAGGACCTACCAATTTTGACAGGAAATATATTTTCACATACCTTCCAGGGTTATTTTAAATGTCACAATCGACATAGGACAGACGGCTTTACTTCCCCTCCAAAGTAAGTTGTGCTACGGATTTTTATCGCTCAAGAAAAAATTGTCAACCCTAGCTGGGCTCAAACCTACAGATATCAAGTATTAAGGGGAGTACTTTAACCCAATACCATTAAGGTTGACAATTTTTATGTAAATAAATGTTACAACACAATCGTACAAACTTTCTCATATAGTGTATTATAGATTCAAACAAAACGTTCAAAATTAGGTTTTCAGTAAACCTTGAATAGTTTTTCCTCATAAAAACAAACATTTCTTTTAACTACCAACGACATTTATTCATATATTAATTTTTTTTAAATTGTTCAAACCATTTTTAAAAAAATTCAAATTTTCAAAACATATTCTATGTAAAATCCCTCGGAATGTTTCATTTATAAAAATAAAAGTTATTATTAATTATAATTAAAAACCATTCACAGATACCTAACAAAATATTATAAGTAGTTTTTCAAAATTTTCAAATTTTCTACTATTTTGTCATGAGTAGACTGCCTTTAAATTAAATTATTTTAGGAAAATAAACATACATTATTATTTATCAAGTAAAATAGTCCTCAGACACCAATTTTGAACCAAATTGTAGAATGTGTTTTCAAAAAATTCCAAATTTCAAAATCAAATATTTAAAAACTACCCTTAAACGAATTTTTCCCCAAATAACAAATATACATTGTTCTTTTTCATGTTATACACTCCCCATTATATATAATTTAAACAAAATGTTCTATATCATTTTTTAAAAAATTGGAATTTTCAAAAATCACTAATTAGTAAAATATCCTTAATTTAAGGAATACCACTTGAATAAAAAAATATCCCAAGGTATTGTCATTAAACATATAAATTGTCAAATTTGACAAAATCCATCAAACCGTTCATGATATGTGCAAAAAAAAAAAAGTTAGTATTATGTTGGAACATTTACATGAAATTCTAATTTCCTTGATTACCTCGGTGGTCTTGGGGTAAAGTGCTCACTTCAAGCCCCGATGTTCGTGGGTTCAAACCCAGCCGGGATCGAATAATTTTTCTTGAGCGATAAAAAACTCGTAGCACCACATCCTTTGGAGGGGAAGTAAAACCGTCAGTCCCATTTCGATTGTGGACCTGTAAGGTGTGTGGAAATACCTTTCCAATCAAGATTGGTAGGCCCTTTCGCGCTCACTCATTGAATTTCTCGTGTGCTGATATAATCAGTCGTTTCAGAGAGTGTACGTTAAATACCTCCAATAATAATATCCAACTTCCTTAGCTCTACTTCGTTGGTTTAGTAAAATGCAGATAACTTGGGCCACTGGTAAGACGCATTGATAAAATAAAATAAAATAAACTTGATGAAACCTTTCAAAATTAAGTGCAAGAAGCTGTTAAAAATAAATGGCCCAAAAAGTCTGGTATGAACTATATCTGAACACGAGGGACGGTGAAAATTAGTCATAAAGGGAAAATACAAGATAATTATTTTTTTGTTTTAAATTTTTTGTTTTCCGATGATAAAATTGTTATTGAAACGTTACCCGACTTGTGGGGGCTATTATTATTATTATTATTATTATTATTAATTTTTATTCAGAGAGCTATAAAAGAAAACAACAGATAGGTTACATACAGATTTGAAAAGTTGCTATCTTTTATGTATTTGTTGGGCAGATTACACTAAAAAGAATGTTATAAAAACAATGGGCAACTGTTCACAAATTTCACTGAGCTATTGTAAAATGTACCTCCACACGGAGTGGTTTTGAAAGCTCTATTATATGCTTTACAAGGATTTATCGAATACAAAAAGAATTCAATTAAACCTGTGTAGGATATGCCTCGTATTTTAGTTACAGCCCACGGACAGTTTATTATTTAAGCGACTGCAAATACAAAATTTTATTTTTATTTTTTAGCACCATGTCTTATTACCCGTTCGGGTTGTATGCAAGTGAACAAATTACGCTTTTGTGTAAAGGATGAGGAAGGACAAATTAAGAGGAAGCGTATCCGTATTTGCTTGGAGGGAGAGTGTAAAACCATTCAGGAAAAACACGCCCTCAGTATAACCGATCGGTATCTAAACCCTGATCTCCTAGTCCTCGGCAGTCCGGTATATTGAGAGAGTGACGCCTTATACCATTGGATCACCGATTAGGGTAGCAAATACAATATTGATTTATAATCTTTTTGCTTTATAACAAGCTATAAAAAGGTCTGCTTTCTTCATGAATATATGATGTGTTACGTCACAAAGATGTTTGTTAGAAACGATATCAGTGATCACGCTGTCTTAGACACCGCTGTCTTAGGCACCAAGTTTAAATACCCATCCTAGATATTCGAATATCTACATTAATGGGGTGAATATAAATAAGGTAAGAACTTAGACAATGTAGCCGCATTTGCGTGGAAGGAGAGGAAGAGATGACTTGATATAAAAAAGTCATCCAGAATTTGAGCTCCAACCTCCTCATATCCCGACAAACCAGACTAGACGATCTTGGCGTTTTGTTCGCGTTCCCATCGATGTGGGTTGGAACCTTAAAAGTGTATGTATATTTTTTTAATGGTGTAAAGTTTCAATGGGGGAAAAACTAAATTCGATTTGGTGAACTAGAAGTGGATTCAATTTCACATGTACAGACTTTTAAGTCTTCAGCAAAGACCCGTGACATTTTAATTGCAAATTGAATTTAGCAAAGTTAAAATAACGTAGTTTCTACTAAATCCAACCAAAAAAGTTTCCTTTCAAACACACAATTTTGTTTCCGAACCCTGGAATCAACTTGACTTTTTCTCGTAATAAATGATACAAGTTTATTTCCACTCGAAAAGTTGGAAACTTCCCCGAGAGAGAGAGAGAGAGAGAGAGAGAGAGAGAATGAGAGAGAGAGAGTGAGAGTGTGTGTGTGTGTGTGTGTGAAAAACCACAGTACCTAATTAAAAACGCTGCCAACCAAAAACCAATTACTTCGATTGTAGTACATTAATTAAGTTTAATTAAACAACTGACCGATGAAGTCCCCACCTCAATGCCCGCCGTTTCCCAAATGAACAACACAGCCGAGAGGACATTTTCAAAACAATTTATATTCCATATTTAAAATTAATTTCATGGTATTTGTCCCACCACAGCCTTTTTATTTTATTATTAATTTGTCGATGATTAATTTGAGGTTTGTAGTTTGTCATATATCATTTAATTGTTGCCAATTTTGCGCCTCTCATAAACTAAACGTGATGAAAACTCAAATAATAATCACTCTATTTTTTTTTAAAGAATATTTTGATAGTTTTTTTCTTTTTAAACGTGAACAGTTATTAAATAATGTAACGTGTTAGATACTTTCTAACGCTTACACTCTTTGAAGCCCTATAATAGGTTTAAAACTATTACTACCAGATCGAATAAGTCCTAATAATGTGTGGCAGATATAGACTCACTGCGACATCACAAGCGGTAGACGCCCAATTCTCTTTAAAAATACCCCAGAGAACGAGGCAACTCGGCTTCGAAGACCAACACACAAACTGTTTCCTTGATCACACAACAGGGAATACTCAATTACATAGTTTTAATATCTGACTTGAGGATGATGCCGTCGTAGCATCGAAATATGTCGTATAAATAACGTTGCAGCAGTAACCAAGGAATAGGGAAGTACAGATAAGAAAGAAATTCAATTTTTATATTTTTTCAAATTTAATAACTTGTTCTGTCAATTCTCAAAATAATACAGAAACACGAAATATGCATGATAACTTCATCCTTTGTTTTTAAAAACATAGTTTTAAGTATAACTTTGACTCAAATGTCTAGAATTTTAATATGTACTGAATTTTTAGAGATTTTTATAACTTCAAGACATTCATCATTATAAAGTATCATAACTTGTAATTAATATTACCAATTTCTTTCAAATATAAATCAAATATTGTGCATATATTTTATTATATTACACAGTTATGTCTTTAATATTAATTTAATACAACCTGTACAAACTAATTTCACTAAAAATTGAACTTTATTTATAAACAAATTTATTATATTATAACCACTCGTCGGAGGAACTGCTGGAAGATATTTACGAGCATCTGCTAAGACTACGTACTGAAGAACGCGATGGTTGAGGAGTATGTGTCACCTCCTCGCCGCGGAGTAAGCTACGGCGGATACTATAATTATTGAGGGATGTTGTAATCTTTATTGAGCCTCAAGCTCTATTATTCTATGTCCATATGACATAGTTTTGTATGTCAGTGCTACTGACTTGTTTCCCTATGCCCTTAAGGCATAGTTTATTTTGTTGAGCCTTGAACTCTTTTGTTCAGTGTCCATATGGCTTATCTTTTGTATGTCAGTTCTACTGACTTGTTACCCAATGCCCATAAGGCATAGTTTATAGCTTTATGCACTATCTTTCTATGTCTATTAGGCTTAGTCGCTAATATTAGGGTCAAGGTTAGTTTCCTTAGACTATATGACCATGCTGCGGCTAGTTTAAAGAATATAATTAATTAATGGAGTATATCACGTTATCTATTGCTTTGTTTCACGACCTAACTGGGTCTGACACTTGTCTCTGATGTGTCTAACTGTCTACTGCTAAGCGGTGCGCAACCTGTGGAAGTGCTACTTGTCCATAGTAGTGGCCCACGGGGTTTTGTCTGTTGTGTACGGTCCCTTTGTGGCGGCTTTAGCGTTAGCCAAAAATGATCACTATTTTGTCTAGTATTACTGTCCCCTTTTCAGGGTAACATAATAAATATACTATTGATTGCTCAGGCAGTACTAATTAGGAATTGATGGGCCATGGTATCTGCAGCGTCTAGATTCCTGGTAGTTCACAATTTACTAGGTGTAAAATTATAGTTTCTCTTCTAGGAGCGTATAACATTGTAATATCTAAACTCTCTAAGGACTTAACTCAAGCTCATGTTAATTACCACCTATACTATGTTCCTTTCAATCAACATTTATAGCTTCACGAATGTTGTAATAAAATTAAACCACCTCATTTTTTAATTTCTAAAGATAGAGTTTATCAACACTTCTCAAAACTACTTATCATTAAATTTATTTGAATATATATTAATATTAACTATAAATCTATAAAACTATGATTGAAAAACTAAGGTTATTGACAAATGAAATAAAAAATTATCAAGAAACAAAAAATATTTTTATTTGCACTAATATACTAAAGAGGAGGAAAACAACATTTAGAGGAAATGTACCCGAATTTGTGGGTAGGGAGAATGTAAAATCATTTATAAAATATCCCTTTAAGTACACCCAGTCGGGATTCGATCTACAACCTCTTCGTTCCTTGCAAACTTCCAGACTAGATGAGGTTTACGTTTAATCCGCGTGCTCAGCGATAAAGGTAGTGTACCATTAATTTACAAATTTTCATGAGTATGACCAATACTTTTTTTATTAGTCTGAAAATGTCTACAAAAGTCAGTAAATTGTTAAAAAAAAACACAATTTATTTTAAAACTTCTTCGTTTAAAATATTCTAAATTACACGATAATGTGATAAATAACGTGTAGGGCAAACTTTCCCAAATATTTTGATAGGGTTGCGGCAAATATAGCCAACTATATAACGGCTAGTACTTGAATGGGTGACTGTTAAGGAAATAAAGTCTATGAATGACCATATTATTTAATAAAGTTTTAGTAAGCAGTACTTTCAAAAGCTAATTATAATTATATTAAAAGTAACTTTTGAACACACCAGTTTGAATACTGAAAATTAAATTATAAATAAAGATAAACTTTAACGCAACAATTTTTTTTTATCAAAGTTAAATGAGGGGAAAAAAAATGAAAAAGAAAACAAGTGGTTTTATGTAATATACATTCTATGTTATCACCAGCATGTGATTTTTTTTTTGCGTTATCAGCTTGCTTTTCAAATTTGACCGATCAAATTAAATTTACAATCTAAATTTAAACTAGAAATTTTCAACGGTTTAGAGAGGCACCACCTTTTTTCGTCCCATAAACATTCCCCATTCTAATAAAAGCACGCTCTATTTACAAAATGTGCTCCAAGTTACGGAGAGGATTACAAATACGATTAATGACAGGATATGAAAAGGAGCGAGGAGGTGTTTTATACACAGACGAGGGAATTTAGTAATCTATTTAATAACTTTCGGTGAGTTATAAAAGAAAATTCTACCATTAAAGGGGACGAATATTCAAAACCTAGAGTTTATATTCAAATAATGATATGTATATATGTATACTTGGGTTCTATTTATAGTTGCTATTATTTCTTGCAGCTCTGGTTTGTGATGTGAAATAGTAACAAACGTATTTGCTGGTAATGTTTATTTTAATATAGGTAAATAAACATTGGGGGCTTAATTACTTTTTTTGCTTTGTCTTGGCAATATAAATGGCGCCATGGTACAGTAAACAAAAACAAACACCATTCATCGACTACTATATTCACTCTAAACGTTTTCACTAAAATAGTTAAAATTACCAATGCTCAGAACGCTGGGGAAATAGTCCGTTGAAGTACTTTATAGAGAGCAAGATATTAAAAAAAAATCGTTAGAATTTATTAACTATTTGTTTCTCTTTTTAATTTCTCTTGACTCCTCGGAGAGAGAAGTATTGTGATTGTGAAAAAATCGAACCCTAGATTTTGTTTAATGTTGACGTTTCATGACCACCTGAAACAGAAAAAGTGGCATTCACAGCGCCTTCTGTCTGTATCTCGGCCTAGAGCCGAAACCATCTTAACAATCGTGCTAAAACTTGGTATCTAGGGTTTTCATAATATCATCCCGAGGTTTTTTAAAAAAATTAGATCCAACCCTAAAAATAAAGGTAGTTTACTGAAGGGCAAAAAGAGATAAAATCGATTTTCTTGGATTCAACTTTAACGAATTTGATTTAAATTTACATCCAGCCATTGTTTAACATTACAACCAAAATGGCTACTCTCATTTGCCCGCGAAAATGAATTTAAGGTTACTTTACATAAGAAGAAATGTCTAAATGTCATAATTTCCCCTCAAATATTTGAGATGGGAAATAACTTATTATTACAAGGTTTAGCACCCGTATTTGCTTGGAGGGAGAGTGTAAAACCGTTAAGGAAAAATACGCCCTCAGTATAGCCGATCGGTATCTGAACCCTGATTTCCTTTAATTTTTGCAGACCTAACATTAACATGACCTAGCCTAACCATCAGGTGATTCCCTATTACTATAAAAAATTAAAACCTTTTATTTGGAATTCATTTTTATAAAACCAATATTTTCTAAACTAGAAGCAAATATAATGTAGCACTTTGAAATTTAAATTGATTGTTAATATATTTGGTGGACAAATATATTCCTATTTTCTCAGTGTTTTTGTAACAATGTATATTATTTTATCTAGTCTATTTAGTGGAGTATTTCTGCAACAATGTATATTATTGAGTTTCAAAAATCTTACTAGTTTTTAGTAAAAATTTCTAGTAAGTTAAAAGAGAGGAAGTCTGTTCCATTTACTATCTAACTACTTACCTACCTCCCTGCCTTCCTACATTCCTGCCCCCCTCCTTGTCTACGTATGTATAAGGTCGTAGAAAATAGTTTTGTGTCCGTTCGTTCCAGTTAACGCCAAACTCCTGAACTGTTTGTTAAAGGTATTGGAAATATTTAACCTAACCTCAAAATATGATTGGAAATATTTCATCTACCTAGGCAACTCCCTTAACGAATTTAAAAAAAACTACAGACTTAAATAATATAAACTGTGGTTTGTAGAGGGGGGCAGATAAACTGGACCTCAATTTATCTCTCTAGTCTTCTAACTAAATGAGAAACTATATATTGTAAGAGTACATATTGTATTGGGGGATGGGTGGTAAATTTCAGGTTTAATTGAGCCCAGTGTGGCCCCAACCTCCCCCTGTCCAGGCAGCGCGCATGCGCACAAAGGTGTCCGGGCCGGGAGGTATAGTAATGAGACGCGGGACCCGAGCGTCGGAGACAATTGACGGTTAACCGCAGACGAACTGTTGCTGTCACCCCCGATAGAGGGACTCTCGTGTATCTAGTCGGGTGAGGGGTGGGGGGGGGGGCCCTCCCCTCTGATTGGTGGTTTTAATGGACTTGAGGGGGAAGGAAACCATCCCTGGTAGTTTGTAGCTGTGCTCCCTCGTACGCGGCTACTAGTTTTATTTTATTTTCTCGTGGGAACTTGTTAGTAATTGTGTAGCCAGTTGTTTTGTTTTCTAGTACGTCTGGGGCTCTGGTTGGAGGTCTGCGAGTTAAGCCCCTTCAAGAGTGGCTTGAACCGCTTTGGTGGCCACATGGTCTAAGGCGTCACTATCTCAAGTAGATTGGACTCCCGAAGACGGGTGATCGGGGCTGGAATCGAGGATGGGCGTAACGTGATGATTTTCCTCTAAATGGTTTTCCACTCTCCCCCCACGCAAATACGTGTATTTAAAGAATGCTGTTCACATATAATAGAAAAATTTAAAATGTAAAAGATTAATTATGAAAAAATATCTAAACTATGCTGTTTTCCCTTTGTTGATAAACACAAGTCACAGAAAAAAGAAAGTCTGTACCAACAGTCAACTAATATGAACAATTATTCATCAAAAAATTATAACGTTTAGAATGTTAGAAAAATAATAAAAAACCATTACTTATTAATTCAATGTAATTATTATATTAGTTTTCAATACATTTAATTCAATACATTGATTTTGTCTTACTCAAAGTTCCGTAATATTAAATAAAATTGCCTAAAAATGGTGTTTATCATCTATAAAATTCATACCCCCAACCCTCCCCCTTTATGGATCTTTGGTGCTCCTCCAGTGCACATAACTTACATTTGTTGGTCCTCTATTACCAATAACTTTGAGAAAACTGGTCTAAAACTTTTTGTGTGGTTTTTTCTCCTCCCACAGTAGGCATACGTGGCAATAGTTTCCTTGACTTGTTTTGAACGCAACCTGCATAACATTTCTGTTGAATGTATTGCCTAACTGTATCATCTCACGGCGTCAACAAGAAAATAATCTTTAAAATAATTGTATTGTGTTTGAGAGTTATAAGACATTTGATGATAAATTCAATAATTTTATTTGGTATGCTTCCCCTTTATTTGTAAAAATTAACTGTGGCATACCTGATCATATGGTCGTAGGACCTTTGGTAATTTCCTCCCAGAATGCTAACCGTTTGAACATATTCATATAGGACGTTTTGGCAAAGTGTAAGTAAGTACATTTGAGGTCGTTTGGACCGAGATAGGACGTATGAACTGAGGAGAAAAATCATTCTCCCTTCCATTTATGCAAACATAACTTAACATGAACTAATCCAACCTAATCTAGCCATTAGGTGATTTCATTTAATTTTTAAGACCTAACATTAATATAACCTAGCCTAACCAATAGGCGACTTCGTTTAATTTTTGCAGACCTAACATTAACATAACCTAGCCTAACCATCAGGCGATTTTTTAAAATTTTTTCAGACCTAACACTAACATAACCTAGCCTAACCATCAGGCGATATTC
Source organism: Timema bartmani (assembly GCA_902151455.1). Lineage (NCBI taxonomy): Eukaryota > Metazoa > Arthropoda > Insecta > Phasmatodea > Timematidae > Timema > Timema bartmani. The sequence continues at coordinate 165,405 of CABFWB010000012.1, read as the reverse complement.
TTTCAGTTTTGCAGACCTAACATCAACATAACCTAGCCTAATCCATCAATCGATTGAACAGACACTGGTCTTAGAGAAGCAAATCAGAAGTAGACAACCACACAAGGTAGAACTAACTCCTCCAAACGACCTATGATCTAGCTGGTCCAAACGACCCGTGTTTTTCAGTTAGGATAGTCCCAAATTGTGCCTAACGTCATTCGCGTAAAATTATTGATATATTACAGGATGAGCGAGGTTGATGTAATATTTAAATAGGTATATCCGCATAAGTGCTGGCGTTTTGTAAGTCCAAGCTGTCAACATATTTCATTTTCAATCCATTGTAAGATTTTAGTTGAAAGAAACATTTATAAAATACAAATGTATTTTTGTGGCAAAGATTATTTTACTATACTATCATATCATTGTTATTTTATAGAACCATATAGTTCCATGGCTAGATACCCGTAAAAATGATTTTATTTTAATCAAATTTAGTTTTTTAAATCTCAATTTTCGGTGTTTCTTCATGTTTATTCAAAATTACATGTTATCTGAGGTGTTTAAGTAATATTTACATATTGCGACAATGTATACAAAATTAAAAAATTTATTATTGAAACCTTATATATTTACTTTAAAATTCTTTGTCAAATTTGTCTGCATATTTCACAATTTTGTAGCCTAAATTTATCTTACACTGCAACAAAATACTAATCAAATTACAGCATGGTCAAAATTTCTGATTAATTTCGACTTTATTTAAAGATTATTTTGTATAAAAGCGGTATTATTTCGGTTTATAGGAGGATTTCGTGTAACAAGACAATTTAGTTTTATTTCGCTTTTCAAAAACATTGTAAGTCATATCTTAAAACAATCAAACGAAAAATAACTTGATTCCCTCCTTGTATCACGTTTCACCATTTTTACGGGGCTATCTCTATCCATAACATATCTTTCTTTGTGTTTTGTGGGTTTTCAATGTGTCTCTTCATATGATAATGGAATATTTTCGAAAATTCAAAACAATGTGTAAATGTAGTTGTGTGAAGTGTAATAGTTTAAGAAGAAATGAAAAGAGAAGTGTGTTTTACCATCTGGGCCTAACCTAACTATCCTTTCAGGTTGGCTTCCTTCACCATAAATTACTTTATATTATTGTACAGCACAGGGTTTCTACACTGTCTTATTATACGTTGTTATCTTATATGTATTGATGATATATATATCAAAAGCGAAAGCTGCAGCTCACATGACATGACATATGAATACTTGAAAACAGATTTAGTAGCTATTATAGTAGTCAGATAAGGTTCCTGTGAAAATCGCACTGTAGATGGGGCTGAAGTAATAACGGTTGGGTTAGCTCAGTGGCTACTACTACAACTACTACTGATTCTGACTCGGTTTGCTCTGGTTTGAACCAAAGCTCTTCTGGGTTCAATATAATAAGACAAAAAGGAGTGGGAAAAGGGTAGAGAGGAGAGAGAGAGAGAAAGAGAGGAAGTGAAATATGTGAAATAAACGTACTCGGTACACTCTCAACTCATAAACGAATTTTCATCCCAAAATTAAATATACAGTTTCATTTGCCATACGAAATAATTCTCAGCTAAATATTTTAAACTAAATCACTAAGAGCCATTCTCGAAATATCTCGAAATTTCTAAAAATTTCCCATCAGTATACTACCCTTTAATGAATTTTTGCCCAAAAACCAATGATAGAATTCTAATAGTCATGTCAAACAAATTCTAGATATGTATTTTAAATAACATACTTATAACCATTTTATAAAAATGTTGGAATTGATAAAACAAATCTCGCATCAATAAACTATCCTTAATTTGAGGGTTAGTGTTCGATAAAAAATATATCCCTTGTCATAGAGCTATAAAATATAGATATCAAGTTTGAAGAAAATCCATCCTTGGCCAGAGATAAACAAACAGACAGACAGACAGACAGACAGACGTGGGGCCAAGCAGAGTTGTAAAATCAACTTTTTGGGTTCGCATAAAACATGTAATATCGAAATCGATTTTTTTTTCACTATCACAATACTTTATCTTGAAATGAGAATGTAAAAAAAGTGCTTTCTAAAACTCTTTATCCAAATGATTCTCATTTGCTTGAAATAAATGAATCGTTATTAAATTGAGCCAAGATGGGGGGCGTGGATGACTTAACTCCTTTATGGTCTGTGGGAACTTATCTCGACTCGGCCGAACATAAAGATGGAACATTTCAAATATTTCTTCATGCCTCCTCCCCCTTTACCCGTCCATCCTTCACAGTTATATTAGATTTTTCATCCATTTAAAAAAAAGTATTAATAAAACGAGAAGTGGAAACTTGAAAAAGTTGAAAAGCATTAGTGGGGTTCCTCTGTCAGGTTTTCAGCCAAAAAAACTCTTTCTCTTTTTACTCTCGCCATATTTAGCATTGATAAGTAGCAGGATGAAAACGACTCAAGTCAACACATATTTATCAATCATAAGTTGGTTTTAAATAATTTAAATTGAGTTAATTTAGAGCTGATTTATTTATTAACTTATGCTATCTATAGTTACTTAGTTTTAAAATATTTCTAATTTAATATAAATAAAATGACTCAATTCATCACTTATGTGTAGTTATTTAATTTTAAATATTTTAGATTTATTTGATTTATTTCTAATTAATTATATATAATATCTAATTTAATAAAATGAAGAGTTTTATTATCTGTCAGGAGCGTTGAGTGATATCTACCGCACGCTGAGGACTGTAATTTTACAAATAGTAGCTCATGAATGTGTGTGCGTTGAAGCCGGAACTTTACAATTTAGATTATTTTTTTAATTAATTAAAAACCGTATAGGTAGCAATAAAACAAATAGTTTTTTCTGTCTGTTTTTAAGGAAAACAAAACACTATTTGTGTACTTCTGCTAGTGTTTAATAAAATATTAATAAAACTCCTCAATTGATCACTTATCTGTTATTGGTTGGTTTTTAATATTTTAGATTTCATATAATTATAATTACTCAATTCTTCCAACACATATAGTTAATTTCTATAAATATTTTTATCGTAATCTAATTAAATTCACTCAATTAATTACACACCTGTTATTAGTTAATTCTAAATATTTACTATATAATCCAATTAAAGTTACTTAATTATTAATTACACAACTTTAATAATTAATTCTAAAAATCATTATCTACTCCAATTAAAATGTGTACATTCATTATATTTCTATAGTAAGTTTGTTTAAAATATCTTTCATTCAGTTTAGCTAGAATAAACTAACTTAATACACATTTAATATATATCTTTAAAAAACTCCACAGTGTAAGCCTACAAGTGAGCTTTACCAGCCGAGTGGCTGAAATAGTTGGTTTTAAATATATTATTTACTTAGTTTAATTAAGTTTATTTTCAAAGTGCTATTAATAAAATGTTTGAGCTATTCGTTTAAAAAATATTAATTTTTAACATTCAACTTTTTTTCCCCTACTGTTAAATACAAATAATTTTGTGGTTAATTTTCAAAATGTCATACCTAGAATATCAAAATAATTAAGGCAAATCTTAATTGATTGTATCAAAATTTGTTTAAATATAAGACCATGAAAAATAACTGGCATAGCCTTTTGAGGATCAATTTTTGACTTCTAGTACTAGAATTGCGTTTATTATTTTATACGATGGCTACCAATCCATTTTCCATTCTAATTTGTCTTAACAAACCATAAAAACAATTGAACAATTTAAATAACTGATACATAGTTTTATCTAAATCTCTAAATTTAATTGCGGGCGTTTCCGAAAGAACAATAACATTTTATGTGTGAAAGTCTACATATATACTCACGAATACTCATTTTATGGCTTTATATTTCATAACTCATATAGAGCCATAAAACAGAAATAAAAGGTTAGTTTTTAATTGCTTGTAATCCTTACAGCTAGGAGAGTATTTTTTGATAATTGATATAAAAAGTTATTACTTTTATAGATGTCAATGCTAATAATTTGAATAAAGTTTTATTTAAAAACTTGGAAGTTAACAGTTTTTTAAACATCTTGGCAGCTTCGTGTTTATATGTATTTATCAATATAATAAAATACAAAATGCACTCATTCACCGAATAAATCAATCATAACCGTATTACCCCAACCTACGGGCCTGGAAAATTAAAATTTTGCGTCAAGGTTACTCTTAGGCCTTAGACAAGAGATAAGACGAGACTTTGCGAAATTAGACCTCCCAAGGATAAAAAAAAAGGGTTAAAAGTTTTCAAAACAGATTAATTCACTGAACAAGAGGACATAGAAGCTTTAAATTTAAAACCAAGGTTGCCAGGGTAAGCAGAGTTAGTTTAAACTGTACCTTTGAATTGTTCTCATCACTCAGTAGAACACTCATTGACAGTGTGGTGTCGTGGAGTGTTGCCAGGGTAAGCAGAGTTAGTTTAAACTGTACCTGTGAATTGTTCTCATCACTCAGTAGAACACTCATTGACAGTGTCGTGTCGTGCAGTGTTGCCAGGGTAAGCAGAGTTAGTTTAAACTGTACCTGTGAATTGTTCTCATCACTCAGTAGAACACTCATTGACAGTGTGGTGTCGTGGAGTGTTGCCAGGGTAAGCAGAGCTAGTTTAAACTGAACCTGTGATATGCTCTCCCCATTCTGTCGCCATTTGACCCATCATACCTTGGCTTTAATTTACGTAGGAATGTATGTTCATTAATAGCTGACCAATAAATGTTCTACTGAGTGATGTGAACGTATCACAGGTACAAGCTCTGCTTACCCTGGTAGTATGCCACACCACTGATGTCAGAGTATGGTGGTTGGTATTGGTTATTAAAGTCTGGAAGTTTGTTTCGGTGCTGGATGACTACAGATCTGAAAGATGACCCATTGATCCATACAGCGGTTGAAGGGGACCCTCCAAGTCCCCTAACCAGTGTCCAAACCAAGGGCCTGAGGCGCAATATCCGGTCATTTATCAACAGCTTGCAGTAATGAGGGATGGACATTGATATATCCCTAGGCTGCCTTTAGCGACTATTGGTAGACCTGTCTCCTCCCACGTCAGACTGAGGTCATAATGTCCCACCTGGGAGGGCCAAGGGGGTAAACACTATGATAGTTGTCTGCAGGCTGACGTCACCCACACCAGGAACAGCTTACAGTCCAATTATTATCATAAGAAAGACTTTGTCTGATAGCTATAAAAAAGTTACTAGATCTACTTTCACGTATTCATACGTCAAGTGATGTGATCAACAACCTTTTATATCCACCGCATCTTACAAACGAGTAATAATAGTGTTATAATTATTGTTACAATCTTTAACAGTTGTTTGTATATTTTCTATATAAAAAAAAGACATCACATATACAATTCCTTCAACATTGAATATTAACAGTGAAGGGTACTAAGAAAAAAGGGGGAAAGTTCAATTTTAACTGAAATTAGTTTAGTGTTTCCATCTATTAGCTAATCATTTGACCTTTCTAATGTATCTAGATTATGGTTAAAATAACTATCCTATAATTTACAAAACTGAAACTTCGCACACTGATTTATTATTTAAGTGGTGTCTTTAAATCCAAAATTATTAACTGACTTTTTTTTTTGCCAGAGGGGAAGGGGGGAGGGCTAATTGTAAGAGACATTCAACACACAGCGATCATGTGTCTAGCTAGAGCTATATATAAAATAGTTTTATCCTATGGAGCATTCTATATTTATAGGAAGTATCAAAAACTCAAACAAAATTTTCCCTATAACCTGAAAGAGACATCGAAACAAACTTCCTGTTTTGAAAAATCAAAATGGATCAAAAACTTTGCGTTCAATCCAAAATGTCGCATGTTGAATACACTCTTATTATTTAGTGCTATAATATATAATAATATAAATAATATATCACCCTCTATAAGGCAGCTGAATAATTTCATCTCTGTTCACGCGTCGTATTTATCTAAACAAGATATCCGTGTAGAAATAACACTGTAAACATTTTGGTTGGGACGATGTCATAGCCATGAGCGACCTGTGTATTAATTTATGAAAGTACACGAGGGTACGAGTAGATTACTACCCAACAGTTGTTTTCACAGGTAACGAGTATTACCACGCCTTGGGCTAGTCGGGGAGGGTTTGGGCTTTTAACACCCACCCTTAACCCTCTAATAATGAGTGACGAGCACTATGGGTCGGTAAAAGATGGATGGGTGGATTGATGTGTGTTTTGGTGTGTTGTTTGTCGATAGGGATGCTGTGGGAGCTGGGATGATGGTCCTATAGCTGTGTATGCAAAATATAAATTACCTTCCAAGAGGTAAACGTCTTAACTCAACGTTTAAATAAAACAAGGCAATAGTTTTTTTTAAGTACAGCGTCTTTACAACTCGATTGAGTTATCTGCTCATGTAACAATTACGTTATTGGTTTAAGGAATCAGTGAGGTTATATTTATAGAAAGTGTACCCGAATTTGAGTGGAGGGAGAGTGTAGAATCATTTTGAAAAAAAATCCACCCTCCTTACACCAGATTCTAGTGTATAACCCGAACGGGTAGTAAGACGCGGTGCTAAGTATTTATTTATTTCACACCCGATCAAGATTCGAACCTCTATCTCCCCGTCATAGGCAGTCTAGTCTACTGTGAAAGTAAAGCGTTAAAACAGGCAGCCATCAAAGCCAGTGAAAAAATAGTTAATATTAACGCAAAATAAGTTATTTATTTAGGATGGCTATCAAGGAGAATTAGGTAATCAAATTTGTAATGAGGTTAAAAAAATATTAGCTTATAAATAGAGCCAGAATGTTGATGGCATGTAGTTTTTTGTTTGTTTTTTAATTTGTGTACATAAATTCTATTCATGAACCCTTGGTTGTGGAAACGTTTCTCCGTTCTTTAATTTTTTTTTTGTCATTTAGTATTTTTAGGTCATGTTTTCTTGGTTTGCATAATTTTTTAGTAACTTTTGAGTTGAATAAACATTTTTAAACACTATCGATATTTTATAAATGCATAAATTCTCGTACATACATATTACCAACACACATTATCCAAAGTGAGATTTATAATGTATGCAATAAATTAAGTATTTCTTTGCTTGTCTGGTTCTAAAATACAAATTCTTGGTGAGACACTGCAACTAGACTGGAGAGGGTTTCATTAGAAGGGGTTAGCTATTATATATATATATATAATGCGTATGGACTACAGCATTCACAGCTCAATAACTGAAAGGTTAGCCATTGCTAATGTACCCTTGGCCAGGGGACGCCCAAATGTACTAATCGTACATCTTTTCTGTGGAGGCTCTTTCCATGTCCCGATGAGGTTAGCTGATAGTGATGGTGAGTATGAGGATGATAGTGGGTATGAGGGTGTGGGACCAGTGAGATCACTTAAACTTAACTTAAGCCTAATCAACTAAGCCCTGGTGACCTTTGAGGTAGCTCCCCTTTTGGGGAAAATAATCAAGGTACCATCCAGGGATCGAATCCGGGACCCATAGACTCGTATCCAGGTGCACTGACATCTACACCGCGAGGCTTTTCTTATGATATCAAGCAGATCTTTGTAAGAGATTAGTTATTAAATACTTTCATTGCATTTTCCATATGTAAAGTGCCTGTTTGGTTAGTAATTTTTATATTTTTTGTGTGCATAATTTTAGGTATTTTTAAGTTATTTATTTTATTATTTTTTATCATTTAAATACAATTTGTTAAACAAATTTTTAGGTCACTAAAGTCCGGGCCTCTGTGGTCTTGGTGGTCGGAGTTCCTGGTTACAGATACTGAGGTCCAGGGCTCAATCCCCGGCGTTAGTTGCGGGTCTGGAACGGGGTTAAACTCAGCCTCATGAGGACAAATATAGAGATACTTGAATAAATAAGTAACAACTCCGCTCTAGAAAACTGGAATAAGCCACTGGAGGGTTCATTGTGCTTAACACATGACACCCTCTACCCGCAAATCTGCACTATTTTCGCTAACGGCGGCGGCCGCTCGTTCAGTACTGCTCGCTTGGGGACCCAAGCCATCGAGTTTTTGAATATTAAGACCATTTCCCCCCTAGCAGAGTTTAATACGTCTGCAGGTGAGTTGCGGCCGCACGAGTTGTTTACCTCTAAAGAGACAGTTGAATTGAATCCCCACATTTTTAGAGCCACGTACGAATTACGGCCAACCTAACCTTCAAACCATTGAATGACAAGAACTGAGGAAGATTTGATATTACGAGGGATGTCGACATGAAATGATAATTTATATCTATAATTTAAGACAACATGATAGAAAGCTCATTAGGTGGACGCAACTCATACCTCTCTCTCAAATGAGCGGACTGCAATTCGTACGTTTCTCTCAAAAAGCCGGGACGCAACTCGTACACGATTTCAAGACTAGGCCACAGCTTCGTACACGATTTCAAGACTAGGCCTCAACTCGTACACGATTTCAAGACTAGACCGCAACCCGTACACGATTTCAAGACTATACCGCAACTCGTACACGATTTCAAGACTAGGCCGCAACTCGTACATGATTTCAAGACTAGGCCGAAACTCGTACACGATTTCAAGACTAGGCCACAACTCGTACACGATTTCAAGACTAGGCCACAACTCGTACATGATTTCAAGACTTGACCGCAACTCGTACACAATTTCAAGACTAGGCCACAACTCGTACACGATTTCAAGACTAGGCCGCAACTCGTACACGATTTCAAGACTTGACCACAACTCGTACACAATTTCAAGACTAGGCCACAGCTCGTACACGATTTCAAGACTAGACCGCAACTCGTACACGATTTCAAGACTAGGCCGCAACTCGTACACGATTTCAAGACTAGACCGCAACTCGTACACGATTTCAAGACTAGGCCACAACTCGTACATGATTTCAAGACTATACCGCAACTCGTACACGATTTCAAGACTAGGCCACAGCTCGTACACGATTTCAAGACTAGGCCTCAACTCGTACACGATTTCAAGACTAGACCGCAACCCGTACACGATTTCAAGACTAGGCCACAGCTCGTACACGATTTCAAGACTAGGCCACAACTCGTACACGATTTCAAGACTAGGCCACAGCTCGTACACGATTTCAAGACTAGGCCGCAACTCGTACACGATTTCAAGACTAGACCGCAACTCACCTACACGGTGTAATACATACTGTGCTACTGCTGGGACCAAGTGTGTAAGGGAGAATATTTTGTTCGGAGAGAAAAAAAAGCCCTAAAAGGGTTAGTCTACCGAAATGTGTCACAAAATCTCATTACTCGTAAACGTGAAATGGCATGACAGGAGAGGGGGAGAGGGGGGAGAGTGAGTGAAGGGGACGAAGGGGAACTTCAATGCCACTTGTTTGACAGAAACATTCTTTTTATCCTTATTCTGTTCTAGGAGATTTGTTATATGTTTGTTTGTATTTACGGGAATGGTAGAAAGAGAGATGATGAAAAAGAGAAAGGAAAGAGAGGAGGGGTTGGGGGTTGGAGGGTGTGTGTAAGCTGTATGTTTCATAACTGGTATTGTTTGCTACGCTCGCGGAGATAGGAAAACAAATATATGTGAAAAGGAGGTAAAGATAAAATGCGAAACATTGAGAGGTAATGCTGAAGAATGGAGAGAGAGAGAGAGAGAGAGAGAGAGAGAGAGAGAGAGAGAAAGGAAATGTTAGTACACTTTGTTATAATAACGTCTAGACCTCTTAGTACTTTAACAAATGCGTCTCAAGTTTCGTAACTGTCACGTTTACTGCAAACAATTTACGTGGTAGTTTACGGTGGGGATTTAGGGGACGCGAGAGAAAGTGTTTTTGCAGTTTTAATATCAAAACGTTTTTCTGTTAAAATAGTTTTAATATCAAAACTTTGTTCTGTTAAAATAAGTAAAATATTTCTCCATTATAAACATAGATTTTAATTTTCTTCACACGGTGATATCAACAGTTGTTGAATATCTGTCCCAAAGTGTCCGGGAATTCAATGACAACTCTTTATCTTCATTTAAAAAGTTTCTCATCTAATGCCGCTATTCTCATGACAGATATTCAACAAGTGTTGATATCACTGTGTGAAGAAAATTAAACTCTGTGTTTTATTTATTCTGTCCAATAAAAATGTTAAAATATAAAAGCTGCAAAAAAACAAAAAAACACCGGCTTTTTCTTGCGTGCCTCACTCTCCCAACTCTCACTCTCCCGACTCTCACTCTCCCGACTCTCACTCTCCCAACTCTCACTCTCCCAACTCTCACTCTCCCGACTCTCACTCTCCCGACTCTCACTCTCCCGACTCTCACTCTCCCGACTCTCACTCTCCCGACTCTCACTCTCCCAACTCTCACTCTCCCAACTCTCACTCTCCCAACTCTCACTCTCCCAACTCTCACTCTCCCAACTCTCACTCTCCCGACTCTCACTCTCCCAACTCTCACTCTTCCAACTTAAGGCGGTATGAAAGGGAACGCCAGTTAAGGTAAATATTTTTGGTGCTATTTTTAAAATTATGAATTTTGAACAAATTAAATAAATTATTGCTTAATTTTCTACGCATAACAATCTCAACAATATTCTTGAATATTTGTCATTGACATCGTGACATTTGAACAGGATTTTTTCTCTTCGTTGTAAATAAACTCATGGAGTTCAAGAACCCCGTAGAAAATAAAATAAACCTATTTACTGAAGCATTATTTAATTACATTTTACCAACAAAGATTTTTGCTATAATACTTTGTATCACCGCTTCTCCTATATAAAAATATAGTAGTTTAACAAATAAGTTTATTTAAATTCAAACAAAGTATTCAAAGTATTCAGAGTATTATAAATGGTTTGACGAGATCATATATAAAACATTCCATTGTTTATTAATGGGAAATATGTATGTTACTTTAGACATTGTTGTCCCTATTGGGAGCGTTAAGTGTGAAGCACCTAGGTTTGACCTGCAACCATGACAAGTATGGTTGTGTATTTGTTAGAAAAAGGTTTAGCTCATTTAAAGTAGAACAAACACACATTCTACAACGAAGGTGCATCTGCCTCAACACAACGGCAATTTTAAATTGGAAGCAATTATTAATTTAAGGTTAATCAACAATACAGAGCACCACTCCAGCCTTGCAGCTACAAGACTTTAACCTAGTAAGCATATAAAAGAATAAAAGTTAACAATAACTAAACCTAGAAAGTCCTAGTTTAAAGAGTTACAACGTTGGTAGTTAAATGAGCTAGCTAGGATGAGTTAACTCCACATAGAGCTACGAGATACAAGGGTTATGTTCCGAGTATAGGAACTATAGGTTTACAAATAATTTGAAGGCTAACTACCAGGAATCTAGGCTGTAAAGATACTTTGGCCGGTTTATTCCTCATTAGTACTGCCCGGTCATTCAATAGTATATTTAAATTTCAACAAAAGTCTGGAAACAGACTATAACAATAGCAAACAGTTAAACATCAACTAATTAAAGTGGTACCTAAAGGGGAGCCGGACAAAAATAAGCAATACCACGCGGGCCACTACTCTGGACTGGTAGCATACCCACGAGTTGCTCACCGTACAATTGTACAACAAAATAAAGATTAGAGACTGGTATCAGTCAAAGACCCAACTGGGTCATGGAACAAGGTTATATATTACCTGAGCTCTACCTTATTTTGATCTAAATAGCTAGCCTAGCTGGAACATGGCCATACAGTATAGGGCGTTTGATTATTGCTCAGGTATTTAAGACTGTCCTATGGACATTAAAAACAGATCATAAACTTTGACATTCAAAACTACGTCTTATGGACATAGAAAAATAGAGCATAAATCTGGACTTTCAGAACTATGTCTTATGGACATAGAAAAACAGAGTGAAAACTTTGACATTCAAAACTATGTCTTATGGACACATTAAAACATATCACGAAGACCCTATCAAAAATTACTATATCTAAATTCTCATAGTCACATAATTTGCTTCATCTGCGGTGGCGAAAAGGAGAGACCGATGCCTCAAACATCGTGATCACCTATTGTTAGTCCACTGGTCCTTGGTTAACTTCTAGGATGTTTCTCCGACGAATCGTTACAATAGAATACAAAATGTGAAGCGAGGGGTGGCGGTTTTATACAAGATGCACTGACGTATTAGGAAAAGGACATCAACAAGAGGGGGGGATTAGTTATTTCCTAAAAATGAGCAGATCACCAACTAGCGCTAGGAGACGACCGCTGAGGACAACATAGGGAAGCGACCCCTCATTACTGTTATGTCTGGAAAGCGTTCAAGAGGTCCGTGTGTTGAACTTCCACCAGGAAGTGTTGAACAGTCAGATGGGACACTTTACTCAAGTTTGGAAGTTTCCAGAAACACGATTTCACCGTGAGTTTATATCTGCCACACATTATTAGAATTTATTGGTTCTTGGGTTTATAGTGATAATCATGTATAAGGTATTTTGAGTGTAGGTGCTAACGGGTAGTTAGCACATTACAACCTGTAAAATTTCGCGGATGAGGAGGGGGGGAATGAGGGACAGTGTAATAGTACATCACTATCAAGCGTCGCTTCCCTGGGCAGTATTACGCTGGCCAACACTGATTTTGTTTTACTAAATATCAACAAATAATTAATAAACTGTTAGGTAAACAAAAAGTTATCTATAGCTAACAACTATATTATGCTCCTAATATAAGCTTTGTGTGTATACTTTGAATATAATAATTAATTAATCCTACTAAAAAACTACATAGCGTCATCCTGAAATAGAGTCATGCAGAAAAAGCGACTGCCATCAGTCGGTGAAGATAGTGCAAATTTCTGCGGATAGAAGGTGTCATGTTGTCAGAACAACGAACCCTCCAACCGTTAATATCATTTACCTAGACCTTAACAGCTTTTTTTTTTCATTCGAATAGCTCCTCATTTGGCGTCACGAGGCTGAGTTGAGCCCGTTCCTGACCCACTGCTTCATATGAAATTTAGAAGCGTCGGGGATAGAGCCCAGGACCTCTAGATCTGTAGCCAGGAGCTACGTTTATCTTAAATTGTTTAATTCGTCACTATTTTTCTATTTTTCATCAAATCATCACTTTGGTTTTGAAGCTGCTGCATGATATCGACACTTCGCAAGAGTCGTATGATTATTGTTATCTATCTCTTTATACTGATGAATTATATAATCACTTATTTAGTATATTAAATATATTTGACTTCCTATCAAAAGTTCTAAATAAATTAGATTAAGTAATTAAAGAAATTGTAACTAGATATATCACTATACGTTTATTATTAGATATCATAATAATAATCATTAATATTATCATAAGATTAATGACCAAGAAAAAAAGATCACCATTTGAATGTGGTTTCGACCGCAAAAGATCAGCTTGCTTACTTTTAATTGCTGTGATTTTATTAGTTTTTGATGCAAAAATTGCTTTAATTTTATCTTTCATTATAATCACAGATTGATCTATATTAATTCAAGCTTCCTCAACTATACTAATATTTTTAGTAACCCTAATTATTGGATTAAACTAAGAATGACTACCCCTTAGACTATAAATGTGATCACTTAGTATTACTAATAATTTTTTTTTTAGTTGTTTGTCTGTAACTATTTAAGGCAGAAACCACTAAACCAATTGTGCTGGAATTTCGTATGAACATGGCGTGAATGTCTGGTTAGAACAAGAATGGTTGAAAATTGCATCCTCCATTTTGTTTCAATATAGTGGATACTAAACACTACCTTTTTTATTTTACCCTTTTCACGGTTTCTGCTTGTCGGATTTTCATTGGATCCACTTTGATTGGTTCTTAGATATAAATAAGTGTTATAAAACACCTATAACGGGTCATTTAGTAGTGTAAAAATAACAGTGAAATGCTGAAATGATATATTTTTTCTTAGATACATTTTATATAATGTAATAAATATAAATACTATCTAAATACACTTCAAGGATACAAGGGAAAAGAAGGAAAGTGCAATTTTAACTCAAGATTGAGTCGGTGCTGCCATCTGTTAGACGATCATGAGACCTTTATGATTCACTTTAGATTATGGTTAAAAGAGGTCTCTGCCATATTTAAATTAATTTTTAAAAATTTGCTTGGGTCCTTATGGGGTTTTTGTCCTGAAGAATGTGTTTAAATTGAATTTCCCTCTTTTTAACTTTTCGCCTTCACTTATTAACAAACCACTTTCTTTCCTAAAAAAAATAAACATTGGTATTAAATAGCCTACATGAAAAGGTTTCAAAAGGATCTATTTGCAATTCCAGGGTACAGGGGAAATAGGGAAAGTCACTTTACACACATTTTTCAGGACAAAAAACCCATAAGGACCCCAGCATTTTTGTTATTATTTTAAATATCACATAGGCCTTTTAACCAAAATCAAAAGTGCATTTGAAAGGTATCATGATTGTCTATCAGATGGCAGCACTTATTCAGTTTGGGCTAGAATTGAACTTCCTTCCTTTTTTCCCCTGTACACTTGTATTTATAGCTCGATTACAAGCTAGTACAGATTATTAATCTACAGCTGCACGTGGTAGTAATTCGTTAACAAGAATTAGCTACATATTAAAAAAAACTTTTCTGTACGACTCTTTTCAATAAATAGAGATTTTTTTTTCTAAAAGTAGCAGTACTCTCCTACATGTCTCATTGTTTCGCTAGTTACATTTACTCCTCCTTCCCCCCCCTCCCCCATTTACCCAAACATCCGTTAAAAAAGAAGAGAAAAAACCAACTAAAAAAAAAAAGTGACGATTTGTTGAGCAGTAGCTCATTGTAATCTAGTATTTCCCTCTTCCTCTAATGTTTTTTGACTTACAATTACTGTTGGTGATATATTATCAACGGGGAAAAAAAAAAAGCACACCCTTTGGTTTTGGATTTCCAAGGGGTGGGGGGGATGTTTGGACAAATTCCCCGTCAGTCTTTCATTTCTAGAAAAAAACGATGACTCAAAATATATTATCCGTTCTTTTATCTCGCAATACTTTTTTTTTTTCTACTTTCAAAATTGCACTTTTTTTGTTTCACTGTTGGTTTGTGGCTAAGTCCGATTTTATATTTATATAACTTGATTTTATTACGAATAGAAATTTGAAGCGCTCTTTAAAAAATACATCATGTTCTTTGGTGGTTAACATTATGATAGATTAAATAGGAAAGCTATAATATTATTTTGTTAGTTACGGTTATAACCGCATTTAAATATCATATCTTTTAAATTGAAAAACAATAGCTTGTCTATTTAATCCATTAGGTGTGCGCATTCGTACAGTTATTGTCATTGTACATTTGGCAGCAAAAATCCCTCCCGACTCCAATGTGACTGCGTTAGCTCGTGATCTTAGTGGTTTGAGTATCTGAAGCTGATAATTTTCGCAGTCCATCACAGACTCTGCCTTAAAATATGAGTGAAGAATGACCCCGAGTACAGGACAACTCCTGACTAGCTCAGTGGTTAGAGCATAGGCGTACTAAACGAAAGAACCTGGGTTCGATTCCCATGTCAAGGTGTCATTTTTAAATTTAAAGAATATGATAAACATTAGCTAGGTATTGATGTGGGTCCATGGTGCGAGCCCCCGACCGAGCGGCCACCACCGTTGGCCACAATAGTGCCAACATTTGTGGATAGAGGGTGTCATGTGGTCAGCACAATGAACTCTTCGGGCGTTAATTTAAGTTTTCTTAGTGGGAGCTGCTACTTATTTATTTAATTATCTCCGTATTTGTCGTCATGTGCCTGAGCTTGAACCCCGTTACAGACCCAGATACAGTTTGGAAGCGCTGGGGATCGAACCTGGGACCTCTGGATCGGTAACCAAGAATTATGACCACAGAGGTGGTCTAGGTATTGCTATCCATCAAAATTTTCTATCAAAAATAATTGATGAAAAAATTAAAATTAAAACCTGCTTCAAAAAATGCTTTAAAATCATTACATCAGTGACATTTCCTCGTTTATCAATGATTCAAGTTTCTATCAGATTATTTAAAGTTTATTTAATTTTTTAACAAATTTTTCATTTTTATAAATCATTTTATTTCTTATTTTTAATTAGTCATCTTGTCCTTCTGACGAATTTTCTTGAAATATAGATCAAACAACTTTGTTTAAAACCTAAGTTAAAAAATGCTCAAACATTTACAAACTTTGTTAAAAATTGCTGTCTGCCTTGTAGTCAGGTGTGGACTGAGCCTCACCTGGACACCAAGAGATACCCCGGTGGGCCAATTTAATTTGGGCCACCTCATCTAATTTATACTAAAAGCATAGCTATTCATTCAATTCTAGATTATTGTATTTATTACATTTTAATTAAAAGTTGCAGTGAGTGAGTTTTAGGGTGTCCTGAATTCATCATTCGTGAAGATTAACGATGGCAGTAAATTTAAAATCTTGCCGTTGGTTGTTTCTTAGTGTTGTTTATAAACAATTTCTTAAACCCAACGTAAAATAATTTGTTTAGTGAATACTGACTTTCACCATCTTTCTAATTAGCTCAAGTATCGGGGGGAAGATCATGTTACAAAATCAATTAGATCAAAAATAAACTTACATCTATTGTATGAAGCATTTTTTCTCATTTCAGTATAGGTAGAAATTATTAATCTTTTAATTGGACTGAAAAGTGACTTAAAAATCGATAGTATAGTTGTTGATTTCGGTGGTCTTGGGGTAAAGTGCTCACCTCTGGGACCAATGTTCGTAGGTTCAAACCCAACTGGGGTCGATGGATTTTTCTAGAGCAATAAAAATCCGCTTCACTACTTCCTTCAGAGGGGAAGTAAAGCTGTCAGTCCCATGTCAATTGAGGCGTTTGAAAGAACCTTGGAAGATATGTGGAAATACCTTTACCGGCAAAATTGGTAGGCTCTTTCACTCTTGGTCATAGAAATTCTCATATTCTGATATGATCAGTTGGTTCAGAAAGTGCGCATTAAATATCTCAAGTAAATAAATATAGTTTAGCTAAATTGGCCTCGGGATTATAATTATTTCGATTCGCAATGTCAGCTTCTAGCTTCAGTGGTAGTTATGAATGCATGTAAGGACAGTCATATTTGTAGTTTAGGGCCGCTTTGATCAAGCCAGTCCACCCTTGCTTCTAGCAGATACTTACAACAAGACCAATGCAGGAACGTGCTCTACCAATCACAATAAAATTAATAATCGAGTTTGATGAATCCATTCAAAAGTTTTCCGTGAACATACATACAAATAAGAGATGCGTTGGATTGAGAACCTCATCCTTTTTTTAAAAAAAGTCTGGTGAAAAGTGACTACTGCCGATCACATGACATGATGTATTGACACGTGGAGGTAGATCTAATAGATTCATCTGTCCGATTATGTACTGTAGGCCTACATTCGCAAGAAAATTGACGTGTACATTATGGAAAGTTATGCGTTCAAAGAATGTGCATTTGTATTTTATAAATATATTCGTATTTGCATACGTATTTTCGTAAAACGCGTCCTACTACCCGTCCGGGTTATCCGTATATTTACAGTATTGGGATAGGGATGAGGAAGGTTGAAATTAAAGGATATGCACCCACCTTCACCGGAATGTCTAGTGGCGAACCATTTAGGGAAAATCACCCTTAGTACACCCAACCAAGATTCGAACCCCGTCATTGGCAGTCCAATCTATTGCGAGAGTGACACCTTAGACTGTTCGACCACCGAAGCAGGTAATTCTCCTGTTAAAAAACATCATAGTTTGATTTGGTGGTAGAATGATCTAAGTCGTCAATATCTCAATATACTTGACCCCCAATGAAAGGGGAGATGGGGCTTCGAATCACAACCTGGCATAATGAGGGTGTTTTTACCTAAATGGGTGTTACACCTTTACGCAGATGTGGGTACACTCCCTTTAAATTCAACCTTCATCACCCCTACCACATTATCGTAGGTAATTAGTACGTATGCGAACGAGATGTGAGACGTGGTGTACATAAAACCGCTCTCCCATTGGTCCATATTCTCCGCGGAGTGTGGGGTGCTAGGACACAATCTTGTTTTCTCTGATCTGCAGTCTTTGAAGAGGCCGAAAGGGAAGTTTTCTCCGGGCGCTCTTGAAACGGGGATAATGAACTTCGTAAACGCGGTAATTGTCGGTATTTAACCATGCCGTGAACATGCTTGGAGAACTCCATTGATGAACGGACGGACTCTGGGGCGCTGACGGCTACTGTTCGGCGGTCTATCGGACAGAAGCGACTCAAGCGCCAGTCTTATAATGGGAGTGTAGGGGACGCGAGAAAAGGTTAGTGTTTTCTGCAGTTTTTATAATAAAACAATTTTTTGGCAAAATAAATAAAATATTGTTTGACTAGAAATATAGAGTCTAGTTTTCTTCGCATGGTGACCTCAACAGTTGTTGAAAGCGTATAACCCGACGCAGTGAAAGAAATTAAAAAGTTATTGAATATCTGTCAAGGATGTCCTGGAATTTAATGACAAGTTTTTCTCTTCATTTAAAAATGTTCTCATCTGATGCCACTATGTTTATGACAAATATTTAACAACTATTGATACCCTGTGAACAAAATTAAATTCTTATGTTGCTACTGGAGCAATTTTTGATTTCTTTTGGCCAAAAATATATTTTGCTAAAACACGGTAATAATCAGACCTTATCTGTTGTTCCCTACATTCCACCCTTAAGGCCAGAGAGTTACACTGGATATCATCGCTGAGAGAATTTCATGACTACTGTTGGGGAACAGCGTTGTCATTCTTTCCTTTTTGTGTGGTCAATCTCCTCTCAAATATAAGATAAGTTTGACAACGCTGGTTAGACGAGGTTGCCAGTAGCTTCTTCTCACCCCAGCACACCACCTTAACACAGCTGACAGTGAGGAGATTTAACAGTTAACCGAGAGAGATAGCTAAGATAAATCTTTTCTCCATAAGACCTGCAGTTCCCTCAGGAATGATATTGGGTGTAGTTAGTCAGGTGGACATAGTGTGTTCTTCCTCTCTACCTGAGCTGAACATAAACTTGGAGCCACTGTATATTGGTGGGTATTCACAGAGGAACGTCGTCATTCGTAACTGCGAGCCTTGAAGCGAACATTGTCTGACGCGCGGCGGCGCTGCGTCGCGGTGCCCGAACGACGCTTTCTAAAGGGAATTTGCGCCTTTTGTATCCTAATTCACTTCCCTACTAATTGTCGTACTGTGTAATGGTCCAGCATTTAGCCCACTCTCCAAGACCGAGAGAGGATGTTTCTATACAGAATACACTACTTGAGGATTGTTTCAATGGAGGCTGTCGTTTCAAGGAACAGGGATTAAAAAAAGGGGGAAGTTAATGTTGGTAAGTCAGTTTATCAGCCCCTGGAGTTTCTCGAATAGAATGTCTCTTTGGAAGTTGTTTGTTTTGTTTGAGGGGAACGATATTAAGGGAGAGATTCTTCCACACACTACACTATTATTATTTAAAACTTGTTAGGACTATAATGAAAGGAAACATACACACATACATAAATAAGTACATACATACATACATACATACATACATACATACATACATACATACATACATACATACATACATACATACATACATACATACATACATACATACATACAT
>CABFWB010000012.1:107291-140946 GCA_902151455.1 Timema bartmani | reverse complement strand
ACAGACAGACAGACAGACAGACGGAAATTCAAAAACCACTTTTTCGGATTCAGGAAGTCATGAAACGTCAAAATTCATCAAAATCTCGAGTTCGATTTTTTTGACGATCACCATACTTTCTCTACCTGTAAGATAGAGAGAAAGTAAAAATCACGAAAAAGTAAAATTAAATAATCTTCAGAGACGTTTAACTATAAATGTTTCAAGATCAAAGAAAATGGTTATAAATATAGATCTAGTCTTCTTAAAACTAAGTAATTAAAAAAAAGGTGATGTTAAGATAATTGAGGAGTGTTTTAGTAGCTCTAAGCTTCAAAACTGCCGCTATGATGAAATAAATAAATACAACAGTTTGAGGAGATTTTACTTCAAGTTAGCGTTTCTTTTAAGAGTATTGCCTACCTAAGTTAGCTGTCCATGGGTTGAGATGGGGTCCCGCTTTACCCCAAACTCCTTTATAATCGCGAACTGGTAGGCACTAGTTATTGCTCCATCAGTTCCGTTCGTGCTCGCTTCAATGTCTTTATATCATGACTAAGTTCGAGGTCGATATAAGAACAAAAACTCCATAGCAGGAGCTAGCATTATTTGTCCTTGTTTGCTAGAATTGCATCTTTTCGGTTTAAAGTATATTTGTATAGAACTTAATAATTTTCTTAACGTAAAAAACAAAAATCATTTATAAAATCAGTATTCATTTTATTAGTTAGTTATATAACATATATATTTGTATTTGTCATTTTTTCATCTTGAAATAATTTTATATTGTTCATAATCCAGCGGGACGCAACAAATGTTATCGTGGGCCGCGGGTTGAAGACCCCTGGTCTAAGGCGTCACTCTATCTAAAGACTTGGCTGCCAATGACGGAAATACCGGGGTTAGAATCCCGGTCCAGTGTAGTGAGGGGGATTTTCCTTAGTTGGTTTTCCACTCTCTATCCAATAAAATGTGTGTACACTACCTATAAATTCAACCTTTAGCAACCCTAAAACACTAGCGTAAATAATACATTCGCTAACGGCCCGATTATAGTGGAAGCAGTTTGCTACCGATTCCCACCAAAAGTGGTGTGGGGCAGAGGGGGCGGGGGTCCTTAGGATCCGAAATTAACTATGGTAAGTTAGGCTTGTCAACATCCAAGCTTCTCATGATTGAGGTGATTACGTTATTACATTTTGCCCGCCTTGTTGACCTTTGAAATATGCCATACAAATATTTGTTCAGCCTGCTGTGACCTTTGTTGGATCGGTGGCCATGTTTGCTCAGTTGTGGCGTGTATAAAATATACCACCCGTTAATAATTGTTCGCGACCCCTGAACAGGTCATCAGGGGTTTGGGAAATATGATCAACAAGCTCGGAACTGGTACACATTTTGGATTCGTAATGTTGCATTAGGTCTTATGGAAGAGGATATATTTTTTTTTCTTTTACCCGCTTCAGTGCCCAAACGGTCTAAGGCGTCACTATTGTGTTAGACTGGCCTTCTGATGACGAATAGATTGAAGTTTGAATCTCATTCGGGTTTACTGAAGGTGGTTTTCCCTAAATGAATTCCCACTCTGCTTTTATGCAAATGCAGGTAAACTACCTCTAAAATGCTTACTTTCTCATCCCTAGCCCATTAGATTATAATCATATATTCGTACAACATGAACAGGTAGTAAGACGTGGTAATAAAAAAATCTTAGTAACCATTCTAGGTTGTAGGAATATAATGTATTAACCAATTTTCTTACAAAAGGACATATTTGACAACTAGAAATGTTAATAGATTTACTTTCACGTATTCATACGTCAAGTAATGTGATCTGAAGCTGTCAATTTGGATATATATTATCAATACTGATTAAATAGCAATAATAATATAAAAAAATGTTAGAAATGTTCACCGCAAAAAAAAAGTTAATATTTTCGAAAATGTGTTCCAAATGTCAATTCGTAAAAAAATCAACGCAAATTAACTAAAAGATTGGATGGCGGTGAAGTGTAATAGAATTGTTTGGAGGGAGAGTGGAAAACCATTGAGTATAAAACACCATCAGTACATTCAACCGGGGGTCGAACCTTGATCTTCCCTTCACCGGCAGTCGAGTCTATTGCGGGAATGATGCCTTAGAACATTCGATCCCCGAAGTGGGTTCAAGCAATTAGTGATTGATATTATTTTAATATTTTAAGGTATCCTAAAAACTGCCATTAATAAATTTTTTTGTCACCCTTTATCTGTAAACATAATTTTATTTCATGTCTACCTTATAAATTAAAATTTTACTACTGTCGTATCAATTTAAATATTAATTATCTATTATTATTATCATCATCATCATCATCATCATCATCATTATTATTATTATTATTATTATTATTATTATTATTATTATTATACGTCCCACCAAGGTTTAATAATTTCAATTTTGAATGTTGCCGCATGACGTTTGGCAAAGTATTAGTAAGTAAATGGGAAATTGTTTGAACCCACTGAGATAAGAAGCACGGACCAAGCAGAAGCCACAATTTCGCTCTTAGCCTCATCTAACCTTTGACGCTAGGAACCTTTACTAATGAGGCATCACAATATAATGTAAACACAACACTTACGGTCAGTACAGCGAGATTTCACTTTATCGTTACTTAGGATACCGCTCTTAATTTGGGAGGATGGGGACATGTGAAAAGGTAAGCATTTTTTGCAGTTTTTAAACTTTTAGTTAAAACTGTTTTTTTGGACAAAATAAATCAAGTAACCCTCCAATAGAAACAAAGAGTTTAATTTTCTTCAGATGGTGGTATACAGAGCTGTTGAATATCTGTCAAGGATGTCCTGAAATTTAATGACAACTTTTTATCTTAATTTAAAAACTTTGTCATCTAATGCCGGCATGCTCATGACAGATATTCAACAACTGTTGATATTACCATGTGAAGAAAACAAACTATATGTTTTTAATGGAGAAATATTTTATTTATTTTTGGTCAAATAAGTTTTGGTATAAAAACTGCAGAACCATTGCCATTTTCTCGCGTTCCCACCTTAATTTTTAAACCGTGCACGACAGTAAACTTTTTGACCAAGCTTCATTATAATGAATTGATCATTTTTCACACCCATTATTACAGACGATTGAGGGGACCAATACTGGCTATATGAACGTTATTCAGAGGTAATCAAACACACAGACTACGATTAACAGGTGTTTTAACCACCGAGACAAACGTCCTACGACCATCCTAGATCCAAACGACACGTGTACTTTAGCCATGGTAATCCCTGAGTGCTCCAAACCTCCTACGTGGTTGAAAGTTAAGTGTAAACTCTTTTTTTTTCTACCTATTGTTAGTCCCACCGTAGATATGTCACTCTTGCCCTGAGAGGACGATTATATGTCAACAGTCTCATTCAAGCCTTGATGGCGAGCAAACATACAACTCTTTCATCATGTGTGTTCCATTAACAGTTGCTTCGGGGCGCTTATTACGAACATCATGTTACCTTGGAGGCTCTCCCTTTCTCCCGTCTCCCCCCCTCACCCTATAACTGACGAGCAAGTGGATTCCCGACTATGAAATGTACCTCCCTGGCAGAATAGCAAAATGTTTTGTTTATGGTAATGAAGTGTGGTATACTTTTACCTGCCTATCCCCTTTATTCGCCCCTAAAATATATGGGGGATGGTGGAGTGGAGGGGGGAGGAGATGTCAGATTGATAAAGTAAATTTTCTATGCCATGTTTTACAGAGATCGGTGAGAGTGCGTGGGAAACACATTATTTTAAGTAGAAGAGGATGAAGAGTGGTAAGTTGTTTGTTTAGTATTTCTCTTTCTCTCTTTATATGTAATACTGTGAATATGCTGAATTCGTTATTTTGTAAAATAACCAGTGAATGCATAGAATCACCGAAAGCGATGGTTTATTTAACATATAAGAGGATTTATATAAATTTACCAGTGATTTTATAAATTTCCCAATGCAGTTTGGTGAAAGTATGAAACATGAACTGTATTATCCACATTTAGCGGTGATTTCATAAGATATCTAGCGTATGTGGATAAAATTATAGAACATGAATTCAAACTAACCTAAACTAACCTAGTATAATCTAAACTAAGCTAAGCCAACATTATTTTGAGCATTAGAACTGTATAAGGTATATTTATTAAAATAAAACATTATTTTGATTATTTTGAGCATTAAAAATTAATAAGGCATATTTCTTAAAATAAGCACATTATTTGAGTTTTAGAAATCTATAAGGTATATATACTAAAATAATATTTTATTTAAACAATGATAAATGAATATTATATATACATATATAAATTAGTGTATATTATATTCCTCATAAATTGACAGTACAATACTAAAATTAATATGTTTTATCTTAAACAGTGTGAATAACAAAATATATATGAAAGAGACCTACTAGTATAATCTCTCTATATATAGATTATACTAGTAGCGCTCTCTCTCTCTCTCTCTCTCTCTATATATATATATAAATTATACTACTCATAATACCATCACTTTAATAGAGTTCAATCATTTCACTAGCAAACAAATTTAGATGTATTACGTGAATGGATATATATATATATAATCTATCTATTTATAATCTATATATATATATATACTCTATATATACATTATATATATATAATCTATATATACATCATG
Source organism: Timema bartmani (assembly GCA_902151455.1). NCBI lineage: Eukaryota > Metazoa > Arthropoda > Insecta > Phasmatodea > Timematidae > Timema > Timema bartmani. The sequence goes on along the minus strand of CABFWB010000012.1, from coordinate 136,268 downwards.
AAATAGTTTCAAAACAAAAATTGTCTCTAATATATATTTACTTATATTCAATAATTTGTATAAAACATATCAATGGGAGCCGTATTCTGATTACTAAATCACACCACATTCTGTAAAATCAATATAGCATTACGAATACTGTGATAGAATTCTATTTGAACATTTAATTATAAAAAACAAATTTAGAAGTACAGGGATTCATTTTAAGTATATAATGAAAATCAATCCCCCCAAATTTCAGAGTTGAAAGCTTCAGTGTAAATGAGTGTTTTTTTAAAAAAGCATATGGTATTACTGACCGGGAGGGACATGACATCCAGTTCGGTCGCCTGTGTGTAGGATATTAGCCTCTCTGGTGGCACAGAGCATTGCCCAGGGTACACCATAGGAGGTTGTCTACATGCACTCCTATTGAGATGATGTGATGACAGTGAATATGGAGGTGTGAGGCAAATGGAGTCTTAAATATAACTCAAGCTTAATTAACCAACCCCTGGTGACTATTTGAATAATTCCCCTTAAGATAAAAATATCCAAGGTATCGTACCAGCCGTGAATCAAAGCTGGGATCTCTAGATGCGTAGCCAGGTGCACTACATCATGGGACTGGATAATGTACAGTACATGAGTGACATTTAAATGCGTGTATTCGTGAGGGTGGTTTTTTTTCCTAAATGACTTTACACTCTCCCACCTCTAAAACCAACCTTCCTAATCCCTAACATATTAGTGTGATTAGTAAATAGGCATGTAACCCAAATAGATAGCAAGATGCAGTGCTAAAAAGAGACATTTTTTATTGCTATTTCTAGTCATCTCGATAAATACACACAGAAGAAATCAGATAAATAATTACACTGGATTGTCTGAGTGTATAGTAAGATAATATTTTAGGACATAAAAGTGAATTAGACCTTAAAATTCAAGGTCTAATTCACCTTCAGATTTAATATGTTTTAAAATTTTGCTAGGCATTTTTGTTTTTATCTGGATCTAAAAAACTCTTAATATATTTTAATACAAATATCTTTACGTTGTAAATTTCATAAACTAGATAAGTTATATGAAAATTAATATAATATTTAGAATCATTATCAGACGGACATATTACTTTTTTTAATTCTAAATTTTTTGACATGTTTTTATAATGGGATTTATATTTAATTTCTTATTAATGAAATAGCTCACTAGCAAATTATTATTCCATCTAAAATAACACGCAGAAAAAACAACAGCCACTGTATAATCTGAACCTTTTAGAGAGAAAATATCTAGTGAAAAATAAAGTGTATCCCTGAGGGTATGGACAAAAAAAGCAGCACTGTGCTTGTGTGTGAATGCTTTTATTGGAACTCAATCAACAGGGTTTTTAATTATTCTTGCTATTGAAGCCCTGGGGTTATATCAATGCCCGTTAATATTCAAGCACCGTACGTAACGTTACAGCTACTATTACTACCAGGGAGTATTTATTTGTTAGGATATGACTCAAATATTATGTTGAGAGTAGACATAAATAAAATATAGCTCTACTTGAATGACAAAAATAGTCGCGTGAGGTTTACAAAAAGTAAAGTAAAAGTGTCAACTCTAAGGTAGGTCCCTATATGCTACCTAATCCATCCGGAGCAGAGCACGTACTTGTCTGGTTAGTGACGCTCGCCCTCTCCATCTGGGAGAAAAGTACGTGTTCTAGGGAAGTCATGAATTTGCGAGGTACCGTCCCGTTGATTTTCGCAATGAATTTCTATAAATGAGCGAGAAAGATCCTAGATATTTTGCTGGAAATTCATCTCATATACCTTCCAGGGATCATTTTACATGCCACAATCGACATGAAAGCGACGGCTTTACTTCCACTCCGATGGAAGTTGTGCTACGGGTGGTTACATCGCCCAGTAAAAATCCGTTGACCTCAGCAGGGTTTGAACCCACAAACACTGAGTCCTGAGACGAGCACTTTACCCCAGGACTCCCCTAGGTCATATAGAAAAATATACAGGATGTGAATGAATTTGTTTTACAAAAGGGGAGAGATTGTGCAGGGTATAAAAATGAGCACACGTTCTCTTGCCTACATACAATTGTAAGCTTAATCTTCAGACCCAAAGCTACCAAATTGTTAAATTAATTTAAAATCTTTATTTATTCAGCCGAAGTTAGGGTGTAACACCTTGTCCTACACTTAATAATGTTAAAAAAGATTAATAACACTGGCTAACAGCCATTATGCATCTGGTGTGTGATACATCAATTAATATGTATTTTTGATTGTAGAATCCGAATATTCCTTCGGAAATGCTTTGTCACGTAAGGTGTTTAGTCTTTATTTCTCTATATTTTATTATTTTAATATAAATTTCACTATTGTTTATTTAATTAAATATTTCTTAAATTAATTCTTTCTTAATTCATATAACTATCACATTTTTCTGTTTACCGCCCTTTTTCAGTCATTTATTTTTGTATGGGTGGTACATTTTGTCTCTCGTTCTTTTACGCACGTTTTTTCTCTAGTCCGCAAAGGGTTCCTCTAAAAGGTAGACGTGTGTCACCTCGCGGCTCACAATTAATAACTTATTTTAGTAATCAAAATAACCCATTTTTCTCGGAGTGTGTGCGTGAAGTGAACATCAAATAGACGTGTGGTTCTTCCAGATTATCATCGCAACCCCAGGTAGGCCTACTTGGGTCACTCACTATCAACGGATCGTCAGCAGCAGGTAGGATCCGATACGTCTACTCATGCACACATCAAAATAAATAACTCTCTCTCAATCAAATTAAAATCATAAGGTATTTAAGATATTTGAGATTTAAAAAAAAGATTTTTGTGTTGTTTGTGTTCTCTTTTTTTTCCATGAATTATCACTGACTATGATAGTTACACTCTATATTTGGATGCAATATATGATGGAAGAAGTTCTAAAAATATTTACTAGAGGGTAGGGCAATTTAGTTGAGGGACAATGGTACTGCCATTGGCCATTAGCGTTAGCCCTGCTGTTTAGCGCGTGTTGAAACTTAGATGGTGTTAGTTACTTTGTTTATTTCTCTTTAATGATACCTTAGTTTGTGTTATTGTGAGTTTTTGCTTTTCCTGTGTGAACTAGTGAGACGTTCTGATACTTCTAGGTTATAGTTAGTACAGTGTTCTGAACGTAATGGCAACTGCTAAACTTCGTGGTTGTGTAAACTAGTCCGATAACTTTTGCTATGTATGTGGTAAGTTCTCTCCACAAATCCAAAGAAGGCCAATCACTGACTTAGTTATAAAGTCTTGTAAACTGTACTTTGATTGTGTGTGCTCTTGGAGATCAGGATAAAGCCTTTGCACCTTATATTGCTGGCATAAACTGCACAACTACCCTTATAGAATGGATTAAAGGAAACCGTTGAGCCAAGCCATTTTCTGTTCCAATGGTTGGGTGCGAGCCAAAAGAGCATATGGACTGTTATTTTTTCCTGACAAATATTGCAGGACATTCCAGTAAAACTAAGCAAACAATTAAATATCCTAATGTTTCTTCAGTTCAAATGCCTGTGCCTCATGGGGAAGGCTTACCTGTTCGTGCTTGTCACTTGCAAACCACTGCATCAGAACCATCAGAGGAAAGTGAATCAGAAGATGCACGACCTTTGGAAGAGTAGATCCTTGGAACTCATGACAGATCGCCTCACCTTATAGAACAGAAGGAACTGAACGATTTGGTCCGTGATTTTAAACTTTCTAAACAGCAAGCTGAACTGTTGGGTTTTAGACTGCAACAATGAAACCTTCTAGAGCAAGGTACAAAAATTTCATGTTTAGAACAAGAAATAGCTGTTTGTCTGAATATTTTGAAATAAAGAATTTAATGAGTGTGTGTGCACAGACGTGAATGGTTTGATGATGGAGTTGGGTGTTCAACATAATCCACATGAGTGGAGAGTTTATCAATTCATCTAAAGCAAGCTTAAAAGCAGTTCTATTGCATTATAATAACAAACTTTCATCAGTATCTTTGGTGCATGTGGTGGACACACGAGGGAAACTTATGAAAGCATGGCTTTGCTGATGGAGGGAATAAAATCTAAAGATTATGAGTGGCAGATATGCTGTGATTTAAAAGTTGTCGCATTGCTTAAAGGTTTACAGGGTGAATTCATAAAATACGTTTTTTTTTTGTTTGTGGGGCAACCAGAACACCTAGAACCACTACAAAGTCAAGGAATGGCCATAAGGAAGTAATACATTGCTGGAAAGGAAAATGTGAAATTTAATCCATTGGTTGAGCCGAGTAAAGTCATTTTACCTCCGCTTCATATAAAGTTAGGCTTAGTGAATCAAAGCTAAAATAAGGTATATTTATTGGGCCACAAATTAGGGCATTGTTGAAAGATCCAACCTTTGATGCTAAGCTTACAAATATCAATATTGCTGCTTGATCCTCTTTCGAAGCCATTAGTTACGGCTTTTTGGGCAATAGAAGAGAAGATAAATATGTTTCCATAGGGAGCGGTCTATTGGACAACTACAAGAACATGGTGTGTAGAATGTTATTAAAAATTCACTTTTTTATACTCGCATCTTGACCTTTTTCCAGAAAATTGTGGTGCTTTTAGTGACGAACAAGGTGAACGCTTTCACCAAGATATCCTGACCATGAAGCATCGTTACCAAGAACACTGGAGCCCTTCAATGATGGACGATTACTGTTGGTTTCTTTTTAGGGAGACTAATGAAACTCCTTACAAAAGAAAAGCATCGTCATCCCATTTTGTCAAAGAAAAATGACATTAAGCTTTGTCAATATTAATATAATGGCTTAATGTGGATTATTTTAGTGCTTTTTGTTGGTTTAAATTAGTTTTTTTACGCTATCAAGAAAACCTAGGTGAGTTCTGAGGGCTATGTTTTGCTTGTATTTAAAATAGTAGATAGTTGCTAATGTCGTATTATTGTCTTTGTATTAGTGTTGTGCATCCTGGGAATGTGACCTAATAGAGAGAATCTGATTTTTCCTCTGAATTCAGCACCTGAAAATTAGTTATATCCACCCACCCATTTAAAAACCAGACACAGAAAAAAGTTTAAATTGGTTGACCAGTGTAAATATTACACATATTTAAGTTAAGGCGATTGGCCCTTTTCATTTGGCGTGGAAATGCAGTGTCATAGAACAAACGGTTATCTTCAAGAATTTTTATTGTTTTTCACTATTTTTGGAAACGGTTTGTTCAAGAATAGAAGCATATTGATTAAGCTATACTTTTGATATACACACCTCCTCTATAATTTTAACACTGATCAAATATCGATAAAATTGACATTTTTCAATAGAAATCTGCTGGCTTCATAACAAAAAATAAGAAAATGTAACAATTAATAAACATTGATACATGATATTAGAAGATGTGTTGAAAATAGTAAAATAACAATTCCACTCGTTCTCGAGAAAAATGATATTTCCAAACGTACTACTTTTTTGCAAGACCTGTCTGGTAGCTAGCACCTCCTACATTTTCAGTGATCCATCTGTTCTTGTTGGCGTGGAAGGATACTTAGGTCAGTTGTAAACTCACGCTACGCCTTTCACCCTCCCACCCACCATCCCACAAAATAGGTTTTAGACTTGCACTCGACAGAGCTAAGGGCCTTAAAATAAGCAACTTAATGAACTAAAAGATGAATAAAATGAATCTTAAAAAGCTAAACTATTGAAAAGTTACACAAGCACGCAGTAGTAGTCACTCTATCTACGGAATTTCCAGTGTTGAATGGGGTATAAAATAAGCTTTTACGACCTTATATACACTTCGTTTAACCTGAAGCCTATATATATCTTATAAGCTGCACCATAGTGGAATAAAACAAGGCAAGATTGCTATCTTTCAAGGTAAATTAAGGCTACATAGTGAAAATATGTACATTCTTTTCTCCTTTATGATCCCTTTATATTTAGCCATTCATTTATTACAAGCTTCAAGTTAATATGTATATATATATCATATTCTAGCTGATTTTAGGCCCACATTGCTGATCACGTGGTCTAAGTTGTCAGGTTTGCCATAAACGAGTGGGGGGGCTAAGATTATAATTTTGACCATACACCCCAGGGGGTGGTTTTTCCATATGTGATTTAGCACAGTGGTTCATTATAACTGCCTCTCTGCTACTGTGGGTGCGTTTCTACTAAATAGCTTTCCTTATCCTTTCCACTTGGATTAATCTGTTAAGGTGAGAGGGTAGGGGACGTGAGAAAAGGTAAATGTTTTTACAGTTTTTTATATCAAATTATTTTGACCAAAATAAATAAAATGTTTGATTAGTAGGAACTTAATAGTTAAATTTTATTCACGTGGTGATATCCCCAGTTGTTGAATATCTGTCAAGGGTATTCTGGGATATAATGACAACTTTTATCTTTATTTAAATAATTGGTCATCTAATACCACTATACTCATGAGTCATGACAGATATTCAACAACTGTTGATATCACCTTGGGGGAAAAAAAACCCTAGGTTTCTACTTGGGTAATATTTTATTTGTTTTGATGGATAAAATAGCAAAGCCATTATATTTGATAATTACGGTTATAGCCGCATCTAAATATCATTTTCTTAAAGGTGTCTTTTTCAATTTAAGGAATACAAACAAGTTTTGTTGCGCATACACTGACCTTTTCTCGCATTCCCTGTAATTTCACCTTGAGGGCACCGCTATTTGGGAGTTTGACTGTTACACGTTTTTCTGATAAATACGTAAAATTATGTGCAATGCAATATTGGTGCCTATTATTTGCTTATGTCTTCAAAACTTGGTCTAAAGAGGCTAGTTATATCTTTATAAGGACTTAAACAATCACAATATATTTGTAGGACTCGTTCTATTACAAAAATTACGTTTAATTCTAATTTTTAGCACCACGTACAACTACCCGTTCGGATTATACACATATGTACAGTACTAATTACGCCAATATATTAGATATGAGGAAGGTTTAATTTAAAGGCTGCGTTGAGGGAGAGTGTAAGTAAAACTATTTGGGAAAACAACACCAATACACTCTACCAGGATTCGAACCCCGCTATCCCTATCATTGGCACTCAAATTTATCGCAAGACCATTCGATCACCGAGTATAGGTATTAATTCTATTAAATCCTTAGTTTTTAATTTTCTTCTCCATCCTTCTGTTGGGAGAATTAACTTTAACTAACACAGAATGGTAAATTATACTTAAAAAAACCCCCATAAATACAGTATAATCACATGTTGAGGAGATATCACGTGAAATATTACTGGGCGTATGAAATGAGAATATCGAGCTATAAAATTAGTTGAATTTAGTTTAGTTGGCTCGAGGCAGTCCCGAACTCTTATGACATTTTAAAACATAGCTCTTTTTAAAAATAAGGCTCCATATTTATCAATTCCGTAAAAATATGTTTTTTTCAGATTTAAATAATTGAACATAATTTACCTCTCATGTCGAAGGGAAAGCCAAAATTTTTGAGGCGTAAGAACACTAAGCCATTTTAATAACTCTTCAATAATTGTAAAAGATTTAAAAAAAATTGTCCTGTAAGAATATAAAGATACAACCAATTTTAATTGGTTCTATATGGAAGTAGTAGTCATTAACCATATTAATCTATTCACGTATCTGAAATGAATGCGGGCTCGCGGTAATACGCGTATCAGGTTTTATTTGAATTCAATTTGTAAACGCAACCGACCCTCTTTAGAGCTTGCATACCTTTCCTAATCCCTTAGTTTCAAATGGTACCTACTCCTGAAAGCTAACGTAGAATTCAAAATAGTTCAAACCCTTTGAACTATCCAAAGTAGGGGGCAAAATGGAGTGAGGGAGGGGCGGGGGGAGGACGTAATAACTACATAACCATAGCTTTCCATAACTAGATTTGGAAGTTGTGGTGAAACCATACTCACTTATATCCTCTAGGCGTAAAGACTGGACAAGGTTGACTCATGCAGTAAAGTACTTATGTGATTTTCGCTTTTAAAATCATCAAATGGTGCAAGTAACTTGCTTGATTAAAAATATAGTGGGAAAATAAAGTTTAACATAGATTAAAAATATAAATATATAGGCTTACTCCATCGTCATTTCGGCATGATAATAGATTTATTGGCGATGTAAAATAAAATAATTACCACAATCCACTCTTTCCACAACTCTTTGAAAATAAATTCTTATCTAAAATTTAACGCTAGTAGTTAGGCTCGATTGGGCTGCAAACACTTACTATAGAAGCTTAACTGTAGCTACAGAATAAAGTGTAAGCATATATAACCACCTTTTGGCGTTCATGAGACGCGGACAAACGAGCTCTTCCGGTAAAAAATTCACATTTAGGAGAATCTTCAAGTGTTCAGGCAAGATTAATAATAACATTTATACGTTTATTAACAACCTGTGATTCTTATGCCAGTCTGCAATACCTATTTAAGGTCTCCAAAGTACATATATATATATATATATATATATGTATATATATATAAAATTAATAAATTATATGATAATCTTATGTGGTAGAAATGAGGAAGGAAGCATTTTAGAAGTAATTTAACCACATTTGCGTGAAAGGAGAGTGGGAAATCATATAAAAAACCTTAAATAGACCCGACTGGGAGTTGAAGCCTGGTCTCCCCACCTTGAGCACTCCAGCCTAACACGAGATTGACGAGTTAGGCCACTAAGCCACTGAAGCGGGCTGGGGCATAATTATTTACCCAAACAATCTACCTGGGGTGACAGTCTATTCTTTGTCTACCCCCTTCTCCACTGAGGCAGTTTCAAACTTATTTTAAATGTTCAACAAACTTTATAAGAAAAAGTATTACTACCGTTGTACAGTTTACAACACGCAATTGATCATATAACTGTAAATATCGTTTTTAATTTTTAAAGATTAATTATTTTTTGTTGATTCTCCTTGGCCCATTATAAAACCAATTTGCAGTTAATATTTAATATGTAAATTAGAAGAAATTCAAACAAAATTTAAAGTTGTAGTTAAATTTACAACACGCAGCTGCTCAGCTAATATTTCAAGAGCGTGTGACGGAAGATTAATCAGAAATAAACAATAATTTAAAGTTGCAAGTGGTGTAACCCGCCCCTGATTATCACCCAAATAATAACAGTCAGGTTGGCCACAAGAGAGTTATTTTTTATTCAAAAACATAACAAGAACAGCTCTAAGAGTGAGTGAGACACGACTAGCGTTAAGCGCTGAATCTGTAAACAATTAAGATAGGACAATAATATATAAAACACGTGGGACGCCTTCCCATGCTCTTAATGTCGACTCAAAATAAACCATACAAACAAGAAATAAATAGGCCTTCGTATGTATTTCATGGAAATGAATAATAATCTATAGCCAACAGCTCTAATAATGCGAATGAAATTTACTTGCCACCACCGGCGGAATGCAAACAGTAAACAATGAGTTCCCACTAACATAATTCTCTCAAGCTGAAATTGGGCATAATAGAAACAATAAACAAGAACTAATTTAGAGACATAAGCCATAATTGGCAGCGTTAACGTTAAATACCAAAGTCCATATTAGGGAGTAAACCTGCCGGCTCGCGGCCCCATATTTAACCAACATAGTATAAACTTTCAAAAGGTAACAATAATAAATAATCTTCCAATTAATAGCAAAAGATAAAATCTTTAAACGCTTAAAATTGGCAGAACGAAGTAAGACGTTGCCTAAACCAAACATGGCGGTACTATAAATTACGAATTCAATTGTGAAGCGGATGGAACAGAGAGTATGTCAAATAAATAAGAGAGGTCTCCCAAAAGATCATCAAGTAAAGTCAAATTAACGGTTCGGTAAAACCGTGCAAAGATATAAAGAGTTCCCAGGGTCTACAATCCAATCAAATCAAAACAGACCAGGTACATATAAAAATCCTGAACGGTAATTTTGAATATTTAAAGCCAAATGAAATTTAGAGTATACAGACGTAAACTTATTCTACCAACAAGGTCTCTCACCTAGTGATCGAAATGTAATGTGTACTAGCATTACAGAACGATGCTGTATATATACCCGGCAAATGAAGCCATGTGCTCTCAAGGCGCTGAACCAAAGGAGGGGGAGAGGGGTAAGGGGTAGCAACATTCCAGAAAATATTCCACTAGTCTATGCTTTTTTAAAAAGCGCGCCCAACAATAGCACTGATAGTTTCTTAGCCCTGCCTACGCCACGCATCCAATTCGCGCACATCGCTCGTCTTCTTTTTTCTCGGGCGCGGCTCACTACTCGTGGCTAGCAATGAACCAAGGCCTTTCAGCCAGATCGATGTTGATAGTGCCGGGATGTGTTGGTGGAGCGGAGCCTTGCCGAGACGAGGTCAACTGGGGTCGGAGGTGAGCCAAACAATCTCTTTTTCTTCTAAGTGTTGTAACAGGGTTATAGTGGTTCGGCTCGGCTCGGCTCAGCTCAGCTCGCAGCGCCGTCCAGTGAGTTTTGAGCCAAGCCTTGTAACATCCTTTAATGTTCGTAGTAATACCGACATTCACTGGTTTGCTGTGAGCATTCCAACAAACCCATTTATACAACGTTAACTAGGTTCGGCTCGAAGCGACGTGAGAGTTCTCCCCTGGACAACTCTTACGCTAAGTAAACGTCACGTTGACCTAAAATCAAGTGAATTGTGATATCTTCCATTTAAAAACACGAGGAGAAGATTTACTTTAAGTGAAAGCTAAGTTGATGATTATACCGGCATATGTTACGCTTTATCCGCGGGCTCTTAAAGACAGCCATTTGACAATACAAATTTGATTGCACAATTTTAATAAGTGCAAACTTATAAGTTTTAAACAATGATTAAATTATTTCAAATAATTACAATTTACGAATTTTAAGGGGTCAAACTTAGCTATTTTATGCTTTTCCCGTACCATTGTTTAGGTAAAGGTAATTAATGTATGGGGCTGAAATTCAGAATAACTAGACATTCATATGAGTAATAACATATTTGTAATGTGTTGAATTTTTTTTAATGTATAAGGAGTTTAAAAGTTGTAAAATTACATCATTTTTAATCCTACATAAATACTGTTATTTCTACACCACAATAGTTTGATTTTAAATAATTTTGTAGAACACAACGTTGTTATTTAGACTTAATTTGTTTTTTAACCTAACTTTACTCGTTAATTTTATTGTGAACGAATCCATTACTTTAAGTATAGGTTTGAAATGTCTGTTTTATGAAATTTATGGTTTTGGCTGTAAAGATTGTAGAGACAACACCTCCCAGCAGAACATAAAATGCTAGGCCGAGGCAAAGGGGGGTCAGATAAACCCCACTAATGACACACCTGGTCTGTGTTGGTGGATTGGGCTGATGCATTGCTACGTTTTGTCTTTTCTAAGATAGCCCCACCTATGTTAAATAACCTGTCAAGATGTTATAAACTCAAACAATCTTAGTAATTCCCTTGGTCGATTTACCTCAAGAGGCTACTTGATGATACCTAACATCTTCTTGTTGAAAAAAACCCAAACGTCATCTGATACGAGCACATAATTACCTAAGTATCCAACTCACCTGACAGTCTTTACACCTTGTCTTTCCACTTTATAATAGAAACGTGAGGAGAGAGACAGGTAGAGAGAGAGAGAGAGAGAGGGGTATGGAAACTAAAATAGAGCAGATTTCAAAATAAAAATATTAATTCGTTAAGGGGAGAAAAGGCCAGGGTCAGTTAAGTTAGGTCTTTCCTATAGTACCAGGCATACCTCTTTATTTACCCTTCATATTACTTAGACCGCAAATTACTACTGCGAGGTATTAACACACACACACTCACACACACACTTGTAAAGAGCGAGCGAGAGAGACAGAGTAGGGCTCACACACTCCACACCACCTTGCGATCCGAAGCGTGAAATGGTGTACTAATTAAGCAATTTCCCTCAAATGAAGGAATAATGAGGTACTAATTTAGTCATCTCTAGCAGATAATTAAAGTGCAGATCGTGGAGGAAATGCCCCCCCACCCTTTCCACTCTTCTAGCCTACCTGCCCCCCTCTTTTTCAACCCTTAACCTCTTCCTAGCCCCTAGCCCACCCTACTTTTTGGTTCGTGACAGCTACAGTTGTACCTCCTTAACAAGTTTATCTCTGTGTCCGTTTTAGGAAGTGGAACAGCTGCTCAGGGAGGGAACAAAAACATTCTAGTGAGGTATATATATTTATGGAGAGTGAGATATTACTCTACATATAGGCCTATACATATATATTTTTTATGTATATATGTGTATTTACACGCAGATTGGAGGATAATATTAGAATGGACCTGAAAGATATAAGGTATAATGAGGGAGACTGGATAGAACTAGCTCAAGATAGGGATAGGGTGTAATGAGGGGGATTGGATAGAACTAGCTCAAGATAGGGATAGGGTGTAATGAGGGGGACTGGATAGAACTAGCTCAAGATAGGAATAGGGTGTAATGAGGGGGACTTGATAGAACTAGCTCAAGATAAGGATAGGATGTAATGGAGGGACTGGATAGAACTAGCTCAAGATAAGGATAGGATGTAATGGAGGGACTGGATAGACTAGCTCAAGATAGGGATAAGATGTAATGGAGGGACTGGATAGAACACGCTCAAGACAGGTATAGGTGGGGTACTTTTGCAAGTATGGCAATAAACTTTCGAGTTCCTAGTGCCATAGATTAAGAAAGTAATATATGTATATAGCCTACATATGTTTAGCGCCATGTCTTACTAACCATTCTGGTAATGCACCTATGTACTAATTATGCTAATGTGTTTGGGATGAGCAATATTGAATTTAGAGGAAGTGTTCCTGCATTTGCATGAAGCTAGTGAAGAAAACCATGTAGGAAAATCTACCTTTAGTACACCCGACCGAGATTTGAGCGTCAATCTCCCACTTATTAGCGATCCAGTATAGACGAGGTTGATGCCTGCATGTCCACCGGTTCGTGTCGTCCTGTCTTTTGGTTAATTGGTGCCAAATTTTAAATATTTCAAACTTTCAGAAATCATCCATAAGTATATACCCTTAAAATTTTTTCTCCCCAATAAACAAGATATAAGATCTAAAGCTATAGTGAACAATTTAATTATTTTTTAAATCAGTGATAACCCTTAATTTTAAAAATACAGTTAAAATCCCTATTTCTCCTCCAAGTATGACAGTGTAATATCTAAATATCAACTCTTTAAATTGAAAAATATCATAATTATGAACACGTGAATTGAAACCCGGACCTTTGGTTTGGTATCTAAATATTAAGTTTGAACGAAATAAATCAAAACGTTTCGGTTGTAGCCTCTGGAACACAAATTTGTAAATCCTGCCTTTTACTCACTCTCGAACCCTCGGAGAAAGAAGGCACACTCAAGATTTTGATGGAATGTCGACATTTCATGACACCCTGATCCCGAAACAGTGGTTTTTACGATGCTCGCCTATCTGTCTGTGTGTGTGTATTTCAGTCAGCCGAAATTATTTCACTGATAGGGCTGAAATTTGGTATCTAGGATTTTCAGAAGGCTCCCCCCGAGGAGTTTTCGGAATTTGATATCCAACCCTAAAATTACGGGTTCTATACACAAAGGTAAAATGAAAAAAAATAAAGATTTTCTCAAAATTGGCTTTCACAGTTTTTATTAAAATTTGCATCAAGGCACTGTTTAAAATTATTAATAAAATGGCGATCCTCATTTTCCCGTGAAAATGACTCTGAGGATACTTAAACCTAGCAGAATTGTCCAATTTTGACCAAATCTCGTTAACTCTTTTGAGATACAAAATAGCTTATCATTGGAAAAAAAAAAGATTACTGTTTTTTTAAAGTTGAAATATATTTTTATAAAACCAATAGTTTCCGATTCATAGTAAAAAATATTTTTTATTGAGGTATTTGAAATAGGTGATTAACTATCATGCTCTTTGGGAGACAGATATGATCCTCTTTATTCTTTGTTTCTATAACAGTGTATATTATTTAATTAATTCTTTTTGGAATGTGATGCTTTTTTCCCCCCGTTATATTATTTTATGCAACACTGTATATTATTTCCTCTCATGACCTTATAGTCAAGATCATGATGTTAAACATAGCCCCATTTGACATGAACTGCTTGTTATTAGTATATTGGGAGATTGGTTGACTCCCGAGATTATCGACTTTAGATACGCCTCTAAGTGGAAAGAGTAGCTGATCTAAAAGTCTAATGGGTATGAAGAGGGGGAGTGCCCGGTTCGAATACAGACGTTAGTTTCCCACCGCTTCTTAATACCCGTTCGGACTTGACATTTATATATATTTTAGCACCGCGTCTTACCGAGTGTTCGGGCTATACACCTATGTACTAATCACACTAATGGTTTTAGGGATTAAAAAGGATACATCCAGAGGAAATGTACCCGCATTTTCATGAATGCCGAGTGGAAAACCACCCTAAGTACACCCGACCAAGATTCGAACCTAGATCTCCCCGTCATCGGCCGTCTAGCTCAACACGAATCTAGCGCGTTAGTCAACTACGCCACTGGGGTGGCTATTAATATATTAATTACGCTAGGAGGATAGGCATGAATAAGGTAGAATTTTAGAGTAAATGCACTCGTATTTACGTGAAAGGAGAGGGAGAAATAATTCAGGGGAAAAAAACTTGATTCACCCGACCAGTGATTGGAAGCCCGATCTCACCGTCATTGACAACATTCATTCTTTTCACGAGTGACGCGTTAGACCATGCTTTCGGGATGCAGTGTAGACCCTACCTAAGTCTCAACAAGTCTTAAAACTACCGGAAAATTGGCGCTAACAAGAAGTAACAAGCAGAGGGAAACTTTTTTCCCCTTCGAATCCGTTTCTTTCCCTCACTAACGGGTCCTTCTTTGCATGTGTCCGGTTGGTTTGTCGACCTGTCATATCCAGGACGGTTTGTCCAGCGCAGGTTTGATGTGAGGGTGGAAAGAAGGGATGATTAGGTGGTAAGAGGTGGATGGAAACTGCCCCCCCCCCCCGCCTCTCTCCACTTCAAAGACTCAAAAGCTACGTAACAAGCTGCTCGTTAAGGGTAACCCGCAGAGTTTTGTGGTCCAGAACGTTTTCAAGTGTCGCGATGTGGTCTTGTCCTGTAGAAATAGTGAGGGGTGGACGAGAATATAAAGGGGAAGGGGCTGGGGTAGGTTTTTAAGCCTTCTTTAGACTTATATATACAACGATTTATGTCATTTTTGAAAAACTGACATTAAAATAAAAAAAAACTGCATAGTTTAAACTATCTATGGCTGTAGTTTCACACTATTGAGGTAATTAGAGCAACATTAAAATTTAAAATATTTAGAGGGTAGAATTTCAAAAAATATAATATTGTCACAATATTATGTAAAAATAACCCCAACATAGTACAATTTTTAAAGTAAATTTTTATTCTTTATTAATTTAACTAACAAAATATATACACTCCATTTATCCTGAAAGGTAGCAGTCTTACCTTGACGGATTACACTATGGCCCTATCTTATAAGCTACGTCATAGTTGAATAATACAAGGTAAATTTCCGACTTTATATTGTAGTCCAGGGGTTGGCAGACGTTTTGGGACGTGATAGACTTACAAACCTAACAATAGCCCCTTGATCACCCGTTGTTTCTGCACTCTATTTTTGATTTTTTCATCCATACCTCTTATATTTATTCCTTAAATTTCCTCAATTACTATTTCCTCTTCTATCCAGAAAGTAAATATAGAATAAATAAAATACATTTTTTCAAATTAAACCACCTATCTTTCTTATAAATATTATCAAGTTATATAACAACTATAGAACTACCATGAAGCATAAGAAACGTGGGTATTTCTTGACCCCATTAATTGGCCTTATAGTCTAAGGCGCTACTCTCACAAACTAGGCTGCTGATGACAAGGGGATTGTGGTTCGATCCCAATCGGACGCACTGAGAGTGGTATTCCCTAAATGATTTACCAACTTCTTTCCACTAAAATTAGGTTACGCTTCCTTTAAATTCAACCTTACTCATACATACCCCATTAACGTAATTACCGACGTGGTGCTAAAAAAAAACCCCTTCTGAACACTGGTTAGTCTTCAAAGGTAAAGAGTTTCCAGAATTATAATTTTGATTGTGATGATTTTTATTTTAAATATAGCAAAATTGAGATAGTTAAGAATCCAATTCACTTCTTGAGATTTACTGTATCTTCAACAGAACAAGGAGAAAATTAATTTAGAAAAAAATATTGAAACTGGTTCTTGTTTTCCAAATTTTGTGAATCTTCATTCAAACTCGGCTCTCAGTGGATCAATCATTTTAAGGTTTTTTTCCGGCTCGAAGTTTTTGTATTCAAAATAATTTACAACGCTTTTAAAGCAAGAGAAGTGTTAAAAAATCTCAGTAATAACGGTTTCCCAAAATGTCAATTTTCCTGGAAATAGTTAATTTGCAGAAATCAAGTTTTTTATTTTCTTTGATCTTCTTTACCTTGCATTTACAAATCTAGCCCATTCAACTGTGGTATCAAGATGGAATTCAAACCATATTCGGTATCCCAGACCTTACAGTTATGGGTAAGTAGATCACATACATTTCTTTTAGAACATCTTTTATTTGAAGAAGCAGCTCTTTAAATCGCCGAAGGACTTTGTCTTTATTTAACCGATGGGCACCCATGATAAGAAGTTGCTTTGTTTTAAGAAACGAAACGCCTGTTAAATTGGCCAGTTTTCCGAAGGCATGATTTTCGCGAAACAAAATATACTGCTACTTTTCACTTGTCTATAAACAGTATACCTCACTCCCTCCATGTTTTTATCACTAATATGGTCTTAACCTTTTTCTTTGTATTTCAAGTTGAAATACCTCCTATAATTTTTCCTTGGATTCCAAGTTGAAATTATTCCTTATTGATCAAGTTTAACAGAAAACAAATGAATACTATTTTCAATAGTTTATTATAGGCCTAGTATTCATAGAGAATAAGTTGTTCACTAGGTTTAAGACGTCTATCTCGCAATATATATATATATATATGCTGGAGATGCTCGATAGGTTGATTAGAATTTAATACTCAAATCCCTTGAAATAAGCATATCCAAACAAAACCTCTTTTTTGAGTGGCCACCTTATTAAAACTGATAGCAAAATACTGAAACCATACACTTACGTTGATCAGCCTGGGTTCAAAGTGTGTCCCTGAAAAACCTCGTTATAATCGGTCCACTAATTTGGCAGTAATAAAAATCCCAACACTGGATATATGAAATGTTAAATTGTCGAGTTAAAACAAGACCTCGCTCTGCCAGTTTGAATTGTTAAAATAGTAAGGTCTACGTAAAACATTCACCTTTTGGGTTAAACTATTTACTAAAAAAATGGTTGATAAAACAAAATGGAAACTTGACTTTACCCGTGAAAGTCAGTAATCGTGAGAAATGATACATTTCAATATATTCTCTAATTTGTCTTTTACGCCGCTTTTGTCCCAAGCTTTTACTTGGCACGCCAGCAGTAAGTCATGCGGCTACCTCATTAAATTTCATGCATGACAGACTTAAGTACCTGGAGCTGTTAGTAAAAAGAAGAGACCGCGAATGTTGTCGACCGACGGAGCAGAAGAGTCGGTTGGGTCCCGTCCTGGACAAAGCAGGCGAACCACCTTGTTATGCCAGGGGAATTTATTGGACACTCCCGGCAGAAGTTGGTAGGTACTCCCTGACTCGCAGAGGTAAGTGTACTGCTTTATACACTGTCGTCTCGGTTTGCTGGATTTTCAGAGTTTAGAAGAGGGGGTGAGAAGAGTGAAGTTGAGGGGTTGATGAACTAATGTACTCCACAAGTTTTCCTCGTAAAAGAGAGCTGCTATTCATTTCATATAAATATATTTTTTGCATAAATAATACTTTCACTCTATAAAGTTTTGATTTTATGTTTCTGAAATCAACTCTTGAGGGTGGGGTGAAAGATATGGCGAGAAAAGATAAGCGTGATTGCAGATTTTATGGTGAAACTTTTTTTCCCCCAAATAAATAAAATATTTCTTCATCAGCAATATCGAATTTAATTATCTTCCCATTGTGATATAAACAAATCTTGAATATCTGTTACGAGTATAGCGGCATTTGATGACTTTAAAAAAAAAAAAATTACGATATAAATTTGTCATTAAATTCCAGAACACTCTGGGCAGCTATTCAACAACTGTCGATATCACCATGTGAAGAAAATTAAATTATATGTATCTACTGGGGAATTATTTGATTTCTTCTTACCAAAAATTTGTTTTGACATAAAAACTGCAAAAACCCTTACCTTTTCTTGCCATTCCTTCCACCCCCACCTTAATACATAGTGTAGTAAATGTTTTAAATATTTCTTTTACACGCTTTGGTGTTCAAATGGTCTAAGGCTGTGATATTAAATATTTTGTTTGCGTAACTTTGTACTCTCAAAGTTGTTGGTGCATGATAAAATCTATACATATTCTGTAATCTACATCTAAAATAAATTGCATTCAAAATGATGTAATATATATATATATATATATATATATATATATATATNATATATATATATATATATATATATATATATATATATATATATATATATATATATATAACTTCTCGTTCTCTCCGAAATGTCTTTACAAACCATCAAGGGTACTTGTACCCCTGGTTGAATACCACTGGTGTAAGGCTGGTGTAGTGTCTCTCTAAGAGGCAGGGGGCGCTAGAGGCGGTGATCTTAGATTTATTCCAAGTGACTTTAAACTAGACATTTCAAAAGTGTTATCACTTCATAAAACACATCCATAGCATTAATAAACGGTGAAAAGGCTAATTAATAAAATATCTATGAAATATTGAAGACCTGGTACTGGGTAAATGAATATATTTAGTTAAATAATTGAATTGAAAAGTTTTAATTTGAATAAATGCTCAATTAAATGCTCAATTAAATGTAATTGTTTTGAATTTTATTGTTTGATTATTTGTTTCTTTCCCTTTAAAAGTGATTAATTAAACTGTGGGGGACTGGGCTTTGTGTTTGTTCTAGAATTAAGTTTGTTTTGTAGGCTGTGGTCAGAAATTTTACGTAAAATACCTGTAAATAATAATAATAATAATAATAATAATAATAATAATAATAATAATAATTTCAGTGTCTCGATGATATTTTATTTGACGAAAGACTGGGATGATATAGTTCAGTCAATTTATAAATAGCGTAATATTTTATTATATCAAAGACTGGAACAATATATATAAACGTTATTTTATTTATAGTGTAATATGATTCTGAAGCGTGGTGTCAGATTTTAGAAACAACGTTGAGGTTATTTTTAATCAAATTGGGTGTGAAAATGAAGCACATTTGTGTATGTAAAACTTCACAGTAAATAAACAAATAAAACGCGCTCAAGTCGACTCTTGTGTGTCCATAGCCTGTTGGTTTATTTTCTGTCTTTACCGCAGTGGGGGTCCCGGGGGGGGGGGCGGGGGATAAGTCAACCGGATATCCCTTCTCTCCACTCAATTACATTTATTGCCATAGTCGGGGATCATTGCCCCCAACTTTATTTACGGTAATGTGATGTTGTCCTCGGACAGTTTTTTTTTCTTATTTCGGTGTGAAAATACGAGGATTTGTGTATAAAGAGGAGAACTTCTCTCGTCTAATCCCGTGATCCGCGAGACAATGTCATCACGAGAATGGACGAGACCATCCCTTAGAAATAGGGGTTGAGGAAAGGCAGACTTTTTTTTTATGGGACTTAGACCGGATTGGTAGGCTTTCACCCTATAAATATTTTGCCAACTTTTTTTTTTTTACAAAAAGGATAACCCAAGGTAACTTTTTTTACCACCAATTTACCGAGTGGTTAAGGAGATTGGCCCTAAATATAGGGAAGCCTCGTTTTATCTCAGGAATCTCGCTGTCTTAGATTAAGTTGGTTTGTAAGTTAATTTTACTCAACTAGTATTGTGATAAAATTCTTCTAGTGCCCTTCTTCATAAAGCTCATATTCTGATTTGATAGAAGGATTATTTTAGTTAAATACTGTAATCAGTAATGTTTTATTTACAGTGCTTGAATGAACTCTTCTTCTGAAACCCTTAATATTTCATTGATTAGGCTCTTTATATTTCCCTTCGGGGTTAGTAAACATGTCAATTGGAAATAGATCAAAACCTGATAAATGATAATCATTAGAATATAAGAAGGAATTTTCTAGCTACTATTCAAAGAGGTTGCTTCATAGTAGAAAATAAAAAAATTACGTACAACATATAATAACACAAAAATATTGCGATAATATAATGAATTATAAATATCATATAAAAGTTGCCTTACTTATTTATTAATAGCTCCAAACGTGGATTTTCAATTTTCTTAGTTAAATCATTCACTGTTTTTTTTTACAGTACTAAGAGTGTACTATTTGAGAATATTAGCTTGTGGCGGAGGGGACTAAGGGCCAATGTCCTGCCAATTCCGCTAGAATCACCTGTGATTATTGGACAAGTTATAAAAATCGTCAATTTCCAATATTATTTTAAAGTGCTGCAATTATTTAAATAAATCAAATGACCCAATACAACCAAAACTTATGTTTGAGCCAAGAACTAAGTGACTAAAATAATCAAGCTAATATTTATCTCTGTTACATTGGAGCTTGGACCAATTGATAAGGGTGTGGAACAAGTCACTTGCCTACCGTTTGGTAAAATCTCTATTTGAAGCCGAATATAAGCCAGCGCTTAGAACCGATGATTTGGTGCACTCGATTAGCTTACAGCCAAATAAACGTTTATTCAAGTCTCAATTTTCAAACATACGTTAATTTCACCCCAAACCCAAAACTTAGTGTTCATGGAAAATACCCATCAGCTAAAACACACTCGGAATATGCATAAGTTTAAGTGGTTGCTTCATTTCTGTCTGAAAAATTGCGTCATGATCTTAAAGTTCTATTTTGTGTGCAATAAACATGATATTTTTTGACTTTCAACTCTTACCAAAACCAAATTGGCAAATGACAATTGTCAATCTCTGTGATCTTGTGTGACGCAATGTTCGTTGGTTCGAACCCAGCCGTGATCGACGGATATTTCTTGGGCGATAATCCGTAGCACAACTTCCTTCGGAGTGGAAATAAAACCGTCGGTCCCATGTCGATTATAGCATGTAAAAGAACCCTGGAAAATATGTAAAAATATCTTCCCCGGCAATATTGGTAGGTTCTTTAGCTATTGCTCATAGACATTCTCGTGTGCTGATATAATCATTCAGTTCAGAGAATGCACGTTAAATACCTCAAATAAATAAATAAAAATAATAAATAAACTGACATTTTTAAAATGAATTTATGAATGTAACTGTAAGGCAACTAAATTCAATGGTTTAGACTGATCTCTGGTGACGAATTCTGAACTCTTTAAATTCCTGGTTGTTCGGTGCTGATTATGAGGGGCGTGGAAATGTTCAACTTTATCGATCAAAGCATGTAACTATTATGGTGGTAGAAATAAATTAAATAGTCGAATTTAAAAAGGAATCACATATTCTCCACCAAAACAAGACAGTATAACTGTTTCTGAGGACCAGAGACCATGTGATACATGCAATTATTTGATTTTGTTAAATTAAATTTTGGATCTTGGTATAAAAAGTGGGTGAATAAAATCTTTACTTTTAGTTAAAAATGGTAACAAATCAAAAGTGACGTAGTGTAACAAATAGAAAAATTATAGCCAAGATGTTGTTGACACCTATAATAGTGCTACTAAGCAATCACCGCTTCTTGGGTTCATGGTGCAGGGTATACAGCTACTTCGGGTAGAACAACCCTTAAGATGGGAGTTTAGGGAATGCGAGCTAAGTGCAGTGTCTTTACAGTTTTTAAAGTACAACATTTTATTTTGGCCACAAAGAATAAAATATTTCTCTAGTAGAAGCATAGGGTTTAATTTTTCTTCACATTGTGATATCAACATTTGTTGAATATCTGTCAACGGTGTCCTTGAATTTAATGACATCTTTTTCTCTTCATTTAAAAAGTTTTTCTTCTAATGCCGCTCATGGTAGATATTCAACAACTGTTGATATCACCATGTGTAGAAAATTAAACTCTGTTTTTACTGGAGGAATAGTATATTTATTTTGGCCAAATATTGCTCTAAAAACTGCAAAAACACTGGTCTATTATTGCGTTCCCTAACCTCCCCTACCGTAAAGTCATTTGACAATACAAATTTTAATGCACAATTTTAACAAGTTCTATAAGTTTTTAATAGTGATTCATTTATTTAAAATCGTCACAGTTCGAGTCTAAATTGCTATTTTATGCTTTTTCCGAACCATTGTTAAATTATTATTACTAGCACCGCGTCTTACTACCCGTT
Organism: Timema bartmani; assembly: GCA_902151455.1. Lineage (NCBI taxonomy): Eukaryota > Metazoa > Arthropoda > Insecta > Phasmatodea > Timematidae > Timema > Timema bartmani. The sequence goes on along the minus strand of CABFWB010000012.1, from coordinate 113,808 downwards.
CGTGGTTATACGCACTTACGCTAATGTGTAATGGTAAGGTGATGGTGAGATGAAATGTAGGACCTACAGTTTAACGTGAAATCCGAACCACGGTGGAGGCCTGGCATTTCACACATTCACAAGTTGTGATTATTACACGTCTTGTCAGAGGTGAAGGAACGGTTTGGCAATCAGATAAGTCCATGCCGGGACCAAGGATTGAAACCCGGACCCCCAACACAGAAGTCAGACACCTTACCTCTAGACCTCCAGGTCACCCACCATTGTTAAAGTAAAGTAGTTCATGTATGACGTTGAAATTTAGCATAACTAGACATCCATGCGAGATTTACTGTACACAGTGAAATATTTATAATATATTAAAGAAAAATAATTTTTATTGTATAAGCAGTTTAAAAGTGGTAAAATTACATAATTTTAACTATACATAACTATTGTTTTCAGTGGTCCAATGGTCTAAGTTATCACTCTCGTGCTAGCTGCTTATGACGGGGAGATTGGGGTTCAAATCTCCATCGGGTGGGTTCCCCCTCCCCAATTGGTTTCCCACTCTCCTTCCACGAAAATACTGGTAATATTACCTCAACAAACCCATTAGAGTAATTATCATACATGCGTAAAAACCTAAACCGATAGTATGACTCAGTGGTAAAAAACATATTATTTCTTAAATCATTCTTCGGATTAATATATTCAAGTAAAAGATTAATATCGAAAGATAAAAATATTTCCCCTCCTTACAATTTTCGTAAGTCCCTCAACTAGATGGGGGTAGCCAACAATAAGAAGCACATCCATCAAAAGGTTGTCACGTCGACTCGGAAATGCACTTTATCGCGCTGCCGGATCCAACAAGGGAGGAGTGTACCACTTGTCTTCAATCATGGCTTCTTCACTTGGGTGCTATGTCTCGAAGGATTTTACCCGATACATCACAATACAAAGACGCGCCCAACGGTTCAGTGCCCACATTAAGCTATGCGTGATCTGGAACCTTAGTGGTATATTTTTTCAGAATGAAGCTTTAGGGATATATTTTTTTTTTCTTTTTCTCCCACCAACTGTATTAACGAACTAAAACATCTTCATTAACGTCTTTAAGCTTATATTTACAGTTCAAGATTTTCTTTGAGTGGGTTTTTAATAGATGATGGGAATAGGAAATACATTTTCTTTTACTTTCTTGCTCTTTTTCTGAATCCAGGCTAAATAAACAGATTTTATGCTATACCTTGTTTTTTCGATTTTGAGCGTTTGTCTCCACATTTCTTCACTTTTATATAATGTAAATGGTCCATCGTTCTGAAGGCCTATTTCTAGGAAATATTTTCTTATCTTGTTGGCGAAGCTAAATCGGTAACTTGGTTACACACATGTGATGTAAAGAATGATATTTGTTATTCAATTAGGATTTATAGTTTAGCTCTAAAAAAAGATAACTACACAAATTTGATCACTGATTAAAAAAACTATAGTAGTATAATAGTTTAACTCATTTAAAAGTATGGTAATATTAAAAATATCACTGTTTTTTTTAGAAACTAACATAATATAAATATACCTGAGGACAACTGGATATTGAATCTTGTCTGGTGACTTAGCTAAGTTGGTAGCGTGTCTGTCTATTAAGCAAAAAGTCCCGGGTTTGATTCCCAGCATATTTGAAAAATTTATCACTTTTGGAATGTGGGTTTTTCCTTTCACAGTGATGAGTTAACGGCCTGGGGCTAGCTGTTGTGTTTGTTCTAGATTTAAATTTTATTTAAAAGTCATGTACTAATATATAATAATTCTGCTCAGAAAGTGCACGTTAAATATCTCAAATAATAATATGGAATCAGAATAGTTGTGGTGGCCTTGTCGGAGAAAGCCATCTTGTCTTGGTACGGCCATACGCCCCCACCCCACTCGTAAATACGATCGAGACGCCACTGTAATGTGTCGAGAGTGCATGCACGTTAATCATTCATCACGTGGTGAGACGCCCAGCGTCTACCGGCGTCTACCGGCGTCGAAAAACAACCTTAAATACTTATTAACTGACAAATATGATGATAAATGTTGGCACGCCTAGTTCTTGAAGGGCAACTTTCGGCTCTCAACATTGCTGTATTTTATTCCACTCTGGTTTATATAACGACACATTATTTGCAATATTCACCCTATCTATCCTGTTCCCTTTAACTACAGCAAGAGTTTATAATTTTCATATCAGTACGCATGCAATACATACTCCTAAGTCTGTCTCCTAAGGGGTCGTCCATAAACCACGTAATGGCTTTTTCTTGCCATTTTAGCCCCCCTCCAACCATATAACACCATGTATACATTTAGCCTACCTCCCCTCCCCCCAACCTATGTTACGTAACTTTTTTCTCACCAAGAATGAATGCCATTATTTCATAGGAAAGCTTTGTGATACTAAAGGAGGGGTTCAGAATTAATACTTCTTAAAATCCATTTTAAATCCTAAACATAAATTATTTCAGAGAGCATTCTTATTTATGGATGGTTACACATACAAACAGATTAGACAGACAAGTACAGACATAAAGACGTTGAACTCAAATTCCTCAGGTTCATGAGGAAAACCTCTGCTATATTTATGATGATAAAGTGCTCACATCAGAGGCTTGACGCTGGGGGAAGACATCTTTCTTAATATTGCCCTTTTTATGATAGTCATATCATCATCATATAGAGAGCTATTTAAAGAACTCTAGGTATACAACTTTTCTAAATTATTATTGGATTAATCTACAATTTTACTTTAATTAACTTATCAATACTTAGACTCATGTTTCATTCCAACATCTATCCTGGAGCCTGGCTTTACTCTCGAAAAAAAAAAAAACAAGATGGAGATTGAAGTGAGTTCAAATACCTGTTGGTTGTACTCAGTGGCTTTTACTAAATGGTTTTATAATCTATCTCCACGTTAATGAGAATAAATTACCTCTATAATTCTACCTTCCTCATTTCTACTCTATTATATAAATATAATAAAAATAATTAGAATAACTACAATTTGAATATACCACCCTACAAAATGTATACTAAAAAGGTAGAATTTTAAAGAAAATCTACCAGCATTCGCATGGAGTGTGAGTGGGAAACCATTTAGGAAAAGCAACCCTTAGTAGACCTGACTGGTATTCGAACCCCATCTCACCAACATCAGCCGTCTAGTCTACTGAGATAATGACAATTTATACAATTCAGCCACCATAGCGTATATCTAATAATTACATTTATATACATATACAATATATTTATCAGAATGGAAAAGGTATAGGCTTAAATACACCTAGCTTTTGTGAATAATTAATGTTATTTGAAGCTTTACTTTTCATAACATGCTGCTAGTACGAAGAAATAACACTAATGATGGACTCCTCACACTTGCCTTGAGATAAATGCTGTACTTTTGCTTCTTTACATTTAACTACATCATTTTTTTGAGACTCTTCCACTATTTTTTTCTGGATATCGCTTTTTATACGCAAGCAATGAACAAATCTCCTCTTTTTGAAGAAATTATTTTTGCTTTTGTACAAACACAAGCGATTATTCACGGCCTATGTAAAAGAATGTGCAGAAGGAATCTAAATTATACTCAAACTCAACTATACTTATAAATTAAGGCCTCTTCGACTGACAGCTGTTATTCAACTAAAAGAACGTGAGGAGGTCAATAGATTGAACAAATCTAAACATATGCCGCGACTATAAACATGTCACTGTCAGCCGCAAGAAAATATGTTTTTTCTAACGTGCTTGGCGTTTATAGTCTCGGGCAGACAATGCCACCTAAGCGCATTCGAAATATTGATAAACAAAAAGTAAGTACTAAGCTTGCATTCTCAACGCCACAGATATTCGGAAGTTATCCATAAGTATGTTTATCAAAGGTGAAAACATGAACAATAATATTGTTTTTCAACATTAGAATTTGAGTTAAAGACCTGTGTTAAGTAACACTTTGATGTACCCCACACTCCCCCCATGTAACAGCATGTAGACATTAGGGCTCCCCCCTTCCCCCCTCAAAGCGTTACGTGGTTTATGGACGTCTTCTAAGGCTAGAACTACAGTTAAAAAGGCTATGTATTTATTATTAGTAGGGCCTACTCGTGTTATTCATCCTCATCTACTTGTGCCGTTTGATTAAATAACTATGCATATTGACCCCCCCCCTCTCTATATATGTATATAGTATATAGAGAGATACATCCATTTATTTATATACATCTAATGTGATATATAATTTAATAAACCCGTTTCCGGTAGTAGAAATTACGAAGAAATGACTGAACAGTTGTTGACAAACGAAGACTCATTGGTTAGGGATCCATGATGTTGGCAAAAATAGTTTCCAACGAAAATATAATTTTTCCAAAGAGCTTTCAGCTTTTCATTCATTGTTTACATCACCATGGAAACACTGATTTGTGCATGCATGTATATACGTAATTAAAATATTTATTTCTGGTTAAAAAATAATAGCTCAATTAATGCTGGATTGATTTAGTGCAACGAATAGGTAGAGGGCTGTGGGAGGGGTCATTTTAAAGTTCTCATCGTGGTTAAAAGGGCTAAAATATACGTTTTGATTCAAATTATATACCGATGACCAGGCGCGGATTCAGGGGGGGTCAAAGGGTCGGTTGACCCCCCCCCCCTATGAAAGTTAGAAAACCAATTAAAAAAATATTGAAATCTCAAATTTTAGAAAGAAAATACAACACAGATGAATTATAATATTTTTTTATCTTTTTTGGAGCAGACACCTCTTAATCCGAGCCCACACGTTCGTTATTCGTCCACGTTTATTCAATTTTCGACATGACTCAGGAAATTGTGGAAAAAAATTTGTTTTCATGTAAGAATATTTGTTGTACATAGCGGGTAACGAACCTTGTTCCGCATAGAGGCAGTAGACTACCACACATCAAAGAATACTTGAGAGCAGTTCGTCCACGAATACCGAATATATCGTATGTGTGGACAGAAGAGCGGCGGAACTGTGAATAAACCCCTCCAGATATATTTCAAATCCTTCGATATTATCGAATATGAAGCTGAAAAATGTCCTTAAATCAAACTCCAAATTACTCCTGGATGCATTATATTGTCAAAAATTTGCCAGAGGACCGCTCCAAATAATTACTAGACTAGAGGCATCTAACTGTCATAAAAAGTCAGAAGAGGAAAACTCTAGATAGCTACCAAGGTCATCCCAATTTCAAAAATGTCTAAGGGAGGACAACTTCAAATAGCTTTTAGATGCATGTAGTTTTGAAGAATTATCAGGTGAGGACTACCTCAAATAGACTAGTTTCTGAAATAATTCAATTTTCAAAATGTTGTCGTTTGAAGACCACGTCAAAGATTATTTTATAGAGGTATCTAACTATCATAAAAAATTAAGGTGATGATCACTATAAATAGCTTATAGGGGCATCCAAATTTAAAAAAAAATTAGGTGAGGAACACTTATACAAGAATCTAATATATTTAAAAATTAAAAGTGAAGACTACCCATAGCTTCTAGANTAAAAAAAAAAAAAAGGAGATGATGACCCACAATTTAAAACATACCTAAGATCAAATATGAATGAGAAACTATTAAATGTCTTTAAACAAAAATATACATTGTAAGTAACTGTGTTATTATGACCCGCTTGACCCCCCTGTGAAAATGATCTGGATCCACCCCTGCCGATGACTAAAAGTCTTTGTTAATTTGATAGCTTTTGACAAGTAAACTTTTTGCTAGAAAGTTGAGTGGGGGCATATTATATATAAATTTTCCCAATAAAAAGTTTAAAATACATCTTAGTGCAATAATCAGCAACCCTCATTGCGACGATCCACTAGTAAATAAATATATATACTATATAAATATGTATTAAGATACAGACTAAATATATATGGGTTAATGTTTTAAGCGCACTTTTACGTGGACAATAGCACTAACAGAACATTGTAAAATAAAAAAATATTGGTCGCTACCATTTTTACCTTTTATGTCAAGTTTTAATGGAAAGAATAAAGAGACATTGTAAAACTAGGATTAAATATTTAATCTATAGATTAAGATTTTCGGGGAAAATTTTCCGCAGTGGTGACTTGCGACCAATTAAGTAGGGGAATGGACTGGGTTGGGTGAGGTGGCAACTTAAGCCTTTCACATATATACATAAAGGCACCTAAAGTGTGTTGGGTGACGAGATTTATTCTGGCCCAAAAAAGTTTGGTTTTAAAAACTGCAAAAAAACACTTCCCGTTTTCTCGCGTTCCCTACATATCTACCTTAAGTATTATTTACAAGGTCCTCTTCACAATGAGGTAATCTACTCGTGTAGTCTCGCCAAGATAGATGTACGGTGTAGTGTGGTAACATTATGTAGATTGCTCCAGTAGAACAACCTCTGACACTCGTCTAATGCTCGGTACAGGGCCTTTCACCCTTTACAAGGAGCCCTCCGACCTTCCCTTCCCCCCCCCCCCCCCC
>CABFWB010000012.1:78184-104545 GCA_902151455.1 Timema bartmani | reverse complement strand
AAAAGGGAGAGGGTTGGAAATGGGGGAAGAAAAGTATTTCAATCTTAAGAGTAGGGGGTGGGGGAGTTTAAGAAAGAGCGTTGTAAATGACATTATGTTCTAATCCAAGTATCACTCCACTTGCCTACTCAGTTATTTATGCAAGAATTATTTCAGAAAATCAGTATCAATTTAAGTAACCGTGAATGCTTACAAGATAAATTCTAATTCCTAATATATTTTCTTTCATCAAATATTATATTTTAATATATATCTCTTTTTCTCAACATGTCTGGGCTTTTTTTTTAGCACCACGTCTTGCTACTCATTCGGGCTATACGCCTATATACTAATCACGCTAGTGGGTCAGGGGTGAGGAAGGTTAAATTTAGAGGAAGTGTACCCAAATTTGCTTGTAGAGAGTGGGAAACCACATAGGAAAAAATATCCTTAGTACACCCAACCGGGATTGAACCACTATCTTTCCATCGTCGGTAGTCCAGTCTATTGCGAGAATAGCGCCTTAGACCATGCGGTCACTGAAGTGGATGTCCGAGTTCTTCTAATTTAATTACACTGATGGAGTAAGGATAATTAAGGTCAGATTTATGGAAAATATACCGGTATTTTCATAATAAAAAGAGCTATAAATCATTTTAAAATATGTACCTTGTTGCCAGAAAACTTGACCAGATGAGCTCAGTGCTCTAATCTACATGCTTAATGATGTGAATTAAATTATAATGGTTGTTTTTTCATTTTTTTTAGTGGAAGCACAAATTATAATTACGAAACTAAAATACTATTTGTTTGCTGGTGTGCAAACATCTTCTTCAAATTAAATATTTTTATGACGGATGAAGATAAAGAAAAATGTAAATTAACAAACACGGTTTTCTACACAGGTTTTTTTATATGACGTTTTAAATTTGGTTTCCTAAGCCCCATTATATTTTTTTCGAAACTTTTTCACCACGTCATAGTAACTACTACTACTACTATTAGCACCGCGTCTTTCTACCCGTTCTGGTTATACGCACTTACGCTAATGTGCAATGGTAGGGTGATTATGATATGAAATGGAGGACCTACAGTTTAACGTGGAATCCGAACCACGGTGGAGGCCTGGAATTCCACACATTCACAAGTTGTGATTAATACACGTCTTGTCAGAGGTGAAGGAAGGGTTTGGCAATCAGATAAATCTGTGCTGGGACCGAGGTTTGAACCCCGGACCCTCAGTACAAAAGTCTGACACCTTAACCCTAGACCACCAGGTCACCGTCATAGTAACCGTTAGAGCAACACTTATAGTATATTGACCACGGAAGCGAGATAAGTATTACTTCAGATGAAACGTTTCCTCATTTTCGTGGAGGTAGAGTCTGGAACCATTTCAAGAAAAAACACCCTAATCAAGCTATTTCTGAACCGAGATTCAAACCTCTATCTTCCTGTCACCGGCAGTCCAGTCTTAACACGACAGAGACTAGTTTGAGCACGTGACCACCAATGCTGGTTATGTCTTATGTACTTACATAAATAAACTTATTTTACACACACGTTTTTTTATTGATATTCAAGTGATAAAAAACCCGTTTCAGTGGTAGAAGGGTTTAAGTCGTGTTTCTTGCTATGGACTCTATTGATGATGACGAGGAGGTAGGCTTTCGATTCCCAGTTGGGTGGACCAATTTTTCCTAAAAGTTTTCCTAGTCTACTTCCAAGCAAATGCGGGTACACATCCTCTTTATTCAACCTTCCTAATCTCTAACACACTATAGTAATTAGTACATATGCGTGTAAACCGAACGAGTTGTGAGACACGGTGATAAAAAAATAATTATACAAAATTTACTTTTTTTCACAAGTTAAAAAAAAAAGTTGTATCATTGTTTGTGTCACTACGCCTAAATTAATCTAAAAATATTGTACATGTACTAAATTGACATTTTCAAAATATTACGTATTTAATATCTGAACCAAAAATTATTTACAATGCTTCAATCACAGCTATGAGAGAATCTCACAATCTCACGTCCCATCTTGCCACTCCCTCCTACCCCCACCCCGAATCCTAAAAGCACCCGCGGCGCATACTCACTTTAATCTAGAGAAATAATATGACTGGTATTTCCCATAATTCACTCCTTCTCTCTACCGAACCCTCCTAGTATTGCCTCATATTTATTCTGCTGATGCCGTAAGAAATGTGGCAACAGGTGCTTGTGACACTTTATACACTTTCTTTTTTTTACCCCCGCGTTACACATCCACCCCGTTTCGTTCCTTAGATTCTACTTCCGATGGATTCTGCATTTTTCATTTTCTTCCTCTTCTCTTTCTTATATAATATTACCTCCTTTCTCTCTGCAATTATTATGGTTGAAATCTATGAGAGGCAATAAAATAAATCTAACCTTAGTATTTGTGCCTTAAAAAAGAAAAGAAGAGATATTTTAAAAACAAGTTATTCAAATAAGGTTTTTCTATTTCAGGCGAGGATGCCTGTAATTATTTTCATTTCATTTCGCACACTAAGCATATTTTTCCAACTCTTGGGAGATAGTGCTACCAAAGCAATTAAGGCTTGTTGGGACTGTACTAGTAAACTGTTCTCTCCCATTCATTCATAACAAACTTAACCCATTACAACCGCTTCGGGTGGCCGCCAGGTCAAACGCGCTACTCTCGCATAACCTTCATAATCCCTAAAACCACTAGCTTAATTAGAACATAATCGTGAAAAACCAAACGCGTAGTAAGAGGAAGTGCTAAAAATAACCTACAAAACCAATAAAAAAAATCCTTAGATTATTCTCCACTCCACTGAAGAATGGAGATATCTGGCAGCTATAAAGGTTACTAGGATTACTAGGTTACTAGAATACTATTCATACGTCGAGTCAAATATCTGCAGCTGTCACTTTTGATATATATTATCAAAACATATTAAATCAACACTAATAAGCTAGTAAAATGTTATCAATGCTGATCACATCCACATTGAAGGTCAATTAGTCTTAAGGCAGTGGTTCTCCCAATATTCTCCTTACCACGAGCCCCCTGAAGTCAATGGTTTATTTCGTTGTGACCCCCCCCCCCACCTCTCTACCTAATCACCTCCACGATTCAAAATGAAATTAAAAAGCTACGCAAGCATTTATAGTACTCTACGTAATTTATTTAATATTAACATACCTTAATATGTTTAGTTTAAAGTGCTCATCTCAAGACCTTATGTTCTTGGGTCCAAACCTAGCTAGCCGGGGTCTACGGATTTTTATTGAGTGATAAAAAATCAGTATCATAACTTCCTTCGGAGGTGAAGTAGAGTCGTCGGTCCCATTTAGATTGTGGCATGTAAGAAAAACCCTTGGAACATATGTGAAAATACCTTTCTCCAAATTTGGTAGGAACTTTTGCTCTCACTCATTGACATTCTAGTATGCTGATATGATCTGTCGGTTCAGAAAGTGGACGCTAAATAACTTAAATAAATACATGTTTAGTTGGACAGTAATAGAAAAAAACAGATGTCTTATCATATTTTGACCAGCGAATATTTTTTATATGATTCCAAATTACAAATAAAAAATAACTTAGAAATCTAGACAACTTTTGCAAGCCTCCACGAGACTCTTCGCACCCCCCCCCACGTTGCGAACCTTTTGTACAAGGTACGGTATCACTATCACAATAGACTGGACTGCCAATGACGGGGAGATTGAGGTTCAAATCTTAAGGAAAACCATTTTCAGTTCATACGATTGAGTAATTTTCCTCTCTGCTTCCAAGAAAACGCAGGCAAACATCCTTTAAATTCGATATTCCTCATCCCTAAAACATTGGGGCAGTTAGAACACACGTTTATAGCTCGAACGGGTATTGAGACGCGGTAAAAATAATGTTAACCGCAAAATATATGTTTGCATTTTCTAAAAGGTGCTTCTAATGATATTCGTAAGTAGTTAGGGAATTTTTTGCTTGTGGTTGGTCAAATATATATAATGAAGTGGAGAGATAAGCTTACTAGTACAGTTCCGTCAAGCCTTATTAGCCCCGGCAACAACCCACGAGCCATTCCTTTTCAAAAACTTTACAATTGGTACACGATGGATGGTATTTTACGAGTGGGAAAGGAATTTGGAATGAAGTTAAACGTTGGTAAGACGAAAGTGATGAGAATTGGAAAGGAAGACCTCAATGTTGTTATATTCATTGAAGGTAAGAAACTAGAACAATTAAGGTCATCCAAATATTTGGGAAATCTGGTGACTTGGTATGGATACTGTACAGAGGAAGTTAAAAGCAGGATAGCTATGGAGAAGGGAACATATGGAAGGGTGAGGGGATTACTGACAGTGGAAATAATCCCGATTGAGTTCAGAAATAGGTTTTCAAAATGTTTTATGTAGAGTGTGGTGACGTATGGATCTGAGACGAGAACAATCAGAAAGAGGGAACAAAGTTATTTGGAGGGTTTTGAAATGGGGTTGTGGAGAAGAGTGAAGAAGGTGAAATGGATGGGCAGGGTGAGGAATGAGGAAGTGTTGAGAAGAGTAGCAGAGGAAAGGAGATAATAACATCTTGGTTGGGCCACACACTAAGTAGGCATTGTATAATGAAAAGGATCAATGAGAGGAAGATAGAGGAAAAAATAGGAAGAAGAAGGTTTGGAATGCTAACAGATATCAGGAAAGGGAAAAGATACAAACAAATGAAAGAAGACGCCCTGGACCGAAGAAAATTGAAGATGTCCATTTGATATCTGCCTCAGGACAGATTCGCATAAGACGAGGGATTGGACGAAAATAAACGACGATTGAATTTAAGTATTTTTATGTAAAAAACGAATCGTAGAAAAGAAACCCCTTGTATTGAGGCTAGTAGAATTATTATTTCTGACAAAAGCTTTCTCTACCTACCTCTCACTCTCTTCAACTCCATGACATTTGCACAATAACTTCTCATGGGGAGATAAGAGTGATTGATTTGTGAAGCCACCCCTCCTTGTGGAGTCTTCCCTCTTATCATCTCCAACCCCTAAACCCATCCCTTGATGAAAGTTGCACTTAATAAGTTACTCTGCGTGAGACGGAGGTGTGGATAATGCTGTCTATCACACTCGCAATCAAACAACACATACACACGTCTTGCCAGGAGCTTTGTTCAAGGTGTAGAGACTTGGTAAGGTCACATCATACACACGTTCTACCAGGAGCTTTGTTCAAGGTGTAGAAACTTTATAAGGTCACATCATACACACGTCTTGCCAGGAGCTTTGTTCAAGATGTAGAAACTTGGTAAGGTCACATCATACACACGTCTTGCCAGGAGCTTTGTTCAAGGTGTAGAGACTTGGTAAGGTCACATCATACACACGTCCTGCCAGGAGCTTTGTTCAAGGTGTAGAGACTTGGTAAGGTCACATCTTACAGTAGTATTTCCAGAAGCATTACTCAAGGTGTAGAGACTTGGTAAGGTCACACCATACACACATCCTGCTTGAGCTATATTCAATGTGTAGATACTTTATAAGGTCACATCTTACACACGTCCTACCAGGGTTTGCATTCAAAGTATAGAGACTTAGTAAGGTCACGTCATACAAACGTCATGCCTAGGGCTGTATTCAAGGAGTAGAGAATTAAATGTTATTTTTATTTAGGGGTTAAACTCTCTACTACTCTCACATTAGACTAGGCTGCCAAAGACAAAGAGATTGGGGTTCGATCTCGGTCAGATCAACTGAGATTTTTTTCCCCTATGCGGGTACACTTCCTCCAAATTTAACCCAGCCTCATCCCTAACTCACTAGAGTAATTAATACTTAAGAGTGTAACTCAAATGGCTCATTGCTATATATATATATATATAATCTTTGTATGGATTTTAAGTTGAACATCTTCTATTTTAATATAAATTCCATGGGAACACTAGAATGAAAGTAGTAATAATATTTATATTTAAAAAAGGTTTTCCCTTAGAAAATCACCTTTGTTTGTAGATAAGTTTTAAAAACTGGAAGAGTAAAATATGAAATCATGTACGCTTAATATTTTCTTGCGTCTGAAGTGATGGCAGAGCTAAGCGTTTTATTTCATCTCACCTTCTAATTTATCAGCACGACGATCATGTTCTCTAGTCCAAAGAAAAGAGGATTCTGAATAAATAGAGCGAAGATGGAAAGAACGTCGCAGAGTACTAAGAAAAGAGGAGACCCAGATTTCAATCTACTCTCCCAAGATTTCCCACCTCTTTCCTCTATTCACAAGATTGCACGAAACACAATTTGGACTCGATTCACGTTTATCCATGGCGACGTATACACAATTTTATTCCCCTCCACCCCCCTTTTTCCTCCCCGATAAACCACCTTTTACAACGGCAACAAAGGGGGAGAGGGGATGAAGTGAAAATCCGAGTACCACACAATATAAATAGATAGAGTATTTGGCGCGGTTTATAAGCCAGCTTATTATAAATTCCAATTTATAGCGTATTGTCGGAAAGCTTTCTTATTTTCTGGTTTATTTAAATGAACTTTTCATTTTTACTGCTGGTTTCAAATTAAATTTATGAACCTGAGACATGAACCCTAAGGAAATAAATGTTACTGTGTACCGTAAATAATTTCTCTCTCTTTAAACTTAAAATAAATACATTTACTAAAAACTCGTAAGATTTGTCAAAAAAAAAAAGTTACATTGTTGCAGTAACACTTCACCTAAATCAATGAAATAATTTACAATGTTACAGAAATATTGAGTAAAGAGGAGAATATCTGTCCTCCAAAGAGAATGACAATCAATTTCATGTTTCAAATTAGGCTTACTACATAGACATATTTATATTTGCTTTATCCTCGAAGCTACTGGTTTTATAAAAATTATTGCAGATTAAAACATTTTAATTTTTTTTAGTACTATAACTTTACAATAGTAAGTTAGTTCGTATCTCAAATAGTTGTGGAGATATGCTCAAAATTGGACATTTTTGCAGATGTATAGTACCCTCAAATTCATTTTCATGGGAAAATGAAAATTGCCATTTTGTTTATAATGTTAAAAACTACTTAGATACAAAATTTAATCAAAATCTTTAGAACGTATTTTGGGAATCTATTTTTCTCTTTTTTTGACCTTCAGTTAACTACCCTTTATTTTGAGTTTAAACATCTAATTCCAAAAACCGCTTNTTTAGCCCTATTGGTGAATTGGTTTCAGCTCTAGTCCGAAATACAAACAGCAAAATGGCAACCCAAAAACTACTTTTTTGGGTTCAGGGGGTCATGCAACGTCAAAATTTATATAAAAAAATTGAGTTCGTTTTTTTTTTGATGACATCAATCTTCAAGGGGTCGAGAGAAAATTGCAAAGCCTTAATATGTATTGCTAGAGAAGAATATAATGGATAAAGTGGACGGATTGGGCGACTAGTTTAGTCGTTCTAAGAATAGCTAATGTAAAAAGATAATTGTGTAGAAGATCACGAAGTAAGACCAACTGGATTGGTCACATTATGAAAATAAATGGCCAATGGAGTGACATCATAGACGTCAAGGTGGAAGGGAGAAGGGGAACAGGAATACGGCGATGGATGCCCTCAAACAAAGAGAGAAGATATGTTTCAGGATTTAAAAAAAGGAGGCTGCTGATAGGAAATGATGGAGGAGTCAATTTGGACAATTAAACAGATCTGTAGAAAGAAAAAAATACCCAATAATAATATAAATTCTACTATAAATTTTTGTTATTATAATAACCGGCAGTGGCCAGTGCACCTGGCTAAGAACCTAGGGTCCCAGGTTAGATTCTCTGCTGGTACCTTGGGTATTCTTTTCCCAAAGGGGAGTTACCTCAACGGTCACCAGTGTTTGGTTATTTAGCCTTAAGTTAGGTTGTAAATGCTTCCACTGGTCCCACAACCTCATAATATCACCCTCGTACTCACGATCACCCTCATACTATCACCCTCACCTCATCTCTTCAGGATATAGAAAAATTTGCCACGGAAACTATGTAGGATTAGTACATTCGGGCGTCCGGCAATGGTACATTAGTACTGGATAATCTTTTCCCAAACTGGGCTCTGAATGATGTAGCCCAGACGCGCAATATTATTATTACTACTATAGTGCTGGCCAACAGTCTAGATGCCTAGATGCCCATACCAGGCTAGCAAGGACCACATAAAAAGGAGAATATAGAGAAAAATTACGTAAGAAAGCAATAATCGTGGCCTATAGCTAAAAAAAAATTAGGCGGTGGAGACACTAAGTTGATACAGTTAATTAAATCAAATATATCATTGGAGTTATTTATAGAAAATCATTCAAACTTTTTTTTTCATGAATTACAAATACTCAAAGTTTTTATTTGTAATATTAATAAAAATAATCTCAATTTACTTTATTATATAATATTAAATTCAAATTAATAACATATTTTAGTAACCGTCTGTATTATTCATGTGTATTTAAAAGTAGGAATTTTAACATATGAATTACTTTTTAAAAAATAATTTAATATAGTTTTGTTGATAAGATAAAATAAGACCATCTTTTGGTTTCAACAAGAATGTAATGCTAAAAGTGTTAGTGTGAAAATGCGTCACTAAACAAAACCGTATTTAAATTTATCAAATTCTTGAGCACAGGAAAGAGAGAAAGATACAATATAAACCCTTTAATCCGTGATTAATGGCTATCCGGGAGACTCTTTTGACCATAAGGAGCTGAAAGGCGACATTTCACAGGTCGAGTCACTATCCTTCCAACTGCTTTGAGATCGATTGATCAGAGAGCAATTATAAAATTTATTTTTTAATTAATTTTTGTTACAGATAAAATAACATATTAATCCTCTTTCTATATCATACTAAATAAATATTTTTTTCTAATAATTTACGTATTTCCAATTTTTTACATTCCTTATATGAAGAATTCATAAATATACAGATTTTATGGAATTTGGACTGTCCGGATTGGACCTGGTCTCATAAAATTCTGATGAACGCGTTTCTAAAGTCTTAGACATTTTAATTTAAAGATTATCTTCACTATCGTTATTATTATTTAATGTATGCGCATATTTCTTACCCTGTTTTGCACCACTTAGATAATACATTTAGACCCATTCAGGTATAGAACTAGAGTCTCACCCAATTCATTTATCAATACTTGAAGTTCAATGACTCGTAGCTTTTGACTATGATCTGACAGACTTTCTTTTTACACCATCTCTTGCTGCCCATCTGAACCATCCACATTTAGTTACATTAATGAAATAGGGATTAGCACAGTAGAAATTTCAGTAAGTAAACCAGCATTTGTGCGTGGAGAGAGTGGAAAACCATTTATGAAAAACCATTCAAAGCACACCTGAACGGGATTCAAACACCAACCTCCATGTAAACGGCAGTCCAGTATATTTCAAGAGTGATGCCTTAGTTCATAGAAAGGCAAACTACGGCCATCGGGCTAAATACGGCCCGCCGATGTGTTTAATACAGCCAACGGGAGATATAATTTAAATGTCTTGTGTTGTGAAACTGGCTTTTTTTTTTAAAACCCACAAAATTGTATTTTTTATAAAACCGTGCCAAAATCAACATTTACAAACTTGGTAAATCATGCCCAAAAATATATATATGGTAATGTTTGGATTCTCATATTCATATACGAATAAGTATTTATATCCATGAAACTTATGAAAAGTGATCTTATAAACCGACTTACTGTCTTCTCTCTTGAGAATAACCTCATCACAGTTTCACTAACCTCACAACCCAGCATAATAATCTTCTGAACGGATTTAAAAACATACTAAGCCACTAATTCATTTGAAATTATTCATGTCTGTCTATTTTGTATGTTTATAATTTTTTTAAAGTGAATTTTTTCCGCCCCTTTTTTTTTTCCGTTTGAACATTGTTTAAGTAAGTCTGCAAATCCCTTCCTTAAAACATGGGACCACCAAAGTGAGTGGGTATAGAATATTTAGTTGATGATTTAGTTATTTTCTAGAACTGTTTTCTAAACTACAGCTTTAAATAAATAAATAAATGTATATAGGCCTATATGTAGAGTTATATACAGCTAACAAACTAACCTAATCTTTTCCAAATATAATAGACAGTAAATAAATAAATAAATACAATTATCAAAACTTTTAAACACTTTTTTTTTAGATTACCTCAAAGTGTTTTGAGCACGTAAAATCGCAACTGACTGAATAAGTCGATCAATTTCTGAAACGTAATGTTTCAACTCCCTCGATCAAAAGCTAAGGCCAATGTGAAAACTTTCTGATTTTCAAATTCTTGTACTTTTTATTGCGTAGAGACTAGATTGGAGGGGGGGAGGGGAAGAGAAAAATAGAGAGGGGAGAGCGGGGGTGTAGTTCAAAAATGTTCTCCTCAACCAATTCGCCCCCCCCCCTTTTCACCCTCTTTTCTTTGTAGATTTCAAGGGTGCGCGAACGTTCCCGTGTCGAGCGCAGCTGGAAAACAGCATCCCTTGTTTGACAAGGGTGGAGGGAAGGGGGTGCAGTTCCAATATAAGAGTAGCTTGAGCGTTCCGGGACAAATATAACAACCCCTATTCTTTGGTTCTTATTTCGACCGATAGAGCTGCAAGATTTAGAAAGTATTTAAAAATAAAATAAAACACAACATTTATAAATAACAATTTTACCAAATGTTTAATAATAAATTACAGGAAAGATGTCGATATGATGAGATTGTACAATGTTGACAATTTTAGAACAAAATAAATGTATTAGTGGACACTATTTGTAAGAGTCTCGGGATTTATACTAAACTTTTAAAATTGGCACAGTTTTTGTCAACCGTAGCATCAGAACATATTTTTTTATTATTATTTAGCACCTTGTCTTACTAGCCGTTCAGGTTAAACGCCTAAGTACTAATTTACGCTAATGGATTAGGAATTGGGAAGGTTAAATTTAGAGGCAGTGAACCTGTATTTGCGTTGAGGGAGAGTGGAAAACCATTTAGGAAAAACCACCCCCAATAGCAGAACATAAATAATGATGAAGTGATCGCTAGACAGAATACCACTAAACATAATACCACTACATTTAATACCATTAAACATTACCCCAAGACAGTATATCCCTACATTTAACACCACTAAACAATACCCCCCGACAAAATACCACCAGACAGAATACCACTACATTAATACCACTAAGCAATACTCCCATACAGAATAACACTACATTTAACAGCACTAAACAATACCCCCAAACGGAATACCACCTCAGTTAATACCATTAAACAATATCCCCAGGTCAACCTCGATAGTCTTGGGATAAATTTCTCATTTCAGGACTCGATGTTTGTGGGTTCAAGCCCAGCAGGGATCGACGGATTTTTCTTGAGTTCTATAGCACAACTTCCTTCGGAGGGGATGTAAAGCCGTCGGTCCCATGTCGAATGTGGCAGGTAAAATAACCCTGGAAGGTATGTGAAAATAGCTTTCCCGGCGCTAAATTGGTAAGCCATTTCGCGTGCGCTCATAGAAATTTTCGTACGCTGATATAATGAGTCTGTTCAGAAAGTGCAAGTTAAATACCTAAAATAAATGAAAATACCCGCAGACGGAATACTACTATATATAATACCACTAAACAGTATCACTACACAGAATACCCCTGCATAGAATACCAATAAACAGTACCACTAGACAATATCACTTGTTTTTTTTTCTACATCTCTTTTCTGAAAGTTTTTTGTTTCTGTTTGAAGTTACAGAAACCCTACGAGATGGTTAAACCTCCCTTGTGTACATTTTTATTTTCGGCACGTGCTTTTGTGAAATATTTGATTTGATTCTGAAGGGAGCAATAAGTTTAGGGAATACTCAGACATCTTGAGCACGCGCAACTTTCCACCGGATGGAATTGAAATGTATTGCTTTCAGATTTAAATTTAAAGCAAACAGGAGTATGTATACATACATACATACATTTAAACACATAAATACATATATAAACGCACGTATGGACTAGTATGTATTATATCAAAGGCGCACAGAGGGAATTTAACAATGAAACGTAGGTTGAGAGGAAGTATGAAAGATTGATACAAGAAGTGAAAAAAATACCCACTTCAAGAGAACAAATTGAGGAATTTCAGACGAAGTAAAAGGACATGAAAGATAAAAGGCAAAAATAAATATATTTACATTGAGGAGAAAAACAGAGGAATAGGAAAATAATACGAACACGTTTTATATATTTAGTTTTACAAATAAATTCTACGCCTCTAATTAAGTTTTTTTCCCGATTTTAATCAACGCATTTCACCGAATAAACCAATATTGTTTGTTTGAAACTGATTATAATACGTGTAAAGTGAGTTAAAACTAACAAATTAAACTAATTAGGTGGATGAGACTCGTAATAATTTTATTTAATTATCAATCAACGTCCGGGTTATTCATTATAGTTTTTGGGGTTTAGAGGGTACAAGGGGGGACTACACATATTATAATTTATTATTTACACGCTTCAGTGACCGCATGGTCTAATGCGTCAATCTAGCAATAGATTGGACAGCCGATCGGGGTTTCAATCCCTGTCGGGTGTACTGAGGTTTTTTCTAAAGGGTTTTTCCACTCTATTTCCATGGAAATGAGGATACATTTCCTCTAGATTCAACCTTACTCATCCTTAACGCATTAGTACATTAGTATAACTAGTACATTGGCGTGTAAACCGAACGGTTAGTATGACATGGTGCTATATAAAACTGTTGAACTAACCGAGCCTATGTCAACTTAAATTAATAGGATTGGTCCATAATTTTCTTTTTATGATTTTTAAAATTTTTCTACTGGTAATCCTACGAAGAATAATGAACGTAGCTACATTCACATCCATCTCGTACCAGAGTTAGTTCACTCAATAAAATAGTTGTACCAAATGGTTTGAGTCTAGTCAAGTCAACAACTGGGGAAAACCCTTGACTTTTGTGATTTGAATGGACTGAACATGACTGGTTCGATGTGAGATTAGCCTTAGTCCTTTGATACCGACTCTTTTTCAACTGCAGAATGAGTTATCAGAGGATCCTTACGCTCCATTGAGTCCTAGCGACCAAACAATCCACTGGATTATATTAATTTATTTATGATTAACCCTTAGTAAAACCCCCTTTCACGTTCCGTATTAAGATAATCTTCAAACAGAATAGAGAGGTTAGGTTTTGAGAGAAAGAGAGAGAGATACTCCCTGGTACATTTGAGATTTCGATCTTCTTATATCCCCTTTACCTCCCCTATCCAACGCTGGGATACCACCCCTCACTTCATCATGGGTTTTCAAGATTAACCCTACCCCTACAACCACCCCTTACCACTTTTTCCCCCCCTCCAACCCTCCGGCACTTAGAGCAGGCAGGAGCGTCACGACGCTTAGAATGCCTATACAAGACGCTAACCAACGCTCGATGAACCAAGAGGCAATCCACTCTCTGAGGCAGCTCTTCTCAAACATTTCCTAGTAACGGAACACTTGATAAGTGTTCGATACACACACGGACCACCCACCTTAACATACTACCTACCTGTCTTCTTGTAGGAGCAGGAATTTTCCTAATGAAAGTGTTTATCACCCGCTTCGCTGGCCACATGGTCTAATTCGCTACTCTCGCAGTAGACTGGACTGCCAATGACGCGGAGATTGGGGCTCGAATCTCGGTCAGGTGAACTGAGTTTTTTTACAAAATTGTTTTCTAGTCTTCCTCTACACAAATGCGAGTACACTTACTCTAAATTTAGGCTTCCTAATTTCTCAAATCATTAGCTTAAATAGTACATAAATGTATAGCCAGAGTGGGTAGTAAGATGCGGTTCTAAAAAAAGGTGTTTATCAAGCAGTAAATACATCATATTCATTTGCCCATTTTACAACCCAATTTTCATAGGAAGAGCCTTATAAGACAGCTATAAACGATAGTAATATGGCGTAAAATCAGATAATATGTCAATTTTGTGATTTAGTAACTTTTTTATGAATTTAGGATCTTCTTATGAAAATTGGACTGTACTTATGGAACAAAGTATAACTGACTTAGTGGAGTTAGCCTGTCAGTATTGTACTCTTTTAATATAACATTATTATTATTATTACCACGTCTTACTACCCGTTCGGGTCGTACACACTTACGCTAATGTGTAATGGTAGGGTGATTGTGAGATGAAATGGAGGACCTACAGTTTAACGTGGGATCCGAACCATGATGGAGGCCTGGCATTCCACACATTCACAAGTTTGTGATTAATACACGTCTTTCCAGAGGTGAAGGAAGGGTTTGGCAATCAGATAAATCTCTGCCGGGACCGAGGATTGAACCCCGGACCCCCAGCACAGAAGTCTGACACCTTACCTCTAGACCACCAGGTCACCTTTTAATATAAAAATTATTATAGCTGTGAACAATTTATTCCTGGAGATTTTTATTGATAGTTATGTAATCACACGGCCTAAATTGAGAGGCGTGCTTGTTTAATATGTTTGTGATCTGGATTGTGAATAACAAAACGAGTATTGCAAGGTGTCGTGATTAGCTTGTAAGTAAATATAACATAAGCGCCAACAACATAAACAGGGTGTCAGCATTACTCACGGTAAACCAGACCAGAAGACAGAATAAAAACGAGTGTATCAAGTTTATTTTAAAACCACCCTAGACTTATTTGAGAAATCAAATAAGATTGTGTCACACCATTCATTTTGTGCGGACCACCTGTTACACCTCCACGGACCACGGTTTGACAGCTCTAAGCGGTAATTTAGAGGGACAAGTTTGGTATTACTAACGAAGACAATGCTGGCTCGCGAATCAATCACAGACGGATGAACAATGGAGTTGGTTTTTATTGCACTGTGGTTTATGACCCTTGCTCCAGGCGTATGAATATACTTTTCTTTTACCCTGAAAGTTAAGAATCTTACCTTGATGGATTACACTATGGCTCTAACCTATAACACACGCCATAGTGTAACTCTCAGGTAACAGAAATGTACATTTCTATGAAAACTCTGCTTCCTTTACTAATTCTTATTCCACTTTATTCATATTTTCGTGAACTAATTGTATAAGGACGAAAAAGGTGGAATTGAACGTAAATGTGCGCGTATATTTGCGTGGAAGGAAAACGGAAAAAAACTTTAGGGGAAACAGCACTCCACTTGCTGGTGTTTGAACCCTGAACTCCCCGTCACCAACAAACCAGGAGTTGACATTTAGACCGTGTGCCAATAAATAAATAAATACATCTTTTAATCAATTTAAATACTAAAATAAAGTTAATCTTCTGACATGCACCCTTAAGTGAAGTTGCTCGCACCCCTTTCAAAACTTATTTTGTCCGAACCATCGAATTCTTGGTGGTGGTGGTGGTGGTGGTGGGGTGGTCTTACTCGTCCAGACGTCTTGGTTCCCAGACGGGGGCTAAAAAGAGGATGATAAAGTGCGACAATATAAGAGATAAACAAGGAGGAGGAGACAGAACAAAGTGTAAGTGGTTAAGATAGGAGACGGGTTGAGAAGAAAGGGGGTTGGATGGTGATGGGGGGGATGGAAGGAGAGACACCGTTGACATTATGGAGTAAGATATCCCTTTTCTTTCTCCGAGCCCCTCGGGGTTGCAACGCATGAGGGGATGAATTCGTAATGGTGCCCTTTCGCGTCTGCGTTTCAATCAACAATATTATAAGACATGAAGTCAGATATATATATCCTGCCCCATGGTGTAGGGGTCAGCGCACCTGACTACGAGACTAGGGGTCTCTGGCTCGATTCCCTGTTGGTACCATGGGGTATTTTTCCCGAAAGGGTAATCACCCAAACGGTCACCAGGGTTTTGTTAGTAAGGCTTATTTATATTCGGTTTAAGTGTTTCTACTCGTTCCACACCCTCATACTCACTATCACCCTCATACTCACTATCGCCCTCATATTCACTATCACCCTCATCTCAGCTCATCGGGACATATAAAGAACCTTCACGAAAAGGATGTACGATTAGTACGTACATTCGGGCGTCTTCTGGACAACGGTACTGGCTAATCTTTCCACAAATGGAGCTACGAGGTGATGTAGCCTAGACACGCAACATTATTATCTACAACATAGTTATAAGACAAACTTAACAACCATTAGCATTAGTTTAATACTTAACTGAATGTATTAATGTTACAGTAAATGCAATATATAAAAAGTATGTTAACATTTATTTCTCTTTTCCTAGTTACACTTGTGCTCATACATTTTTTAAAGACTCGGATTTGAAATATATATTCGTGGTTCTTAGGTAAATAGAAGATACGGTTCCGTAAAAAAGATTGGGTTATATCTAAATAATGGCACCAATCGGGATGGGAACGAGAAAGGTAGAATTTAGAGGAATTGTAATAGAATTTGTATGGAAGGAAAGTGAAAATTCATCAAAGGGAAGAACAAATAAATCCTCAGTACACCGGTTCAGAATATCCTCTACCTTCCCATTATCGGTAATCCAATCTAATGCGAGAATGACGTCTTAGGCCGTACGACCACAAATAAAGGTGGATAGGGGTCATATAATGGAATGGTTCCTAACCTCTTTTAGACCAGCACCCACTTCCAAGAGAATTGGATGCTGGGCTAACGCCACCCCCCTACCTCCCACCCGAGTGCGGGTACCCAGATCTCTCATCACTCACACAACCTCGCGAAAATGCCGTGTTGCCAGATGGACACTTGTTTGAAAAAACTTATCACAAAATAGCTACACTTTTTTCGTGGCATAGCTTACAGTCCTTATGACTGGAACACACGTTAAAACATGACTTATGTTAAATGTTTATAAATAAATGAAATTAAACATATTGTCAAAATTATAGCGCAAAAATATTAAAATAAATTCAAGACTATTTTGTTAAACATTGGGAAACCTGTTATTATTTACATACAATTATTGCTGTAGTATCCATAAAAACCTAAACGCCCCCTCATATCGTCCCCTTACAATTTACCACTCCCCTGAAAAAAAAAATGGGGTGTGGCTGTGTCATGGACACGGCCGTGTGTTGTACGTGAATACGTTTATGTAACGGGTTATATTTTTTAAATAAAATATTTTTATTTATGTATTTAGGTTATTATAGTCACTGTCACTACTTTAAACTAATGTTTTATATACAATCGATAGATTTTGACGACAGCTGACGATTAAAACTCAAACGAACATCGTAGCTTCTCCAAGTCAAAAGTTATACTAATTGCAAATCTCGATACGCAGCAAAATAACCTCAACATGGCGGCGCTTCCCCCTCCACCGCGCGCGATGCATCACTGTTCTCGCTTATCGTAATGAATTCTTTGATCCTTTAGCTATCCAGTGGTATAATTTAATTTTGGATGTAGAGGAAAGATTCGAAACTACAACACCAAACTGTATCCCCCGATTTTGTTATTAGGTTTTTTGGATTGCCCCCGTATGGTAGCAAATTTAAAGACGTATTCACGTCAAAAAAAGCCCCCCCGGGGGTGTGGGGTTAGTGTGGTACCACCAGGTCGGAAAACATTGATATAACAGACAGTTTTCTTGTGGTTTCCCATCTAACTAGTAATATCGTCGCTACCCACTTTGATGACCACATGGTATAAGGCGCTACTCTCGCAATAGGCTAGACTGCCGATCGAGGTTCGAATCTCAGTTGGGTGTACTGAGTGGTTTTTCCAAAATAGTTTTCCATTCTGTCTCTCTCTCTTCACACAAGGTACACTTCCTATAAATATAACCTTCTTAATCCCTAAAACCATCATCGTAATTAGTACATAAGCGTACAACCCGAAAGGATAAGACGCGTTGATAAAAATAATAAATATATCGTTGTTTTTGAAGGTTTCCTCGACAAAGAATATTCACTATCTAAGAAGAGTTAAACACTCAATTCAAATTTAGTTCTTGTTTTCTGTCCTATTACCTATCCGAAATATACACATGTGCTAGCGATGAGTGGTAAGCTATAATCTTAGAGGAGGTGTGTTTGAATCTGCTTGGAGGGAGTGTAAGAAGTAATTAAAAAAAAGAAAAGAAAATCGCATTACGTTCGGCTGGGTTTTGAACCTCACTTACCTGTTACCAACAAACCAGGCAATAAGAAACTTACTCCGTTCATATATCAGCAACCGTGGTTTTATACATGTGACCATATTTTCTCAAATAAAAATATATTGTTACAACAAATAGGGGCGGAAAGAAGAAGGGTGGTGATAGGGGGAAAATTTAAATTATGCTATTTTTCATTATCATCGTCACTTGTTTAAGCTATCATCCTATCTTCTAATAATTTTACACCTGAATACATTTATTAACTAACCCATTTTTATAGTATTTATATTTAATTTTTGTAGTAGCATGTGTACATTACAATATATCCAGAATTAAGGTTTACATTGTATGAATGTACAATTTTGCATACAAAATTAAAAACACATTTATACATATATTAGATTTTTTTTAGTTATAGATTGATAAAGATTATAGTAAAAAGCTATAAATATTTTCACAAACAAGTAAATTTACTCTAAAACTAAGCCTAAACAACAAAAACAACAAACATTAAAGAAGACGATTATAGACTTGTTAAAAACAAGCGAGAAGACGATGATAAAGTTATTAAAAACAAACATAAAATGGCCAAAAAACCTTTCATTCCATTTCATTTTCCTTCCAGATTATTTGAGTAAAACCACCGTACATCATGAGCAGTTCCTGTCAGAATGGAATACGGACTGCTCTGTTTTGTTTGACGCAGCCATAGATCAAGCTAACCCTCCTCACCCCAAACCCCCTCATTTATATCCATCACACAGCTTCTTTACACCTTACGTGATCAATTTGTTATCTCCGAAGATTCAATCGTACATTTTCTTCTCTTTTCTTCACTTTTCTCACCTTTACCCTCCCCCACCCCTTCTTTTCTTCTAACCTCTAAGGATGTCTTCTGGGAGGGAGGAGAGAGGGTGGAGTATTGAAAACATTCGCCTAACCTGTTTTCACCCATCTTTTACCCATCTCTACATCCGATTCTTTCCCTGTATTTATTTCTTTCTTTCTATACAAAATTTACAATTTCATTTTTTTGTGGCTCTCGGCAATTTCATCAGTGAGTAGTATTTTTAATAGATCTAATATTTGTTTTATAAATAGCATTTGTAATATATTTATACATACTACAAACGCTACTCGCTGACGTAACAACCGATATATATCTCGGCTACTCCATCAGCGAGTATATGTATACATTTTATTTGAAAGAAATACATTCTTGAGGCCAGATTTACATATGCTTTATTTTATGTATATCTTATTACATTGCACAAGGATATAGTTCTCATCTTACTTAAATGGTGAAAAATGTATCTTACAATTTTAGTTTTGTTGGGAGCAAATTTCATCTGCATTGGTGATTTAAGGCGTCAGACTCGTAACAGAACGGGTTTTCATTAACGGAGAGCTCAAGGTTCGAACCTCAACCAGTTGAACTTGATGGGTAATTCTCCACATGTGATTTATCATTTTTGTTTATCCATTACTTCTCCCTGCTAATGCGGGTGAACTTTTTATAAAGTGGCCCTTCAGGTATTTTCATCAATATTAAGCCGTTAATAACTTTGGTGCAGTCGACACCTTAGCTCAGTCGGTAGCGCGTTTGCCTACGGAGTTAAGGTTCCTGGGTTTGATTCTCGACATGGTCGAAAAATGTATCATTGGTCAAATGTAAGTTTACCCTTTCACAGTAATGAATTAACGAGCGGGGGGCTGGATGTTGTGTCTGTCCTATATTTAAAATTAGTATAATTAGTACATAGGCGTATAACCTGAACAAGTGGTAAGACGCGGTGCAAAAAAAAAATCAAATTTGGTGCTGAAATGTGCCTATAGGAACAAATAAAATAAACAAAAACTATATTAAATAAAACACAAATTTATTTTAATTTCTTATTGTCATAACTACCGAGCAATATTTAAATATTTAACAAGGTTTCCATCTATCACGCTGCCCGACACCTTATCGTTACATACATCTTCGGGTCATCGATAGTAGTGGTACTTGGGTCGTTGGAGCCCAGGGTCTCGGGATCGAGTTCTGTAGAGGCACCGCGTAGTAACAGTCGACTTGCCTGGTCTAAGTATTCACAAGTAAAGCCAGTTCTTCCACAAGCACGGGTGTCTATTTTTCTTACTATTTATCTTACGACCAACATCACATTTTTGTATCTTTTTTAGTATCTACTATTAAACTAAAACTCACAAACCTGCATATTATTTCGAATCCACACAACAACCTTTACTGCAACCTTACTCTTCTCGCAAGCTATTCCGACAGAACGAACCTAAAAATTACGCTAATTTGCTAAGGATGAGGCAAATTGAATTTACAGGAAGCGTACCCGCATCTGAACGGAGGAAGAGTGGAAAACTATTGGGAAGAACCACCCTCAACATACTTAGCTGGAATTTGAACCTCAAACTCCTCGTCTTGGGCAGTGTAGTTTAAGACGCCTTAGAATATCCGACCATCGAAGAGGGGATTTAAAATAAGTGTTAATAATTTAGTTGTTTTCTAAAAAATGTTTTCTTAACTGCTAATTATGGGATATACTTCCAATCTCTCAAGGTTTGGTTATTATGTTGACCTAACTTACGACGTTGTCGAATATTGCTTATCACATTAAAAATAAAACATCCATCGTGGCATTGAGTGTAGCAGGAATATAGATAATTCATATGGATAGTAATTGTTTTTCAGTTTATTACAGTAATTAAAAAATGAGCTAAGATAACATTTAACTTGTATAGTACCCGTTTCGGTGGCCACATGGTCTAAGGAGTCATTCTCGTGATAGACAAGACTGCCGATGATAGGGAGATCGAGGTTAGAATCCCGGTCGGGTGTACTGAGAGTAGTTTTCTCTAAACTGTTTTCTACTCTCCCTCCACACTTCCTCTAAATTTAGCCTTCCTCAGTCATAGTTAACTAACGTAATTAGTACATAGGCGTGTAATCTGAACGGGTGGTAAGACGCTATGAAAAAACAAAACAAAATTGGGAGACTCATATTTTGAGTTTGAGACCCCATAGAAATCCTTGAAGATCCTTGAAGATCCTTGAAGATCTTAAAGTAGGAAAATAAATAATTAAAATTTCCCGATTAGAGTTATTTCTCTATATAAAACAAAATTACCAAAATATTATGTTGAAATGTTTTTGTAAATAAACTAATTTTCTTCTTGTTTTAATCAATTAAGTCTTCCCTTCCTACCATTTGAGTCAAGGGTAACAAGTTTTGTCGGGGAATATTTCAAGGCTATAAAAAAAACTGGTCTCTTATCTTCAAACTATTTCCGGTGGGTGTCTACTTTGCTAACCACTTATGAAGTTAGTTCACAAAGTGATGTACAGTAAGAGGGAAAACATTAGTTTCAAAAGTTGAGATACGATATACATAATAATTGTCTTTTATACTTTATTGAGTTAATTTATTATGAGTGCCAATAGATGAAAAACAAAGAGAAAGTAGGAAAACACTAATTAGTAGATTAAATTCCGTACGACATGGTAAGCATTAGATTTTAAGTTGTGAATTTAGTTTAAGTTATTTATCTTACACTTAGTATTTTTATCATTGCTGTTCACATTTTTAATCAGTAAAATGTTCGTTTATCATTGTGTTATGGTCTAAATAGGTTAAGGGCTATATATAAATAAGAATCTTAGGTTTATGTCTTATGTTTAATAAATTGAACACTATAGCTTCAATATTGATCGAAAAAAAAATGAACTTAAAAAACAAAATATACAATTTAAACAAAATTGGGGTTTTTAATTAATTCTAATTTATCATGTATCACAAACTAATAAGTGATGACTCACTTCAGTGGCCTATTGCTCTAAGGCATCACTTTAGTGCTATACTGGCCTGAAAGTGACCGGGAGATTGGGGTTCTAATCCCGGTTGGGTCCACTGAGGGTGGTTTTTCATAAACGGTTTCCCACTCTCCTTTCAGGCCATTGGTGGTAGATTACCTCTATAAATCTTACTTGCTCACCCCTACTCAATTAGAGTAATCATCATACATGCGCATAACCTGAACAGGTAGTAAGACGTTGTGATAAAAATAAACCAAAATAAAACGTGATAGTTGTACATAGGATCAGGCCTAATACCAATATAAATTTCAATTAATTGAAAAATTTCAGTGGTTCTATTCCTGTATTCAGGTTGTCATTTTTCACCTAAGTTAATAATTTCTTTAAAACTTTGAATTTTTATATGTTATTTAAAATACATACAATTCTTCTTCTTGTAAATTAATACACCCCCGATTCCCATTCTCAATAAACGTGTGTGTTTATATACAATTTTGTTTTCATATATTTTTTCAAAAACTTAATCTTTTATCAGTTAATTACCTCATTAAATTATAAAAAATCTTTGACACCATGACCTATATGATTTTTTTTTCCTATTTAGATGAAAATATGGCTTCTAATATTGACGACATATTTTACAACGATGAATGTTATAAATGCAGCCATTCATATTTCCAGAGCAGACACTTTCTTGAGGGATGACCCAGTGCCTTGCATAGAAACAATTCAAGTGGGATGTGATTTAAATAATGAAAGTCCCGAAACTTTCGATTCAACTATTGTTACTCCAAAATATTACGTAGACAGAGAAAAACATATTTCATCGCCTTTAAGAGAGGCAGAAAATAGTGTAATAAATATTAAAGCTCTACCACCTTTGACCTCAAGTTTACCAATAATAATAAATGGTATAACTTTATCTCCACACACTATTGTTTTCATGAGCTATGTCATATTGATAGTATATTCTTCTGCAGCATTAGACTATTCATGCGATGAAGATGTATTATCCTCATTAACTGCTGCTGCAGGTTGTTTCAAAACAGCTAAAGTTCCCTCAGTGGTAGAATCAACTATTTTAAATACTGAAGATAAAATTTCATCTTCTTTTACGAGTACACAAATTAGTTTTGACATTAAAGAATATTTTTCCCCTAGAGAGTTAGGCTCTTCGAATAATGAAGAAGGTAATACAAAATCTTTATTTACCAATGCTTCAAGTTCTTATGAAAATCAATTAGACACATCGATAACGAAAGAAAAGCTATTATCTTCCTCTAATGATGCTAGAGCCATTTATAAAACAAAAGAAGATTCTTCTCTTGAAGACTCATACTTTCCAAAAACTAAGGAGAAAACCTCAATTTCTTCAAGTAATTCTGAGGAAAAACTATCACACAAATCACTAACGGAAGATGGAATATTATCTTCTCCTAATAATGCCAGAGCTAGTTATAAAACAAAAGAAGATTCTTCTCTTGAAGAATCATACTTTCCCAGAACTGAAGAGAGAACTTTAATTTCATTTAATATTTCAAGAACAAATTCAGAAGATTCTTCGTCTATAAAACCAACTTATACAAAAAATGAAGAGAAAATCTCATTTTTAACTACTACCGGTTCTACAAGAAATATTTATAATTCAATAGATGCTACTTCATCTAATAAACCAACTTATTTAGTTGATCAAATCTCATCTTCAATTAACTCTTCAAGAAATAAGTCTTATACATTAGACACGACTTTGTCTAAAACTACAAATTCTTCAAGTAATGAATATATAGCTTCATCTTCAACTACTATTGCAAGAAGTAATTCTTATACAATAGATGCTACTTCATTCAGAAAGCCAACTTCTTCAAGTAATGAAAATAAGATCTCATCTTCAACTACTACTGCAAGAAATAATTCTTATACAATATACGATACTTTATCAACAACTACAAATTCTTCAAGTAATGAAGATAAAACATCATATTCAACAACTACTATAAAAAGTAATTCTTCAACAATAGACAATAATTTATCAGCAACTATAAATTCTTTAATTAATGAAGATAAAACATCATCTTCAACTACTACTAAAAGAAGTAATTCTTCTACAATAGACCATAATTTATCAGCAACTACACATTCTTTAAGCAATGAAGATAAAACATCATCTTTAACTAGTACTGCAAGAAGTAATCATACAACTGAAACTACTTTGACTGCAACTCCAAATTCTTCAAGTAATGAAGATAAAACATTATCTTCAACTACTACTATAAGAGGTAATTCTTCTACAATAGACGGTCATTTATCGGCAACTACAAATTCTTTAAGTAATGAAGATAAAACATCATCTTCAACTACTACTAAAAGAAGTAATTCTTCTACAATATACGATAATTTATCAGCAACTACACATTATTTAAGCAATGAAGATAAAACATCATCTTTAACTTAGTACTGCAAGAAGTAATCATACAACTGAAACTACTTTGACTGCAACTCCAAATTCTTCAAGTAATGAAGATAAAACATCATATTCAACTATTACTATAAGAAGTAATTCTTCTACAATAAACAATAATTTATCAGCAACTACAAATTCTTTAAGTAATGAAGATAAAACATCATCTTCACCTAGTACTGCAAGAAGTAATCATACAATTTACACTACTTTGTCTGTAACTCCAAATTCTTCAAGTAATGAATATAAAACGTCATCTTCAACTACTAATGCAAGCAATATATCAACTGTAAATAATTTTTCTTTAACTACGAAGTCAATATTATCTAGCACGAGAGGTACAACTCCTTCTTTATTTACAACCTTAGCAAAAAATTCTGTTAAAGATGAATTAAGCCTGTCTTCACAATCTCAAACCACAATTGGCACAAGTATATCATCATCTACCACAGAAACAAGCCATAAATTAGCAACATCAACCTTATCTTTACCACCGAAAACGGAAGTAACAGCTAGCATCACTCTACACCATCCAAAATTTAACTGGCCATGGCTGAAATCTAATGATTGTTCAAAGTATTAAGTATATTAACTAAATGAATCACCAAAACTTTATCTATCTAAAAATTATATGGACTTCATGGACTTCGTAATTAAATAATATAGTCATCAAATAAATATTAATTTAAAATATTTTAGAACATTGTAGTCACGTGACTAACCATTAAACTATAAACAAAATAATTTAAATATATATGTATATTAATAAATTTGTAGTATTTTTTTAAAGCTTAAATTTAAGCATTGATGTCAATGTTTTTTGATGAAAGATTTGGTTTCTCCTAAATAATTGTAAGTAAATCTACATTGTTTAGTTTTTAAAAATATTTATTGGGTCGGAACTTATCTTAAACACTCTTTCGAGCTATAGGCAGAGGGTGGGAAGGAAGCCCTTCAGGAAAAAAAAAAAATAAACTCGGTACATTTAGCCGGAATTTGAATCTCGACCTCCTCCTCATCGNCCCTCCCCCCCCCCCCCCCCCTCCCACACACAAGTAAGTTAATTAAGCCCAAAGTGACATCAAACATCAAACTTATCGCTTAGCCTGAACAAAGGGGAGGGGGGATGATGACATGTTATCAATCACTTAGTTTACACTGTTTACCTTTTGAGTAATTTGACAAACATTTCGAGTAACCTTATCCTTTTCGAAAGTTTGTCACGTTTACTTAAGGGCGTTCTAAACTTTACTACTTAGACGTACTTCCGATCAACGTTATATTGAGTATGGAAGAGAGAAAGATATCTGTTATATCGAGGGTTAAAAAAAATCCGTAGAAGAAAAGAGTTGAATCTTTTTTGGTGGGGGTTAGAGGGGGGGCTGGGGTTAGATGGGAAATAGGGGTGAAGAAAGCTTCTGTAGAAGATGGGTGTGTAGGGTGGCCGAAGGAAGAGGGTTAGGATGTAGAAGGTGCTGTAAGAGTTTAATAACAATTAAAACCAGTCTTGTGGAAGAGATGGTCTCCAAACGCTTTTTCGTAAAAAGGGGGTAAACGGGAATGGGTTGGAGGGGGAAGGGGGTGAGTAGAATTACCGAATCATACGCCTGGTCGAGTTATTTCGCTTCTGCCTTTTACAGCTTTGCCTCCCGGTCGTTGGATTATCAAGGTGATATGTCACAGAGGAGGTATCTAGAACAAAGACGGAACACTAGGGTTTAATCTGGAACTGTGACGGAGATAGAAGAATACTTCTTGGACCAGGCGTGAGATGTATATATATATGAAGAGAATACATCAAATAAAGAGGAAAATGGAATTGATACGAAAGAAGGGTGAAGAATGGAGGGAGGGAGAATAGAGTGTTGTAAGAAAGCGCAAGGGGAAAGATGACGCCTTAAAAGTTTTCAACATTTGTTCTCTTTGTAGTGTATTTCTTTCTGCCATACACTTAGATTTTTTTTT
>CABFWB010000012.1:65936-77112 GCA_902151455.1 Timema bartmani | reverse complement strand
TATATATATATATATATATATATATATTTCTAGTGATATTTAATTATTGAATCCAGGACATATTTTTTTAGGATCGACATATACAAAAAGCAAATCAAAGACAAGTCTTGTCGCTATACAGAAATACGGAAGAAAACTTGCAGTGTTGTAAGACAATTTTCAGCGAAAATTACGCAAATTATCTACTTTTTTCTGATTATATTTAAATACATAATCCAGGACACATTTTTTGAGGACGGTGTGTGTGTGTGTGTGTGTGCGCGCGGGTAGGTATATGTATATTGTATAAATTTGCACACACACATGGTCCTCAAATATCATCAAAGATTTTGAACAATTTGCGTAATTTTTGATGAAAATCGTGTTACAACACTGCAAGTTTTATTCTGTATAGCGACAGCACCTGTCTTTGATTTTTTTTTCAATTAATTTAAAAACTTTTATTTCAATTCAATTATTTCCTTGGGTATTTTATCATGTGATTTCGGACAGATTTTTCTAATAGCTTGTTTGAATTTTTTTTCTTTTACACATAATATTTTTTAATGAACGTACATTCCCAGTACTATTATTGTATTTTATATTTAAAATTTTTTTTTTTCACCTCCCTACTCACATAGTCCTTTCCAAATTTCATCCCGTTGTTCTTTCCAAACTGAAGATGCCAAACTAAGATATTCATGAAGGAAGACTACTACAGTGGGTCCTGTTTATGTGCCCCACACCCCTCTCCAAGGCAAAAAAAAAAAAGCAACTGGTAGAGCTCGTGTAACGAGTCCCGTGGGCAAAAACTAAGGCAGAAAAAAAGAACACTGTTCAAAAAATAGATGGGGAAATATTCTCAAGCTCAAGGTTTCAGATTTTGACATGAGTTGATCATTTGCTGACAGATATACTGAAATAATTTATGTCACTAGGCCCATAAATATGTGTCTAATTCAATTATTAGTCACTGAGCTTGCCCGATAATTTCACTTATTAATATTTAGGCCTACCGTACTATGTATTTTCTATAAAACAGATAGTCATTAAAAAAGTATGTTTACCTTGTGTACCATCTAAGTCACACCTTGTAGATTATTTAAAATGTTTGCCGGTATATGGCACGCCCAGTGAGGTCAGAGGTGGAATGTAGAAAGATAGGTCAGTGATGTACGGATTGTTGGACAGGATATGGCTGACCCTTGCGCCGCAAGAGATAGAACAGTGTCAGACAAAAAACAGTCTTGAGTGCCCAGTGGGACAGTGTATTAGAATCTTTAAGGGTTTTCTGTTTCATTTGCCCTACAATTGCCATCAAAGTGAATACATTTACTCATTAATATAATTATGTTTCTTAACAAGTGGATTAGTCTTATTTCGTAAACAAATAACGAGGGGTAGTAACCGAGTATCAAAGCTCAATTAGTGGAGTTTTCTCGGTCAGTGAGGTGACGTGACCATGTAGTGACGTATTGGTACTACGTTGTGTCGGGGAAATGTATCTAGTGATAACAAAAGGGGTACACTTTTGTAAATGTGATGAAGTTACAACGTATGTATGAAATAATGTGGAAGCATTAAAATATATCTATTATCTATAAAAAAATTATAGTAATAATCTAGAATCATGTGTCTATTATTTATTTTAAAAAGATATGCTCTAAACCAGCAGTTAGCAACCTACACCCCACAGGCCGGATCTGGCCCGTTGACTGCAAAAGATTTAGCAAGCAAACAAATTGTGTTCATAAAAATATACTAACATTAATATATGAGAAATATAAAGTTGGGATTTTTTTTGCTTGATATTTTTTTTCCAAACCAGCCCACCAAATTATTTTTTAAACCCATACGGCCCACGATATCAAAACGTTTGCCAATCCATGCTCTAAACCATCGCCATCAAAATCATTTTAATAATATCCAACTAGCATAACTCACGAGTCACGATACTGCTCGGCTTTTGTTTTTCTTGATGACATAGATGGGGGTGGCTAAAGGTTCCTTGACTAGGGAATTCTCTTGAAATATTTAGGTGAAGTCTCAATTTGGAGATTCCCACCAGGGGGTAAGGGTAGGGGAGTACGGGATGTATAGAATTTGTAGAAAGAACTCTCTTATGATTGGTGGTACCGAAGGGAGAAGTTGGGACTGTCATTGTGTGGTGTGTCCAGGAGGAGCGGCAGTAGGTGGCGTTTCTCTGGAATAGAGAAGACGAAGGAAAGGATGACCAGCCGAGGAAGGCATATATGTCTCCTAATCAAAGTGAAATGTTAAGGGGCAGCGTAATGATGTTCGATCTTGGATCGATATTTACGTGAATCGATCCTTTAACCTTAATTAATTGATTTTTAGATCGATTAAAACGTCTTGAATTGATTCACGAATAAATTTTTTCTCTGGTGATAAAAAAAAAATTTGACCGAGAAATTGAAAGGAAAAAAACATAAATACATAAATAAATATTTGCAATGCTGGCACACAAATTAGTATATAATTCACTATGTGTTATATAATTTATGTTATAAATAAGCACGTAGATAAGGTTAGAGAATGTTTTGATGGCTGGCAAACACATTCCTGAAATATTAATTACTAGGCCTATTACCATTTATTAAAATTTACTTTTAAAGACAAAACATAAAGTTAGCCTAGCAAGTAGTTGAATTGACCATTTGTTGTACCAACGCTTGTTTTATAGTGTGATAACAATTATTGAGTGTAGGCTAAATTTAACAATTTTTTATACTATAGCCATGGCTTACTAATTTTATCACCAATTGATTAAATTAAGCCTGGTAGAAAAATATACGGATATTTAATGAGCTCAATTATTTTTTCGAAAAATATTCACCCATTCGTATTTGAAATATGTTTAAAGCAACTTAATTCTTACGAATAGTTGTATCAATCTTCTGAAGATGGATTCAATGTACTCGATTTATTGACTAGGTCGATTATAGCTTTCTTGATCTAAATCGATCCAGATGTATGTATGTATGTATGTATGTATGTATGTATGTATGTATGTATGTATGTATGTATGTATGTATGTATGTATGTATGTGTGCATGTATGTATGTGTGCATGTATGTATGTGTGCATGTATGTATGTGTGCATGTATGTATGTGTGCATGTATGTGTGTATGTATGTATGTATGTTTGTGTGCATGTGTGCATGTATGTATGTGTGCATGTATGTATGTGTGCATGTTAGTGTGTGTGTATGTATGTGTGTGTGTATGTATGTGTGTGTGTATGTATGTGTGTGTGTATGTATGTATGTATGTGTGTGTATGTATGTGTGCGCGTGTATGTATGTGTGCGCGTGTATGTATGTGTGCGCGTGTATGTATGTGTGCGCGTGTATGTATGTGTGCGCGTGTATGTATGTGTGCGGGTGTATGTATGTGTGCGGGTGTATGTATGTGTGCGGGTGTATGTATGTGTGCGGGTGTATGTGCGGGTGTATGTGCGGGTGTATGTGCGCGTGTATGTGCGCGTGTATGTGCGCATGTATGTGCGCATGTATGTGCGCGTGTGAGTGTTGATAGTCCAATTCTTTAATACGAAAATGTAGCCAAAATTTTGTCAGACCTAATATCCATGGGCATCCGTAAATTTACTTTTTTTGTTGTTAATTTTTATGAAAAAATAAAATATATGTATTTGGGATTTGAATATGCTAATAACAACTTTGACATGAATCATTAATATCAGAGTTAACATAGATAAAAATGATAAAATGTAAAGTACATCTCATCCCATTCCCTCTTCAACAGCTTTCTTTTAAGTTTCTTCTATTCAATAAACGTGTGACAAATATATGGTTTTTGTTCAATGGGTTCAGCTACATCTCCATTTTATTTTTTGTTAATTATTCATAAACTTTTTGTTGCTGTGAAAATTGGCTTATAAAACTCAAAGCTTTGAATTATGTTCAGATGCTTTAAAACTCCCTCCCACAAGGTTAGATTCCTGAAATCTACTTTCTAGAAGTGGGTGGTGCCACACCCCCTGAGGATGGGACTTTAAACCATTCACCCTTTGAAGAACCCACATGGGCACCCTTGCCAGTATTGACCTATTTTATGGGTATAAATTTACAAATGAGGACTTTAGTAAAAATGTGTTGATCTGAAGATGTGTAATCGCTATCAAATTACAACAATTTTTACCGTAAATCGAATAGGTCACCCCCATCCGCACTCCCCGAGACGCATCTCTGAAACANATGAGAGCCTATCAAATACATTCCCCCCTCTTCCACCGCTATTTGACCTAATTCACCGCCATTAAGTGAGGAACAACACTTTCCTCGCATAGCTCCGACCTGAGGATGATGATGATGATGATATAGAACTACGTCGAAACTAGTCGTAAAATGTTGACGTCTCACGACACTTTTCAACTCAAGGAGAGCAGGAATTCAACTTAAGAACCATTAATCTATAAACGCTACCTGTTTACCTTTATTAATCTTCAATTATCTCTAATCAATTCAATTATCACCATTTTACAAACACTTTTTATAAAACAAGTTTCACTTATTATTTTTGCTTCAATTAAGTATATAACAAATGTATTACATCATGCACAGTTCTAAGTATTATTAAAATATAAAGTGATTAATAAATTATATAGAATCAATTTTAACATTGTTCATGAGCCTGATTAATTTTAAATATAATTTATTAATTTTAATACGTTTTGTTGTATTGTTTCAAAGGCTCATATGCTAAATATATTTGACCATCATTATTTATCATGTAAAATTTAATAATGTTTTAATTGTATTTTCCAAGATTGTTAAGTATTTATTAAAACTTTCTTTAACATTTATAATTATTTATCATAAATATGTTGATTGATTCACAAATATTATTATATCTCTCCTTACTAAAGTTTAAAATTTGTTTCAAAAACAAGCATGGGTTTCAAGTTTTAATTTGTTTTATATACGTATAGCACTATATATTAGAAGTGATTGAATTTAAAAAAGTTCAATATCATTTTAATTTAATGGTTTTAATTTTCACTTTCATAACTTAGGCATAATCATTAAACCCAACTCATAGCTTTTAATATATTTTTGATTCACACATCAAATACAAATTATTTTGAAAAAACAATTTTTATTTTCTGAACTTAAATAAATATGTACACCTCAACCTAGGATTCATCACAAGCACGTAAGTCAATTTGGTCAGCTATATAAATATACATAAGCTTTTTTATGTGCCAATTTTAAACTTTAGAAAATATTCTATTTATACAATTTTGTTTTAAATCTTGCACTTTTCCAATATACTCACTTTTATGACTATTTAATTTTGAGAAGGTTTTTGATTTGTGTACTTCAAAACAGTAAAGTTCAATATTATCAAACATTTTAAATAATTGAGGTAGATATTACTACACAGCTTTATAGCATAATAAATGGATGACGAAGCCTCAAATATTTACAATGTTTGTAATTTCCATTTTTAGGGTTGACCAAAAAATATATCAAGGAAGTAAGACGAAGAAAATATGGAAAGGATTGAGTCTTGTAAGTTTGAAACTTTGAATCAGATCAAAGAGAAAATAAATCATTCGCCACTGAAATTTAGAAATACCCACCATAGAGAAATCTCACAAAACAGTCGAGAAAAATAAAAATCTATTGTTCTAAATCCAAACGAACTATTTGCTTTTACAAACGTGATAGTGACATTCTAGAAATACCCTCTTTCGCGTCGTAAAAGAGATACTCTTTTGAACAGCGCAGAGCAGAATCATAAAGGACACAGAACTTTCCGAAAAGGAATGTTTGTGATTAAATTCTGGTTCAATTTTTCAGAACACTGAATCGCAATAGTTATTGTAAAGGGGCCTAGATGTTGGATCATAAAAATGAAATAGTTTTTGGCCCCTCCCCCTAAATAAAATTACATTTACCGTTTTCCTGGTAATTGGTATCAAAGAAAGGGTATGATGAGTCAAATGTATAGTTTGTAAGTAAAACGCTGATGTCATCCGATCACTTTAAAATGGGTTTCGGAGAAGTATCTAAAGTTAATTAGCAATTTAACCATTCGCTTTTATAGTTAGCACCCTACACTCATAATTATTTGAATCAAAATTAAATTAAATTGAAATTATATAAATTCGACTGTAGACATAAAACCAGGAAAATTGACGTAGAAACATATTAAATCAATTAAAAACCTCATTTTGGGGATATTGAATTAAACACATATTCATGTTAATATATTAATATATATATATTTAATATATTGCGAATGAAATTAATAGAACCGCGTTCAAAATATTGACTGGCAAACCCAATAGGAAGACCTAGACGCATAAGTGAGGATAGCATTATAATGGAACAGGAACAGATAGTGTGTAATGAGGTGGACTGGATAGAACTAGCTCAACATAGGGATAGGGTGGAATGAGGTGGACTGAATGATTCTAGCTCAAGATAGGGATAGGGTGTAATTAGTTGGACTGGATGAAACTAGCTCAACATAGAGATAGGATGTAATGAAGTGGACTATATAGAATGTTCGGAAACTCGACGCCCAAACTGCACATATAGCTTATTTGGACCGAAATTAATACAAAATCCATATACACTTACATCTGGAAACCTATGCGAATACCATTAGATTGTGATAAAACTTTCAGCGTACGGCTCCGGGATAGCAAAGCTGTTTAATCATGCCTGTATCACAAGTTGCATAGGAGCTAGGCGCGCAGAACTGCACGTGTGATAATGGCAAGCACTTTTTGTGATGTAGGACTATTAATAATAACCCTCAGAACGTATTCGCATTTCTAGGTGGACTGGTGTGTCGTTTACTATAAATTATGGTATTGTCTGCTGCCGTGCTCCAAGATGTCGATGTGTGTAGTGCTATGCGCCTAACTACTATGCAACCTGTTGTACACGCTTACTTAAATAGCTTTGCTATCTCTGCACTGTACGCTGAAATCTTGGACAACATTTAATGGTATTATCATAGTTTTCCGGATGTAAGTGTATAGGGATTTTGTATTACTTTTGGTTCAAACAACTATATGTGCAGTTTGGGTAATAATTTTCAGAACACTCTGTATTGAACAAGCTCAAGACAGGGATAAGGTGTGTTGAGATGGTCTGGATAGAACTATCTCAAGATAGAGATAAGAGTATAATGATGTGAACTATATAGAACTATCTCAAGATAGGGCTAGGGTGTAATGAGGTAAACTATATAAAACTAGCTCAATATCGGGATAGTTAGTATTGAGGTAGACTGTATAGAAGAACTAGCTCAAGGTAGGGATAGGGTGTAATAAGGTGAACTATATAGAGATAACTCAAGATTGAGATGGGTTGTAAATAACAAAAAACAACTATCGAACGGGACAGCCACTAATCACATAGCTTGACGTATGAATACGTCAAGTTAAACCTATAGCATAATTTTGGTTTTGAAGAACCATTTAGAAAAATCCAAACATATTTCTTAGAGGCAAACATAGATAATATTTTACTATTCAATTTTATAGGTATTGATAATATCTATCAAAAGTGGCAGCTGCAAACATTAATTGATGTATGAATGTATTAAAATTATTTAGTAACTTTATTAACTACCTGAAACCATTTTCGGTGGCCATGTGGTCTAAGGTGTTACTCTCGTGTTAGACTGGCCTGCTGATGACGGTGAGATCAGGGTCCAAATTTGGTTTGTCTCTACTGGGAGTATTCTTTCCAAAGTGTTTTCCCCACTCTCCCTCCACTTAAATGCGGGTACACTTCCTCTAAATATAACCTTACTAATCCTTAAAATCATTAACGTAATTAGTAAATTAGCGTATAATCTTAAAGAGTAGTAAGACACCGTGATTAAATAAAACTACCTGAAACTGTTCTTCCTACCAAAATTAGGGTATATTTAATTTTCTAGCTGTCATATAAGTTTAGTCATAGCAGAATTATACTACCTATTATATAACCTACAGTATCCCCCCCTCAGCCCTCTCCTTTAACTAATATCGGTTGAGCGTTTGAAATTTCCCTAAATAAAAAAAACTATTTTTTTCAAACAAATGCTCTGAATGCTAATGTTGTCAAGTTTGTTTTTGTTTGCTATCATTATTATGGATTATCCCTTCAGCTTTACAGAGACGTCTGCCATCAATCAATTTCTCTTCTGATCCCCCGTCCCCTCCACCTTCCACCCTCTTATACAGACATCGTTAAAACCAAAGACTTAGCGTAGGAGAAGGACAGAAGTTACTTCATTGTAGTGTTAGTAGAAGACTTGTCATGATCCCTTTTCATCCCCCCACCCCTTTCTCCACCTCCCCTCCCAAGCGAATTTCTCCCCCTCTCCATCACCCTCCATTTAAAAAAAAAAAAGCTAGGACTTATAGAGTGAGGATGTGTGTAAAATGGATTAAGTCACCCTTTCGAAAAACCCTTACTGCTAGAAGGAGTATATATATAGTTGTACACCCCATCTACTGTAGGAAACGTGATGAAAGCTCGGAAAATTTACCAGATCTACTTTCATGTATCCATTTATCAAACCATATGACATGAATGGCCATAATATGTAAAGTTGTTGTGGTCACTCTTGGTAGTCAAGACTTTCAAAACAAACAATTAAATTTCGTTTCTAATTATGTCTTTATTTTTACTGTTTTTGCATAACTAAAACATGAACTCATGAAAATAACTTTTTTTTTTGTGGAAATGGAATTTGTGGTTCACTTAATTTTTTTTTAAACGAGAGCTTTTGAAATGCTGCGTTCTCTTCATAAATTAAGATGGCAAAGCAGCTGAAACAAGGGCGGGTTTCATACAAACTATATTAGGTTGTGTTAATGCTTTGTTTACAAAATAAAAACTTTTTTATTTGATACTAATCTTTTGTATGTCTCTTTCTATAAGCTCTACATTTTTAAAATTTATTTTGGTTGCCAGTTATAACAAGATATAAGTGTTGATATAGTACGTTTTATTTTTATTATTTCATGTATTATAATATAATATTTCTTGTTGTCACGATCACAGAACCAAATACATAATACTTTTATTAATATATTTAGTTCTTTCAATTAGTTCAGAAAAAGTCAGTTATACAGTATTCTTTAGGGATGTCACTATCCTCCTTCTTGCGGGCCTAATTTGTCGGGATAGCTTGTGGGAAAGGATAGGATTGGTGGCAAAATATATGTGTGGGATCTTAATTTATGGAAGGCTTTGTTTTTTAGGGCTTGTTAATAACACTACGAGCTAATACAAAAATATGATGTTCAAAATATGTTACAAAATATATAAGTACTTTGACGTAGACGCTCGTGAGAGAACTGGATTAGTAAGGAATATCTAACCAACGGCTTGACTGACCCCTCCACAGATTCAAACCCGGTACCTTGGGCACGATGGTTGCCCTCTAGCACAAGTACCCGATGCCTCGATGTTCTAATCCGAGTGGCCCCGAGAAAGGGCAGAGTGGCCCCTATGAATAGATATTATTGTGCCAGCCTCGATAGCTCTAAAACAGAACTATTTATACTTAAAATCGGCCCAGTTGCCGAGACAATGAGGAAAAGTTGTTATGAGCCGTCAGCGGTTTCGTCCTGATGTTTACTTACTCATCAAAACAATTATTAAACTAGACCAGCTCTTTTCGCTCGCTTTTTTAAACACTATTTATTAGGTTAATCTTAAATAAACATCCCAATCTGCGGCAGGTCGACTACAGGGAAATATTATTATAACCGTTTGATAATACTTTGTATTGATAATATAGTAATACTCAGCCAATATTATTAATATCGAATATGTTGCCATTAGTCACTTTAAGTCAATGTTTGTAGTAAAGAACCTTCCGCTAGTCCTCGGTTAGCAACCCTCCTACCACAGATAGGGTATAGAAACGTAAGGTTGGTAGCACTTTGATGTGACATTTTTTGTAAATTTTTTTTACTTTCGATCCATCTACATATCTATCCTTCTCTATTCTCTCTCCATCTTCCTTTTAGCTTTATTGTTCGAATGGCCATTGTTAATGTTGACACTTCCTATCAAAAGTTCATTATCATGGGAAAGGGAGTTTAGGTAGGAGGGGAGGGGTGTTTCCAGTGGTGAAAGTTTTTAGCTTCTTAATGACAAAAGCTATCAGTCAAACATTTGCGTACCGTCAATGTGAATTTCACAAGGGGATTATGTGAAGGAGTTTGAGGTTTGTGTAGTCTCTCCAGGGTTGTCTTGTCCGACAGGATAAGTAGAACAGGAGCGGGAAATAATAAAAAAAATGGGGATTACGTTTCACTTCTGCCAAGAAACTGTACAGGATTAATATGATAAATGTTGGTAAAGAATTTGAGCCAAAATAATACTCTACAAAGAATAATAAATATCACCCGCTTCGGTGGCCACTTGGTCTAAGGCGTTACTCTCGCAATAAACTAGACTGCCGATGACTGAGATATATGGGTTCGAATACCGGTTGGGTGTGCTAAGGGTGGTTTTTCCTAAACTTTTTTTTTACACTCCCCATGCGCGCAAAGCGGCTACACTTAATCTAAATTCAATCTTCCTCATCCTTAGCTCATTTGCGTAACTATTACAAATGCGTATAGCCTGAATATATAATAAGACGCGGTGATAAAAAACAAAAGATAAATAATGAAATCTAAAATTTGTGGGAGATATTATTTGAAATAACTAAAACCATTCTCAATATTTATTAATAAAAAGCGCATGAACCAAAAGGGTGGTAAAACGTGGTGCTAAAAAAAGACATAAAGTACTAAATTAACATTAAAACTTTTTATTCAAACTTTTCAAAACTTACGGAATATTTTCCTTTTTTTTTAAATAAATAAATTAAAGAATAACTTTATAAATAAATGATGTTTTTGTTCTTTCCATAGCGTCCTGG
Source organism: Timema bartmani (assembly GCA_902151455.1). NCBI lineage: Eukaryota > Metazoa > Arthropoda > Insecta > Phasmatodea > Timematidae > Timema > Timema bartmani. The sequence goes on along the minus strand of CABFWB010000012.1, from coordinate 66,198 downwards.
CAGAAATAATTTTAACCAGGCTAATGACATAGGGAATATGATGGTAAACTTTAAAGGAAATGTAGCCGCATTTTAATGGAAAGTTAAAAACCATTCCTAAAAACACTCTAAATTACACCAGGCATGGATACGAACCTTGACCGGCAAAACGCACTAAATAGGTCTGACTGACATTTAGTCTAGGCCTACGTGTAATAAACACATATTCATTCATTGCATTATTTTGTGTGTGGTTGGTCAGATTGATAGTGCGGGGGGGGGG
>CABFWB010000012.1:28191-65813 GCA_902151455.1 Timema bartmani | reverse complement strand
AATAGCATTAATGATATATAGTAAAATGCTATCAATTTTATTAAAAATCCCTTCCTATAAAAATTAGACTGTAATACAGTCCCATCAAGCCTTGCTTGCCCTGGAAACAACTCACGGGCCCTCCCTGTGAAATTTATTGAAGTTAGCAACCCAATATTACGATTCTTGGGCTGACATTTCCTTAATTCAAGATATGTGAAGCGGTTAATATATTCTATATTCTAAAGAACATTGATGCATACAAATGGAAACACGCTACCTACTTTGTTTCTCTTTCAAAGTTTCCCAGTACCCCAACCCCCCCCAAACCCTTCTTTTATTGAAACAATACCAGCACGGAGCATACTCAAAGGGATTACTTATGCATTACACAAGGTATTGGGTCTATATATTTTTTGTTACGGTCACCGGAACGCTTTGATATCTTTCATGCGTTACACGCGTTTCTTTTAATGCGTGAATGTTACGCTATTAGTTTTTACCATTAACGTGATCATTGACCCATTTTGAAAGGGACATTTTGATGCCTTTTGACTTTTATAGCGTGAATTTGTTTTGTGTGTGTTTAATATTTACGAAAAAGAATGAATGTTTAATCTTTAATTAACAAGCACACTTTTTTTTATCTAATAAATAACTATTTATACCTTCAATATAATCGAAAATAACTGTCCGTCCTTTATCGGTGAAGTATTCAATTTAAAAAAATACGTTTTGATAGTTTTTGACTTATATAGTATATATTTTTTTGTGTGTTTTATTGAATGTTTGCTCTCTAAAAAAAAAAAAGCAGGGTGGAGGTACCGAATGTGGTGCACTGGCGGTGTAAGTTCATTGACAAAAGGAATGGACCTGTCGTAAGAAAGAACACCTAATAATTTCAATTTCAATTTCCTTTATTATAGTGCTGGCCAACAGTCAGACTATCTATAGCAGGCCAACATTGAAAAGTACACAAGTACCTCATAAATACATATAGTTACACGCAAAAATAAGTTAAACAATAATAGATAAATAATTATATATACTGATAAATAGTTACGAAAAAATAGTACATAATAATGATAAGAATAAAAAATAGCATAAATAACAAATAAGTAGAGAGTAGTAAAGCATACATATTTTAAAAGTAATAACAATATAAAAAAACAGAATATTGTAAATTTAAATATTATAGGCAGAACCTTTACAGGATAAATGAATGATATGGGCGTTCCTTAAATAATTCTCTGAGTTTAGCTTTTCTTTTATGATAGAAGTCGAGTTCGACAAATCTAGAATTAGCGCTATTGATACAACAACCTTATAAGAGCTATTGAGAAAAAATAATTTTGGATTACGAGAAGCCTGAGAAGGGATATGAACGCCTACGTGATCAAGGGCAAATTAGCAAGATATTTTGCTATTGAAAATAATAAAAACATAAGACATCACAATTAAGTCAACGTGAAAAGAAAGTTTAGAGCCCTAAGAGGTTTCGAATTCTGTCATAATCATAATAAATCAGGTTAGTAAAGAATTTATCATTGCACGCAGCGACAAATTTTCTCTGAACATTTTCCAACCTAAGAGAGTCGGTTAAGGTAATGAAATTCCAAGCAACAGTAGCATATTCTAACTTAGATCTAGCCAGGGCGTAGTACAGACACAAAAAAAAGTCAAGTTTCTTAAATGATGCAGTAATAATACATTTAATAAGTCCAAGTAATTTTAATGATTGGGAAATTACAGGGTAAACATGATAGTGGAAATAAAGTTTGTTATCCAGGAGAACACCAAGATCATTTATATAAAGGTTGAGAACTATGTTATTACTGTCCAATTTACAAGTAAAAAAGAAAGGAATAGTTTTCCTAGTAAAATACATATATTTGGTCTTAGATTTATTAATAGACATTCCATTTTCAAAAGACCATTATAAATTCATACAATATGCATTGATTTGATCATTTTAAATAATTTTACATCATCAGCAAAGAGTAAATAATTAGACGAGTTCAAATATTTACCAATGTCATCAATAAACACATTAAAGAGAAGAGGACCTTAATTAGTACCCTGTGGTATGCCACAGGGGGCTAAACATGTATTTGAGATGTGGGAATCAATAATTTTAATAGTGAATGATTTTTCATGCAAATAACTGCTGAACCAATTTACATATGAGTGAGAAAACCAAAATTACTAAGTTTAGAGAGAATAATACTATGCTGACATAAATCAAATGCCTTACTTTGGTCAAAATAAATAGCATCAACCTGACCTTGGGCAGAGACTTTAGGGGCAACATGTTCAAGAAATTCTACTAAATTTGTGACAGTAGATTTATTTTTCATAAAGCCATGTTGATTATCTGAAAGTTTATTTTTAAGGTGGTGAAAAGTATGTTCATGTATGATTTTCTCTAATACTTTAGATAAAGTATCTTAAGAGAGAAATTGGTCTATAATTACAAATATTTGTTTTTGCCCCCTTTTTTTTTTAAATAGGAATGACAACATATTGTTTCCATGCGAGAGGAAAAGTTTTGACAGGCTAATATTAAAGATATAAAGATTTGGCTAACAAAGGGCTGAAAATGCTGGCACAGCCTTTAACAATAAAACTTTGAATTCTATCTGTCCCGGCACATCGAGAAGAACTCATTTTTTTATATCATTAGCAACATACAAGGGGGTAAAGTGGCATGGATACAAGGGCGCGCTAGTTTCATTAACGGGGCAGGGTAAGACAGGAAAGGCTGAATTATAAACATAATGAAAATAGGTCCCAAACTCATTTGCAATTATTAAAGAATCCACTATAGTCTTGTCATTCATTTCTAAGTTTGATGGTGAAACTTTGTTCACACGATTATTTTTAACAAATGTTCCAACATCCTTGGGTTTGGTTTTGATACTATTTTCTATTAATTTCATCCAAACGGCTCTATCTATAGTCAAAGTTGTTTTAACTAATTTACGAAAGTGTGAAAAACTTAAATAGAAGTCACTATTATTTGTTTGTTAACATTTAAAAAATATATATACTTTTTTCATTATATAGTATTTAAACGCTGAAGAAAACTAAATAGGATGTTTGGATTAATTTTGAATAGTAATTTGAGGAATATGCATTTTGATTTTCATTTGGACTAATTTGGTGAAATTATCTGTGGCCAAGTTAACATCAGTAGTTGAATAAACACAAGACCAATCAGCAGTAGCCAGACCATTGTAAAGATTGAAGTAATCACCACGTGCATTATATATATATATATAATCACCACGTGCATTATATATATATTGTTTAGTTGCAATGGATGCATCTAGTGTAATCAATAAGAGTGGATAAGCTAAGTCAATATTTGCGAGTGATTGAAAGCTATGAGTTACCAAAGAGTGGTGTAAATTAGCAAAAACAAGGTTTAGGAGGTTAGCGTCATTATTATAAGTTTGGTTAAATTGTTCTAATCCTATTATATAAGTCAATGCAAGAAGCTGAGTTGCTTTTAATTTAATTTAGAAATGAGATATATTTAGGGCATGATGATATTTCCAATCTATTTTGGGGCAGTTGAAATCACCCAAGATAATATACAAAAGGGGTGGTTGGCCAACGCACCCTCAATTAATAATAATAGATAACTATTAAAATACCCATGATGTACTCGTAATACTCATGTATTTATTTTCGATAGGTCTGAACTAGGAAGATATGGTATAAGTGGGCTACAATATGCTACTCTATTTCAAATTATACTTTATACAGTTTTAAATTAACTAATTGACTTTATTTATTTTTAGCAATTAAAAGAATGTAAGATTATACCTTCAACCAAGCATTAATCCTTTTTCCCCGTTGGGATACTTGCTATGGGCTATCTTGACTCAAGGCTGCCAGTAAATGACTTAACTGTGAGTTCACAAGTTTACCAAAAAAATCCAAAGCAGAGCAGAAATATTACCACGTGATGAGCTCCGGAACATATTACAGTATTTCATCCTCTTCGGTGTTGTACGTTCTGCGCGATATTTTCTGTACATCAGCCTTTGGGAGACCCGCTTCGGTGACCGCGTGGTTTGAGGCGCTACTCTCGCAGTAGACTAGACTGCCGATGATGGGAAGATCGAGATTGAAATCTCGGTCGGGTGTACTGAGGTTGATTTTTCCGAAATTATTTTCCACTCTCTCCACACTAATGTGGCTACACTTTATCTATTTATTACCTTCCTAATCCCTAAAACCATTAGCGTACTTAGTACATAAACTTATAACCAAAAGATAAGTGCGCATGCGTATATCCCAACCAACTAAATCAATGCGCAAACGAAAATGTATTTTATTTATTTACGAACTGTTCCTTGTTAATGTATGTCTCCGAATATTTCCATGATGAAACCAAGCCCAGGTATCAAACTCCGGGTCCCGAGGCCGAAACCAGACACGCTAGACAGTGGCCTTGCTGGCTATTACGTGTTTCTGGAGCGAATAAAAATAAAGTAAGGATTCATAGATTCAAAACCTGCGGCGTCACTTAAGAACATTAGTGACTCCTTTCCTTCTACCCGTCTCCCCCCTCCATATTTCCATACACCCTCCTAACACGTCAGACTCTTCTATGTATTCATAAAGTCTACTTAAGATACTTCTTCTACCCCCTCCCCCTTTTTACACCCTCATATTCTACCCTAGCTACCCCACGGGGATGATGTTAAGTGAATTCGAGGAAGTCGGCACAGAGTCTTTTCATAACCTTCCATTTCTTTTTTTACTTTCTTCTGTTTTTAAAAGAAACATACAAATTATATTAAATCTTTTATTTATTAAAAAAAAAACGCACACAACAGCTTGGAGTTCCCTATCGCCTTTCTTACCCCCTTTTTTTCCGCATTACCACCCCCACCACACCATTCCAAGCATACTTTTTTTTTTTATAAATGCCGATTTATTTTCCTTTGGTATAAAGTTCTTTATTCTACTATTTGTATCTTTCTTGTGGGATTAAACAGAGGGTTTGAGAGTGAAGAAGATTCATTGGAGTTTGTTTGTATATAAAAACGTGCCAAGAAAGGGTAGGAAGGGAGGGAGGGGTTACCACGCTAATCCTCTTCCCTTAGACCTACAAATGTTCGCTTGTGTTCTTGGTTCGGATTAGTTTCCTTTCGTCCTTTTTTTTTGTTTTCTTTGTTGGAATATTATTCGAAACAAGAGGGCTTTGTGTTAAGAATTTACTTAACCGCTACTTGAATTTCAGTCTTTTATTTTGTGATATGTGATATATAGTAGGCCCACTTCAATTAGCATAACGATCACTGATTAGTAATAGTTATTTATTTAATACCCCGTCTTACTACCCGTTCGTGCTAGACGCATGTGTGCTAATTACGTTAATGTGTTAGGTAGGTGTAAAGTTTAATTTTGAAGAAGTGTACCTACATCAGCGTGAAAGGAAATTGGAAAACCATTTAAGGAAAAACACCCTCAATACACTTGACCGTAATTCGAACCGTAATCTAAATTTTTTTAATACTATAAAACCCAATAGACTGAACCCCGGTAGTCTGAAATTCCGGATAATCCGAACAAAAATTTCAGAAAATGGTGTAAAAAACAAACCAAGTCCAATTATATACGTAGTACCTTTTTATTGGTTAACAAACTCAGTTATAAGAGAACTACAAGAAACAGTGATAATAAATATTTAATACTCCATAGTCGACACAAAGTGCTTTCCTGTAAATAATAATCATGGTACTGTAAAAATATATACTATAAATGTATAACTATCAAAGTATCAGGCAAATTAATGTATATTTTTTTTTTACAAAAATCATAATATAAAATTTATGAAAATAGTCTGCCTCCCCACAGACCCTTCTACAACTCAGTCCAAGTTTTCACAAATCCAAAAGATCTTCGATCCCATTTAGCTAGGATCAACGAGTATTAACCAGGGTTAGTTAGGATTAACGAGTATTAACGAGGGTTAGTTAGGATTAACGAGTATTAACGAGGGTTAGTTAGGATTAACGAGTATTAACCAGGGTTAGTTAGGATTAACGAGTATTAACCAGGGTTAGTTAGGATTAACGAGTATTAACCAGGGTTAGTTAGGATTAACCCCTGGAAGGTATGTGAAAATACCTCTCTGGCAAAATTTGTAGGTCCAATCAAGTCCGCTCATATAAATTCAGTATGAAAGGACTAGGGGGAACCATCGCACTTCCTGAACTACCCTATTACATAGGATTTCTACCAGATGGTGCGGGCAACACTAACCAGCCTGAGGGCTGTGTGGATGCCCAGATACGGCTGGATAGAAAGTATATTAAATCAAACTAATATTCGTGTTTGTCGACTCAAGATACTGTAATTACTGGTATTAAAGGTGAGGATGTAGGAAACGTGAGATAAGGGCCGTGTTTTTGCAGTTTTTATGGCAAAACGTTTTTGGTTAAAATAAATCAAATATTGTTCCAATAGAAACATAAGAGTTTAATTTTATCCACATGGTGATATCAACAGTTGTTGAATATTTGTCATGAACATAACAGCTTTGGATGATAAACTTTTTAAATGAAAAGAAATTATTATTATTATTATTATTATTATTATTATTATTATTATTATTAGCACCGCGTCTTACTACCCGTTCGGGTTATACGCACCTACGCTAATGTGTAATGGTAGGGTGATTGCGAGATGAAATAGGGGACCTACAGTTTAACGTGGAATCCGAACCACGGTGGAGGCCTGGCATTCCTCACATTCACAAGCTGTGATTAATACACGTCTTGTCAGATGTGAAGGAAGGGTTCGGCAATCAGATATATCTGTGCCGGGACCGAGGTTTGAACCCCGGAACCTCAGCACAGAAGTCTGACACCTTACCCCTATACCACCAGGTCACCTATGAAAAGAAAAAGTTGTCATTAAATTCCAGGACACCCTTGACAGATATTCAACCAATTGTTGATATCACCGTGTGAAGAAAATTAAACTTTGTGTCTCTACAGAAGAAATATTTTATTTATTTTGTCAAATAAATTATTTTGATATAAAAACTGCAAAAACACTGGTCTTTTCTCACACTTCCTAAATCCCCACGTTAAATAATTTCAAGATGTATAGCCCAAATTTCTCTTTATCTAGCATATACATTTTGACATTTAAAAGAAGGTTTTTTTCTCAAAAAATGAGCTATCATAATTTCTTGCAGTAAAGTTCCAACTTCTCACACATTATTGAAGCATTCTCTTCCTATTTATGTAAATCGGTGCAACAATTTCTCGCCTCATCTTGCAAATGTTGATTGAAGCCGTCTTGAGCGACGTCGTGGGTCGGGCCTGAGGAAATGCTAAGTCTTGCCACAAACGAATGTCCCGAGAAAGTCTCTCCTTAGCGTTCGTTGACTGAGTGTTCGGCCTAGCGTATGGAAATCAGGAGAATCTGAATAAAGATGTCAGACTGAACGAAGATTGTCCCACCGCAACTTCCTCCTGACTAACGAATCAGGGAAGCAGTCTGTGGCGTGTCATGAAATGTTGCAAGGGTAGGCCAAGTTAGTTCAAACTGTACCTGAAAATTGTTCACCTCATCCGCTCCGGCGTACGAATGGTCTAAGGTGTTACCCTCGTGTTGGACTGGCCTATTGGTGACGGTGGTGACGGAGTTCAAATCCCGGTTGGGTCTGCTGAGGGTGGTTTTTCCTAAATTGCCTTCCAGTCTTATTTCATGCAAATGCGGGTAGACTGCCTCTAAAATGCTTCCTTCCTCATTCCTACTCCATTAGAGTAATTATTTATATATGCGTATAACCTGAAATGGTAGTGAGAAGTGGTGATAAAAAAATAATGTTTCTTTCGATCAGTAGAACACTCATTAGCAGTGTCGTGTCGTGTCTTGTCGTGGAGTGTTGCCAGGCAAAACAGAGTTAGATTATACTGTAAATTTGATATGTTCTCATCACTCAGTAGAACACTGATTGGTCAAACGGGGACCGATTAGAAGATAACTTATTACAGGTACATTTTAAACGAGCTCTGCTTACCCCGGTACCACGCCAATGAATGCAGCTTATGAAAATACACGTTCTAAATAGATCTGTAAAAATATGTTATATTCAACATTATTAAGCAAGACGTGCGATACAATTTGGTGCCAAGGGTAATTCTTCACTCATATTTTAAGGTGAAATTTCTGATGGACATGCAGAAATTGTCAGCTACGTATGTTAATCAATTAATATCACGAGCTATCAGATAACGCACCCATATTCGACTCGAGAGGAGCTTATGATGCCAACAGTACAATGGCAACGAATGAACATATGAGATATAATGGATTAAATATACAAACTACCTTAAAAGCTGCTTTAAAATGTGAAATAAGAATGACAAACTCCTGGATATCTCAGTGGTAAGAACATTGCCACACTAAATTAAAGGTCCCGGATTTGATTCCAGTGTTCAGATTTAATATTTCAATTAAAAAAACTATATTCAGATGCAGCTATAACCGTATATCACAACTATAATAACTTGTTTATTTATTATATTAATAAATACTACACTGTAGCTTTTCCTCGAATGCATATTTTGCATACCATTGATGATGACATATCTAAAGTTTATATTTGGGAACATATATAACAATTTGAAAAATTAAAATAGTGCTTCATGATGAATAGATTTTCAACTTAGGTAATACATTTTGAGTGAAGTTTTGATGTTTTAATATTTGGAATTAAGTTCACGTCTAATTTAATTTGAGTTAATCACTACACATATCATACAACTTTTTCTTATTTGTAATTTATTTCTGTAGCAAAAACTAATCTAAATTTTACAATTAATTTAACACAATTTAATTTAATAACATTTTCTATTTTCAATTTAAAAGATATCTTATTTTGATTTTATATATGATATTTTCAATAAAATATTGTTTAATAGTACATAATATAACTAAGATTTTTACTCTACCTTCATTTTGAATCTTGCTTTCCCTTAGACAAGAAGTAATTTAACTTTGGCTGTCTTAAATATTTTAGCTGTGTTCATTTTCACACAACCTTTGTTTTTTTCTTAGACCCTCCTGTCTCAAATATGCATAATTAATGCCCCCTTTTCTCCTTCAGTGGAGATTTAATTTTTCTTTGTTTTGGACACCACTTTACTGTCCTATTAAATCAGTCCTCTTTTATAAAATACATTAAAACCGTTTTAAACCCTTAAAAAAAAGTCTAATAATATAAAAACCAGTTATTTTTATTGTCAATTTATGTATGTAGGGCCTACTCTTAGTTTGCTTATGGTTTCACATAAGAAAGAGGGATTATTTTCTTAAAAATAAAATAGTCTACCTACATAATTATTAATACAACACTGTTATAACCCATCACTATAATTTATACAGCAGCAAAAGGTGTTATAATTAAATTTTTTTTAGGCTATTTCATACATTTAATGTTGCTGTCCAAGTTTCATAATTTTAATTATTTATTTTATATATAAACACAAATCTATGTTCAGATAGTTTAGAACACATTAGCCTTATAAGATTTTATATATTGAAACTAGAAAAATACCGGTGGCAGAAGGGTCTAAGGCGTCACTCTCGCAATAGACTAAAGTGCCGATGACAGGAAGATTGATGTTTGAATCCCCGTTGGGTATACTGAGGGTCGTTTTTCCTAAATGATTTTAAACTCTTCCTCCACTCTAATGCGGGTTCACTTTCTCTAAATTCAATTTTTCTAATCTCTAATTCAATAGCGTAATTATTTTAAATATGTATTACCTGTACAGGACGCAGTGATACCAAAAACTAGATAAATCTATAAATTATTTAAACTAAATTTGTTTGATTACAATATATAAAAGTTTACAAATTAGTTTTGCTTAAAAATCAAATAAAGTGCGTGCGTTAATTTCTTGTTAACACCTCACCGTACATTATATTGCTAATAGTCTGCGTAGTATGGGACCGTAGCCTAACATTATTAACACCGTTAAATGAATTATAGAGAAACTACTCAAGGAAACAACACTAAGCAGACAAACTCAAGACTAAAAGAAATGGAACTCAAACTAAAAGTTTATTGCAGGACTTGTAAAAGTATACGACCTATTCCTATCCTTAAATAGCTTTATACAGCCAACCGTATTACACCCTATCCCTATCTTGAGCTAGTTATATCCAGTCCACTTCATTACACCCTATCTCTATCTTGAGCTCGTTTTATCCGGTTCACCTCATTCCACCCTATCTCTATCTTGAGTTCGTTTTATCCGGGCCACCTCATTACAACCAATCTCTTTCAGCTCCATTCTAATGTTATCCTCCCATCAACATCTGGGTCTTTCCGATGATCTTTTCCCATTGGGTTTTCTAGTCAATACCTTGATCGTGGTTCTAGATTCTTCAATTTGCTCTGTATGTCCTGCCCACCGTAACCTGCAAGATTTTATTACTCTGACATATTCTTCATCAAATATTTCTTATTAATTTATACTAGAATAATTAATAAATCATCAAAGGAAACGACTGATTCTACATAAGTTTTATGTCCTAAATTAAATTTAGTCTAATCAATAATACTTTAATATAGGCAATTGTAATGCATCTATGTAATTTTTAAAATTAGCTATTTATATTCTTTATAGAAGTATATTAAGTAAGAAAATGTAGTCCCTATTTTGTTTTGAACATCAATTCTAGATATTCCTTCTTCCGAAGAACTTAACCTCCTGAAACATTTAAAACATACAAACCCAACTTGCTCACATTAATTAAGATATCTAATGTTCACTTCGTAGGTGTACTAAGAAGGAAACTCCTCTTTGAAATTATTCCCGCCCTTTGGTTTATACATGCCTTCAAACCCACCGCAAAAAATTAGCAAATACTTGAGAAAACTTAGAACCTCCCCCTTTACTTTCTCAAAATCTTGTTCAGTTTTTTTTTCAACAACGATCACATCAAAGACCTTCTACTGAATTATAATTAATGCATGGGGAAACCTCCCTTCTCCCCGCTTTTTCATACAAAGCTTGTACACCAGTATGCTATGTACAAAGAGGGTGGTGAAGGAGGGTGTAGAAATAGGGGTTGAAAATACCAATTAGTGAGAAAAATACTCCCTGTGAATCTACCCCCTTAGTAGAATGTTGGTTTCTGGAATGCTATTACAAACAGACGGACATTCTACTTTTTAAAAAAAGTTCTTTAGTCTATTGTTATAGAACGGACTTACCGTTTTTACAAGTGGAAGGGAATTAATTCGTAGGGGTTTACGAAAGGGATGGAATAGGGGTAGAAAATGGGGGAGGTTGGTACTGTAAGCATAGGAAGTGCTTGAGGGATTTTTGTTCGCAAGGGTGTGGTAGACCTGCAGGTCATGTCAAAGAAACTTGGTGGAATTAACAACGTGATTAGTGGGCTCATCTCCCCTACTTTTTTTTTCAAATGGGTTGTTATATATTATATAATCCTATCCTTCTTTGCTTGATTTTGAGCTAGGTCTGTCTTTTAGAAAAATATAATAATAATTATAATAATAATTATAATAATTATTAATAATCTAAAGTTCTTATCAAGGCTGTGTGAGGTTGACGAAATAATAGGGATGTTAGAGTCTTATTTTAGTAGCTGCTCAAACTTAACTCAAAAGATTTATACAAAACTAAAAAAAATTGTGTGCTTGGACTTTTCGATTTTTTTTTTCTGAAAATTATGAGTTTAGTTAATTTGATTGAATTCTAAGATATGACCCCAAATCAAATGGATTCCTTCAATACTTCCTTTTGTATAGTTTCAAAAGAAATGATTTGTACACTTATATTAAATTTATTTAAAAATCAAAAACTAGTGTGATTTTTTTTTTGCAATAAATTTTCACTTCAAAGAATGTATGTTTGTGCTTGTGGTTAATTCATGGATCTATTACAAAAAATTCACTGGAACTATTTCCACTACACAATTGGTCTATATGGCACGAACTAAAAAATACTCGATTTTTCATTAAAACTTGTTTCTATCTTGACTTGGATGTGAAAAATGACTACTCGCACACCCCTACAAAAAGGTTGTTGAGCAAAAATTCAAAACCTTTCCATTACTAAACAAACATAAGCTAAGTTTGGATACAAATATGATAAAACATTATTATGTGTTCTGTCTTACGACAGGTAACTTCCTTTTGTAAGTGAACTTAGACAGCCAATGTGCCCTGTCCTCTGCCTCCTCCTTCAGCTCCCAGAATTTTCATTCAAGTCATCAAATATTTGAATCTTTCTTCCCAAGCTCCTCTTTCCTTCAACCTCTCCTGACGACATGCAGAATACAGTTCCTCCTAAAAGTGTGTCCGATCCAATTTGCTTTGCACCGATGAATCACACCCAAAATTGTTCTCTTCCCAACTATTCTTCTTAGGACTTCATTTGTCACCCTGTCTGTCCACCTGATCTTCTCAAGTCTTCTCCAGCACCACATTTCAAAGCTCTTCAAGTATTTATTTCCCATATTCCTGAGAGTCCAAGCATTTCTTTAGTTTCTTCATCAGTTCCAAACTTAACTTGCTTGTCATCACTAACCTCTTCTTGTTGAAATCTTCCTTGGCCATGGTGATCCTTGACCTAATTTCCTTAGCGCAGTAGACATCCTTTGTCACCAGACTGTAACCCTCCCTTCATCAACACTCAGAAATAACAGCCAGGGATGGTAACAAAAGAGTTATTTTATTCAGGTAGCAAATTACATACAACTCAATGAGAGAGTGAGTTTCCCATAAATGGTGACTCAAAACACATTAAATAATCTATACTAAATTGACCTTAAAATTAATTTCAAATAGTCCTGCCATAACAACAAATTAATTCTCAAAGAAAGCTCTAGGTAAAAATGATCAATCAGGAATGCGATCCAGCAAGTAGACATGAGTTAAGTTACCCTAACTGTCAGTACCCAAAGATCGAACAATAACGATATAATTTCATACAACACATTTCCTCCCGACTGAATATTATAATATTATATATATATGAATATATTCACAAAGGTCATAATAATGAAAGCTACGCTGCCTACTGGCTTGCAAAAGAAAAACATTAGTAAATAAAGCCAAGACTGTGGTATAACCTTGCCAACTCACGGCCCCTTCTTTGACTAACAATTTACAATCTTTAAATATTTTCAATAATGATAAATAGTGGTTACTTCTATGACTAACAATTCATAAACTTTAAACATTTTCAACAATGATAAATAGTCTCCTAATTAATAACAAGATGAATATAATTCCCTAAAATATATTAAAATAAGATGAGCTGGCAATTGATGCTATCAGATTTAAATGACCATGCAAAGTGGCGGTACCCAAAGGGTAGGGATGTGTGAGTCTTATTTTAGTAGCTGCTCAAACTTAACTCAAAAGATTTATACACAAACTCAAAAAATTTGTGTGCTTGGACTTTTCGATTTTTTTTCTGAAAATTATAAGTTTAGTTAATTTGATTGTATTCTAAGATATGACCCCAAATCAAATGGATTCCCTCAATAAGCGGATAGGAAAAGTTTCAAAATAAGACACAGGATCTAAAAGTACTCCATAGGGATCATAATAAAGCTGAGCAAACTGTTTGAAATAACCGCCCAAAGATATTGAATATGATCATGGCTTTAAGAACCCAAAATTCACCAAGTCCATTTAGTGCCAATAATTAATAAGTATTAAATCTTTAATAGTTCAGAACAATAATTTTGAATAGAATAGAACATTTTAAGCCAGAAGGGAATTTTGAATAACCTAACGTTAAATCAGCCTATGGCAACGTCTCTCACCTTGTAGCCAGTAAGGTAATATGTGTCTATAACAAAGACACACCATCATTATATACCCTAAAAATAAGCCACGTGCTCTCGAGGCACGGGAACAACAGAAGGGAGAGAGGGGTTGGGGCAACCAAGAGTCTAGAACATACTCTAACATGCTCCGCGTCTCCAGATGCGCTCAGAAGAACAGTTCTACGAGTTGGCCGAGCGCGGCCGATAGAGCGCAGTCTTAACATTCCATATATTAGTTTAGAAAAATGATACTTAGACCGGGCTTTGAACCCCAATACTCCACATTTACACGTTGACCAGTGGGAGAATTAGGAGAGGTGGACGGGCTTTTGGGTTGTTACCAGTTAGAGCTGGAAAGAACTGGTAAACTCTTTCTTCCAGTTGGGGGATCTAACTACGTTACCCAAGACTTATGATGGATCACTTAATCCACTGAGGCAGGTGACTTTAAAGTTAAATATAAATGTTATTTTATTATTTCAGAATTTGTTGGTGAATGAGTGAATTTATCCTAAGGTCGTAAGGGCATTTAAAAACATACAAATACATATTTTGCGGCCAACATTGGAATTTTATTACTAATATTATTTTATGATTGTTGATATTGTTTATGAAAAGTTGCACTTGCAGATCACATGACTTTGAGGATACATATATTAAAACTATTTCAGTAACTTACTAGTGGTCTTTACAACATTGTTTGCAAGTTATCGCGATAAAAATTGATTCCAATCTTTTTATTAGATACATTTTGTCCTTGTCTATGGTCTAGGATTAAGGTAAGGTTTGGGGGTGTAAAATGATGGGGTAGGTTGGGAGGGAGGGGACTGACGTCATCATATATGGCTTGGGCTCAAGTCCAGGCACATATAAGTTTTGCCCTGACGTCACGTTTTCTTCAGGGGGTGAAGTTAGAGGATCACTCGTGACAATTGAGTGCAAGTTAGAGAAAAAAAACTTTATTCTGCCCCGGTTCCTGAACTTGCAATCTGTAAAATGATCCATTTCCCACCATCCTAAGGCTTTCCAAGATCACACAGTTTCCAAATGAATATTAACATCCTTATGGAATTAAATTTTTAATACACAACTCTCAAAATATTTACTTCCTATCTAAATTGGACTATAGCTACAGTCTGATTTTAGTAGGAATCACGTTATCTAAAAACTGTAAGCTCATGCTACCACAATGGCGGGAAAGTAAATATTATAATTGTATTTATATTTGTACTATATTATATTATATTTATAGTTTGTTTAGTTAATAATTTAATAAATAAAGTATATTATAACCCATAAATAAGTATTATTGGAGGATTTATATAACTTTATAAAGTAAATTTTTAATTAATAAACACCCTCCTCAGTAACGTTGTTAGCTGACGCGCTGGTTACGTGTTGAGCTATACTGCCGAGGATGGGGAGATCGAGGTTTCAATCTTGCTTGGGTGAACTGGGAGTTTTTTTCATAAATGGTTTTCCACTCTCCCTTCACGAAAATGCGAGTTCACTTCCTCTATATTCAACCTTCCCAATTCCTAACCCATTAGCGTGATTAGTACTTAAACGTACAGTCTGAACAGGTAGTGATACGTTGTGCCAAGTATTATTATTATTATTATTATTATTATTATTATTTTTAATTAATAAACCAAATGAAACCTATTTATACAATGCTCAATTTAAGAGACTTTGATTCAATGTTGGCAGAAATTGGGCTTCCTATAGAAATCAAGGGCTAGAACTTAGTAGTTTAAAGCCAAAGTAAAATTAACTTCAGAGCCTAAAATATCTACTACAGTTTGTGTAGACCTTAGTGGTTTCATTAATGAGATTATATAAGCCTTTTCATTGATCCTATCGGCTGAGCTCGGGACAATAAAACTTCCGCCAAGTTCCAATAAGCGTAAAGTTGGGACGAGAACTTCCGTCCAAACAAAGGCCAAACCTTGTGCGAAACGAGGCGGATGGATAGCCGAATATGTGTGTGTGTGTGTGTGTGTATGCTATATAGCAAAGATCCCTTTGAACGAAAACTATGGAAGTTGTACATAACGACGGAGAGAGTTGGGCCGACGAATCCGTCCAAGTTCTCTCGTACGCACATCCTCACGAGACGTATTCAAACAGTGAAGCTATGAAACATTTAGAATTGATCTTGGCTTCTAGTTTATAGAGAGACAATGACCGCCGAGCCATCAAGTCCGTCTTTCCTCGTCGAATTCAACGGCCGGAAACCCGCCGTTCACGTCAATGACTATTGTTCCCGCCTCGTCTGCGGTATTGGGAAGGGGCACACAAACCCTCTCCCGTTTATGCTAGTTTTTATTTGGGTAGGGGGGCAGGAGGGTTAACTATTTGTAAAATATGTATTACAGGCTTCTATCTAGATTTGACTTTCCGAGGATTGTGTGGAGTGAGAATGTTCTGAGTTTGTCTAATTAAATCCGTCCAAGGTTATCAGGCTCTATGTTTACAGTTTCAACTATAAATGGATTTCTATTAAATTTGATACAAGAGGGTTTGTTATTATTACTACTATTATTATCATCTCTACTAGAAGAGTTGGCGTAGGGGTTTTAACTCCAGGTTAAAACTTTATAAAGTTCCCTCATACGTGGCCGAATGACCTGACGCGTACCTCTCATGTCGGACGGGGTTGCCGGTGACTGGGAAAAGGTCAGGGTTTGAATACCAGCTGGGTGTATTAACATAGCTTTTTTACTATATGATTTTCTACTCCCCCTTAATACGCAGCGCTAAAAAAGTAGTAAATAAACAAAATAATGCGAATCTTTGTAGACCCGTTAAGTACATAAATTATACTTAATTTTTTATCATCAATAAGTTAACTAAAATAATTTTAAGGTTGGCCTAACATTTGTCTCTCTCCTAACCACCGTGTTTGCTATCCACCCCTCCCCACCCGCGTGCTCCCTCTCCCCCTTCTAATAACCCACTTGTCTCTTAAAACACTCTATATTTTGAAGTATGATAGGCTCTAGGTGTCACCTCTACAATTTAACCCCTCCATCGAAAGCCGCCACTGCTGGAAAGTTTTCCGATTCAAACTTTCTCGGAAAATTTTTATTTCTAGTGTAACCCGAACGGATAGTGAGACACGTTGAAAAAAAAAATCCTTCCTTCCTTCCCAAAGAGAAAAAAAACCTACTAAAATAAAACTAGGAAGTTTGCAAGGCAAGTGTCCTTGGAGCCGTCCTTCCCCCAGTCTCTCCGATCTATCTCTGAGAGTTCCTCAGGACGATGATAGATGGCAGCATGGTTCTCTTCCCCCCCCCACCCACAAGCATCAGTCTTGCTTTGAGAGAAGGACGTCCCCAAGCCTAATCAACGCAGATTCTCACCGTCACAATAACTGACACTCCCGTGATCCTCTTGCTCTCCTAACTACCCCCTATTCCCCCTCGTTAAGGATGATGGGACTTAACATTTATAGCTGAAGAAGAAGTGTGGGAAGGCGGAGGCTATCAGAGCTTTTTCAGGCCTTCAACAGACGGAACATCGGCGAGGCGGGTTTTAGTTTTTATTCGCTACAGTGACTGTGTGGTTAAAGTTTTCGATTACAGAAATGAGTTACTCTGGCTAGATTCTGAGAGGTACTTACGATTATAATTATAATTAATAATCTATTAATGCGTCCTGATATCCAATTAATGATTGTAATAGGATTTTGACAGGAATACATTTTTGATTAAATGGCATGACAAAATCACACAAACTGTATAATTTATCTCTACAATATTAATTAAACGGGCTAAGAATGCAAATACAATACTTTTTTCCCACCATAGTGGCAACATTTGTTTCTAGTTTTCGAATAATGGGCTTCCTATTAAAATCAGACTGTATGTATTACAGAGCTTCTGTATAGCTGGTCAAATGGGGAGTGAATGTATGATATATTACAGGCTCTGCTTGCCCTGCCAACACTCAATGTCACGACACTGACCGCTTATCTAAAGTAGTTAATAGCTCCGGTTTTGAACGCATTGTTTGGATAGCAATCGGTGGTTTGGTTAAGTCTCTATACCTTGCACCTATTTAAGAGCAAAGCCACTCTATCTTTATTGATGAGAGCAGGATTTTTTTTTCTGGTACGTTTAGCGTGTGACTATCTCATTGAATTTCACGTCACTATTTCGCTTTTAGCTAAGCTTTTTATCCATCCTCCCCGCTAATATTTTCTTATCTCGTCTCTTACCTCTTTTTATCATCTCTTCGTCTATCTTTTTGGATTGAGATGAAAATCCTGATTGCTCTTTTTTTTATTTCGAAACACACATGTCTTAAAGGAGTCTTTTTTTTAAACACTCCTTTTATGCTCATAAAAGTGACAGAAAATTTGCGTAAGCAATGCATAAATCTTAAATACTTTTAATGCCATTACCTTTTTATCCAAACTGCCAGTAGTATTGATTTTTAAAAGAAGGTTTGGTTTTATGTATAAGAAACTGTTAATTCCTAAAATAACTAGGAAATGTTTTAGCCTTATCAGTAAACGCGTTTCTTTTAAAAAATGGTTACATTGATCAATATTTCTACACACCGTATCTGACCTGATATTATCCGGTTACGTGATAACAGCTGTGGAATATTAATTGTACCTAGGGTGACCTAGCGGTATAGGGTTAAGGTGTCAGACTTCTGTGTTGGGAGTCCGGGGTTCAATCCTGGGTCCCGGCACAGATTTATCTAATTAACAAACCCTTTCTTCCCCTCTGACAAGACGTCTATTAATCACAACTTGTGAATGTGTGGAATTCCCGGCCTCAACCGTGGTTCGGATTCCACGTTAAACTGTAGGTCCTCAATTTCATCTCACAATCACCCTACCATTACACATTTGCGTAAGTGCGTACAACCCGAACGGGTAGTAAGACGCGGTGCTAATAATAATAATAATAATAATAATAATAATAATAATAATATCTATGCCTTAAAAATAATAATATCTATGCCTTAAAAATAATAATAAACATTTGTTTTTATTCTTACCCTAGTTCCCAGTTCTTTAATCTCTTGTTCTCGTTTAATCAGTGGGACCAACACTTTTTACAAGTAATCACACATTCATATGCTATGGAACTATGCAGTTCTATTTCTTCTAGTGGGCCTAACGTGTCAGGATGGGCTTGTCGGATGGATAGGTAGTGGCAAATAATTGTGGGGTTTGTTTAATCTGTTTTATTGAAATAAATTTATTACTCTATTAATGTATAATGTGATGTAGGATTTAGAACTAATTGATAAAGTTTGAAAAAAAAAAGCTATTCTTTCTGTCAATGTCCCTACTTAGCAGGCCGAGTCCTGACTTATCTTCAATGCTATAACCTTAGTCGGTATCAAAAACCTGATCTTCCGGTGCTGTGCTGTCATTAACGAACTCTTTGACTTCTAGGATGGTTTGGGGCGTCCTCCACCGTACAGAACAGTGACTCCAACTGTAGGATATTCTCCCCATAAGTTGGTTAAACTTGGTAGCTGAATATGTAGAGCACTTAGGACTATCCCCACTAGTAATTGGCGTAAGTCTGTCCTGTCCCCTTTCCTTCTACTCAAGGTCCAAAACTAACTGTTATATACCCCAAAAAGAGGGATGTTTCCCCTAAAAATATTAGTTTTGACACTTATTTATGTTATGCTACTTGGCAAAACAAATGATGTTATTTAAAAACACAACCTAGTCTGAATACTTGACTGCTGAGTCAGGAGAGCGGAAAGTGTGAGTTGACTAGGCTTATGTCCTACTTGCATGCTCTAGATTGATTAAGGCTGAAAGCTACGACAAAATATTGAATTTTTCATGAATTTGGTCTCTTTCGATGTACACAACTTATGAAAACTGTTTATATATATATATATATTACTTTTCACACACACTTCTATAGCCTTGGTTATAATTCAAAATTGTGCATCTGATGCTGTGAATCTTTAGTTGGTGTGTATCATTTTGGTTGAAATTTAATTTGTTGAGATTTACCTCAACACTAGACGTGACAAGGTTGAGCTGTTTATAAAACTCACACTTCATGTTTGGAATCTAATTTATGGTGAAATATGAAATTGATTCCTAAACGTTCAAAAAGTTCAGTAAAAAATGTATAAAACCACCGTTTAATAAAATAAAATTTAAAACATAATATAAATTTACAGTGAAAGCTACTTTTAATGTAACACTACTTTATATATATATATATATATATATATATATATATATATATATATATATTACTGGGTTTGCAAATGCATTACAATTAAAAATATATATAAACTTGGCGAGTAAAAAAAGTTTATTAATAATATAGATTCGTGTGAAATAGTTATGATGCATGTGCATGCATTTTATCTACAATGAAAGGTAGCAATCTTACTTTCCATGGTTCCATTATGGCTCAGCCTGTAGGATAGGGCCTTAGTGTAATCTGTCAAGGTAAGACTGCTACCTTTCAGAGTGAACGGAGTGTATATGCAATTTAATTGTAAATATAACAAAATGTTGCTCTAAATTGGGTTATAAAACAAGGATAGCCCAATTGTCTGTCTTTTACTAAACTACTTGAAAATCTCAATCACAATCTCTTCTTCACAAGGGAAGTTATTTCGACAAATTATGAAGATGACTGGTTAAATACATCTCACATGCTTGGTAGTCCCTAAAATGTACAGTAGGTTCCTTTAATCCGTGAGAGAATGACGTCACAGCTAGAATAAGTTGCGACCATATGTTACATAAAATATCAACCATGTACAACAAAATGTTGATAACGAAAAGTTTTTTAGCACCACCTCTTACTAACCGTTTGGGTTATACGGCAATGTACTAATTAGTATAATGAGTTAGGGATAACAAAGGTTGAATTTAGAGGAATTTACGTGGAGGAAGAGTGGAAAACTACTTAGGAAAACTATCCTTGGTACAGCCCACCGAGATCTAACCCCGATATCCCCATCATCGGCAGTATAATCTATTGTGAGAGTGACGACTTAAACCATGCGGCTACCGAAGCGAGTAAAGAAAAAGTTTGATTCTTTGATTTGCACATTATGAAATTCTCGTTTATAAGTTCAGAGACTGATTATTTATCCCCGGTCATGGGATCAAGTCTTAGCTATCGTGTCCTTGCAGTACACACAAACCTGAACTGAGGTACTAACTACTACTAAAGTAATTCGCTCCTGTCTCACGTAACGGTCTACGAGTAGGATCTCCCTGTTTGCACCTTAACCGGCGCACTAATAATTAAACCTCCTGGAGCTGTTAAAATCTGCAGTGCTTCTGTGACAAGCCTCGCGACTAATTAATTATTCAGAGTGGCTGTGCATTAGTGCTTGCCTACCTCTCAGGGCTCATCTTCCTTAATGTCTGCGCGACTACAGTATGATTTAGACGGCAAGGGACTTTTTTTTTGACAACTATAAAAGTTAATGTAACTAATTTAATATAATTATGCTTAAAGCCATTTGCTGATGTAATCAGTCGGTTCAGAAAGTGATCATTAAATAACTCAAATAAAAACAAAAACTAAATATAGCATGCCTCAGCGGTTGAATGGTTTAGGGCGTCACTCTTGCAATAGATTGGACCAACGATAACAGGGAGGTTGGGGCTCGAATCCTGGTCCAGTAAATTAAGATTGTGTCTTCATAAATGGTTTTATACTCTTAAATGCAGCTACACGTAAATGCAGCTACACTTCATCTACGTCTTCTAAGCCCTCAAACGCACACATTAGCAAAATAATTAATAAGCATGCGTACAACCTGAATGGTTAGTAAGACGATGGTGATAAAAATGATAATTGTATTTAATCGGCCTCCCAAACCTCCCGACCCTGAAGCAAGGATAAGGAAAGAACCCAAAAAACTGGTTGATCCACATTAAAAACTCATTCAACATTTAATTTATTTGAAAACTATTTTTTTTCACCCGTTACTCTTAGGGGAATTATTCCCTAAGCCCCCAGACATATCCCAACCCAAAGTAATTAATACCCAGTTTGTTCCTCGTTCAGTACGTGACGGGCCTCAGCCCAGCGACCTCGAAGAAGTTAAGCGGGGGGAGGGGGGTTAAAGGGGTAGGGAGTATCCCGACAAAGTGACAAATTAATTATTGTGATTGTCCAGCGGGAGGCATTTAGATTGAAGGACGGCCCTTAGGGGGCCCCACCATGGGGGGAAATGAACCCCTTATACTCCCTGCCACCCCTCCCCTCTTTTTCAGCCCTCAAGCGAATCCATCTCAGTGGAATATCGGACCATCTACAGTCCATCCCGTGGACGTTGTGGTCTATTACGTATTTACATCTTGCAATTGTTGCACCGAGAAAGTTTTTTTAAAAAAAACACTTAGTTTCGATTAGTGATTGTATTCCCCGAGTGCTTTTAGATGCTAGTGAACTTGTTTTATTTCCGAGATAACCCTTTTTTAGTGAGCTCATAATCCACCCGTAAGGTTCTACACGAGCAGACCTCGATTCACTTCTAGACTCACTATTAGTGAGCTCATAATCCACCCGTAAGGTTCTACACGAGCAAACCTCGATTCACTTCTAGACTCACTATGGACCTTACAGGAGTTCGAACCGCAGTAACTAAGAGAGGACACTGGTGCTATTACCAACAGACCAACAATTTTGACCATGTCTCAGGACTTGTCTTCATTCCAACCAATTTAAATATTCGTGCAGACTCTTAACAACGAGCTTGTATTATATATTTTCTAAATAATTAAAATGCCCCAAAAATTATGTAAACAATTTTTGGCTTCAAATGAACCACACATTTTATATGTACAGATAAAAAAAAAGATCAAAATAACTTTTAAAAGGGAGCACACACAAAGGCATTAGTCTCGTCTTGTCTGGTTTATCGGTGACTGGGAGGTCAGAGTTTCAATTTTATACGGGTGTAATGAGTATTTCCCCCCCTCTAAATAATTTCCCCCTCTTCTGCCCCGCAAATTAGGTTAAATTTCAAATAAATTTTATTTCCCTTGCCACTATTTAATCAATATCAAATATCATGATAAACCGTATGGGTGGTAAGTCTTGGAACATGACAATAAAACTAATTTTTTAATATGTAATGTTAAAAATAACCATGTTGAGCCAACTATGGAGGCTATTTTTTGAGATTACTGTTCAGGTTGTACATATATGAACAAATTACCTAATGTGTTAGAGATAGGTAAAGTTAATCTATAGGAAGTGTATCAGCATTCGTGTGGAAAAACCTCAATACAACTGATCGGGATTCGAACCCCAAACTCCCCTTCATCAGTAGTTCAGTGTAAAGCGAGAGTGACACCTCGGTATATTCGACCATTTAAGCGGGTGACACCCACAGTAAAAAAGTATTGACTTGAATACATTTTTATTTTATTTATTTTTGAGGTATTTAAAACGCACTTTCTGAACCTACTGATTATATCAACACACGACTTATAAAATGACTTAAATATAAAACAGACACAACATCAAACCCCATAACTGTGAAATGGGAAACTCACATTTAACCAATGATACATTTTTTTTGGTCTTGCCAGTAATCTAACCCTGGCCCTTAGCTCAAGAGGCAGACACGCTACTGACTGAGTTAAGGTGTTGGACTTTGATTTAAAAAGTTCGCTAAATTAATAGCCTGTGAAAAATTATCATGGCATCATAAGTGGAATCCATCAGTTAATTTTTCTGACAATAATCACAAATTAATAAATATAATATATGTTTTATCTGATATTAAGCACTTTAAGGTGCGGCAGAAGGGAGCGTGAGTAAATTTACAGTTTTTATAGCATTACATTTTTTTGGCCAAAATAGATTGAATATTTCTCCAGTAGCAACGTAGAGTTAAGTTTTCTGCACATGCTAATATCAACAGATCTTGAATATCTGTCAAGAGTGTCCTGGAATATGGTCAAAATATTGTAATTTTATTTAAAAAGTTTTGACAAAATTCCAGGACACCCTTGGAAGATTTTAAAGATCTGTTGATATTAGCATGTGCAGAAAACAAAATTCTATGTTGCTACTGGATAAATATTTGATCTATTCTGGCCAAAAAAATATAATGCTATAAAAACTATAAAATTACTAGCGCTCCCTTCTGCCGCACCTTAAATAGATCAATATGGGATGGAATTTATTTCAAATCTCTTTACTCACAAGCAATTATTTTATCCAACAAACATGTTAAACAAGAGAATTGTTAAATTGACGATGATTAAATACAGTAGAACATAAGAAACAAACGATTGCTTAAATCAAAAGAAAAACTGCGTTTTTTCTTCTTTTTATTAGCACTGGGTCTTACTACCCGGTCGAGCTATATGCTTATGCACTAGTTATGCTAATGGTGTTAGGGACTAGGAAGGTTATATTTTTAGGAAGTGTACCCACACTCGCATAGGGGAGAGTTTAAGACCATTTTGTAAAACCATCCTTAGCACACTCAATCGAGATTCGAACCTTAATCTTTACGTCATCGGCAGTCTAAGCTGCTGCGAAGGTAGAGCGTTAGACTATGTGACCACCGAAGCGGGTTAAGAGAATGTTCACTGAGTGATCTACTGGTTAGGTATTGTATGTTAACTTCTCCCACATGGGGTAGACAGGTTCGATTCCAAGTATTGCATACGTTTATTTTTGTGTAGATTACTAATAGTAACGAAGTCCTATTGACAAAATGGCTCTTCTTGGTTTAGTTTGTAAGTCGGGTGCTTAGTATGTATCAACAAAGTGGATCTTAGAAATATCTACTATAGTATGATACTAGTGTAGTTAATATATATCAGTATCTTGATTTATAAATCGATACCAATTTTTATGGATATCTTAAAATTGTTAAATTTAGGTGACCTCCTTCTCTCAGCAGTTCAGTAGATACGTCTGGGGACGAAAAGGGGCCGGTGAATTGTGCGTGTGTGTGTGAGGGGGGGGGGGATGGTCGATTAAGCGGTATAAGTAATTTTAATGAACCTATATCTTAACTAAAATTCTGATCTATGCCCATGCGAGTGGTTTTTGAGTGAAAGGGTAAAGTATATTTGTAGCACATGACACAATGACAGAGTGATTACGTCGTGGTATAGTAGTAGAGTAAACAAAGAACTTATAAACATGAACGTGAAAGCTTTACAAAACCCGAATACATCCCCCTCCCCTTTTCAAAAAGAAAAATGTGTCACATGGCATTGTTTTTCACTCAAGTTTCCCTGAGACGTGGAGCGGGGAGGAAAAAGAGAAGTTTCCTTAAGTTTCCCCTGAATATATTTCCTAGACTGCGGAATTAGTTTATGGGACCATTTGTATCAATTTGCACGTAGCAAGGTCCTTTAGAATCATGAACTGCTAAACTTTTTTATTTTTTAGTTTTAGAATTTTGGGGACTAGTAGAGTAAGTGTGTGTGTGGGTGGGTGGGGGGATGGGGATAACGGGGGTAGGTCCTTACTCTTGTGCGACTGACTTTGAAATGAAAACACTTGAGACGTGAGTGAACAGGATTCACCTTTACAAAGAAGTAACGAGTGAAATTCTCTGTGTAATGTAAAATACTTTTCGAACTTGCTATATCTTTTTTTTCTTTTTAAGGAGGACTTAAATTTTATTTTATTTCGGGAATAAAAAGTTTTTTTTAAAGGGATGTTGGTAGTAGAACCCTCTACAAGCTCTTTAAGTTTTGAAGTAATACAAGAAAACACATTTAGAAGTTTACACCCAACGACAACAAAAGCAGAAGAAAATAAATAAATAGAAACAGCTGTGTAAAAGTACATATTTTACAAAAGTTTGTAAAAAAAAAAGTAATAGGGGTTGTCTGAACACTTGTAAGCCTTTGATAAAAAAAAATCAAAGGTTAAGTATAAATCCATATATCATATTTTGATTATATTTATACAAAGGCATCATTAAAAAATAATCAGTTAAATAATAGTGCTTTTAATCTTTACGGTTAATTACTCGTAGATTATGTACGCTCTCTTTTGGCTGAACGATACAAATCTTACCTTGACTACATTATAAACCACGTATGGGGAGCGTGCATGAGCTCTTTTGGAATGTACGGTGTGGCCTTTTCGCATATTCTGTCAATTATATTTTCATCGTTTATAGATTATACATTCTCAAACTCAAATTGTATTCCTACAAAATAATAGAATGAAGTGTTTTATTAACTGTTGAGATGTTTAGGTTAGTTAGTACATTATTGAGGGGTTTTCTATTGTATTTTATAATTTATTATTTCAAGCCGATTTATATATACCTAATCACGCCGTTCCCTTACGGGGTAGACAAGAAACTGTACATATAGCTCAATAAACAACTTCGTACTTAATCCATCCTCACTAACCTTCTCTAAATTTCCCTATCCTTGCATACTCCCTTTGTAACGTGTTGTATTAACTTTCAACACGTTAATACAACGAAATACTGTAAAAGGTTAATAATGTTACTACCAAATCAAAAATGTTCTATTAATGTGTGGCAGATATGAACTCTCTGCGACATCACAAGTGGGAGACGCCCAGCTCTCAGCTAAAGTTGCCCCAGAGAACTAGGCAACACGACTTGGAAGAACAACACGATCCATAGTTCTATCACCTGAACCAGTCGTCGAGGAGGTGAGAGAGTCATCAGTACAGAGGTTTCCACCAGGAATTGAATAGCGCTAGTTGTCGGCTATTGTGATCCCCCTTTTCCATACATTGCCAAATTTTATTAGTCCCGCTGATATATATGGGCCTGTCCACGGTTCACGTACACCTATTATTTTATAATCACTTGACGGAGGAACTGCGGGAAGAGCTTCACTAGATTTGACCAGGAAGAAGTACGGATAACCACAATGTTTGAGGCGTCTGAGTCACCACCTCGTCGCTGAGCTAAGCTACGGCAGATATTATAGGTATAGAGGAATCTTTGAAAGTTTTGTATGTCATTATGACTGACTTGTTTTCCTGTGCCCATATGACATAGTTTATAGCTTTAGGCACTACCATTCTATGTCTATTAGGCTTAGTCGAAAATATTGGGGCTATGATTAGACTACTCAGAGTCTCAGACTATATGACCATGCCGCGGCTAGCTTAAAGAACAGAATTTAATATTGGATGAGACCAGCTTATCTATTGTTACGTGTCACGACCTAATTGGGTCTGTAACCGAAACTTGTCTTTTGTGAGTTTAACTGTGTACCGACTTGCGGTTCGCAACCCGTGGAAGTGCTACTAGTCCATAGTAGTGGCCCGCGGGGTTTTGTCTATTGTGTTTGGTCCTCTTGTGGATCCTTTGACTTTAGTAAATATTATCTCTATTATGGATAGTAAAGTTGTCCCATTAGCTGGGTAACACATTTAATTATACTATTGATTGCTCAGGCAGTGCTTATTAGGGAGAGTCCCGGCCATAGTATTGGTAGCATCTAGTTTTTCTGGTAGTTCGCCTAATACGGATAGTTATATTGTAGTTTTTCTAGGAGGTTATAAGGTTATAATGCCTTGCTGTTTTAACTCACAATGGAGTTAACTCTCGTTAGTTAGCTTTTGGTAATTATCTCCCTCGTAGCTCATTAAAGTAGGACTAATGTTGTGTGGCTTAGTTTTTTTAAATATTTTGTTGAGAACCGTAACTGCCAGTATCAGTAAATTAACTAATGTTATATAATGATTAGTATGTATGTATACTGATTTGATTGCCACCACCAATTTATAGTAGCGCTGGACCGCTGCCTTTATTCCATAGGATAACGAGCTACTAGCTTTAATGACAACACCTATTACCTATAGGTGTGGGTAATAGGACAGTCATAGCTGCTTCACACCTGATGCTCCTGTCGAGCTACATATATTTATTATTGTTTCCATTCATATTCTTATGTCTAAGCAATGGATGGTTTGTATAGTTTCTAAACTGTTTTTCTATGTACTTCTTATTTACATGTTTCAATATTAATAAACTAATTTGTTAAACCTGCAATATATTCTTATTCTCACACTGTAAAAATAATTTAACCTTACGTTATACCTTGGTTTCAACAACATCCTTACACCGAGTCATACATGCTCTCTTATTCTCAAAACTCTTAATATTTCTCTTTTTAACACATTTGTCCACAACATTTAGCCATGTATTATATGCCCTACACCTTCCTTTTCATCCACACACTCTAAATTCATATCTTTACTTCGTCACTTAATCCATACTTATACTCTCTACATTCCCAAACCGAAGTATATTCTTAAGAATACTCGTACGATACACATACAGGATATATTTTAACCGTCGAGATTCTAGGGGATCCCTGAAAACATAAAGAGAATGTCATCATTCCTCACGGTAAACCATGCCAGAAGCCAAGTTAAATAATAGTGTATCCCAGCTAACAGGGCTGACTAATCCTCATCGAGTCTAGGGGGTCACTCTGACAATTTTTGGGGCAACGTGGGCTAGGACGACGGATCATCAGTACGTGTATTGGAGGGCTATCGTTTTGATCCCAGGGTACCGGGGTTAATTAACCGTGTAGGATCACCTAGAGGTCAGTCAGGCCATTGGTTAACCATTCCTTGTATAATTCGTTCTGTCACAAACTTCTAAGTAAGTCTATTAAGTTTTTCCATATCCTCTAATATTTCTTCTCAACATCACGTTTTGTAATAGACATAGTAGTACAAATAAAAAAAACTTCAATTACGATCTCACAAAATTAGAATAAAATAAATATACAATCCAATTGAAATTTGTCCTCGTTATATAAATAAATGTTATGGTGCACCACACAAACTTTCTCTCTCTTTTATCTTAAAATAAACTTTTACTAAAAACTCGTAATATTTGTAAAACGAAATAGTAGGTTTATACATTGTTGAAGAAACACTATACCAAAGATAATAAATTAAATAATGTAGACTGTTATTTACTTACTCACTTATGGCATTAGGAACTAGTAGCACTGTTATATAGGAATTGAGGAAAGAGAAATATCTTTGTCCACCTAAGCGCACAGGAAACAAATTCATTTTCAAAGACCTGAATTTATAGGTGTATTTTCTTATAGCTCAGAAATTATTGATTTTATAAAAATATATTCCAAACAAATTATTTGTATCTTTAATAATACTACAACTTTTAAATGATTAGTTATTTCGTTTCTCAAATAATTACGGAGAAATTATGAAAATTTCCTACATGTGAAGTATCCTCAAAGTGATTTTTACGAGAAAATCAAAATTGCAATCTTGTTTATATTGATAAACAGTGTCTATATATAAAATTTAATCAAAATTGTTAGAGCGGATTTCAATAAATGTAAAAACTTTTAAAAGAAAAAAGATTATTAAATACAAATTGTAAGTTGAGAAAATTTTGACTGTCAATTATTATTAGGTGTTCTGTCTAACGACAGATACATTCCTTTTATCAGTGAAATTAAAGCACCAATGCGCCCTGTCCTCTGCGTCCTCCTTCAGCTTCTAGAATTTTTTTTTTCTTTTCTTAAAGTCATCTAATATTTGAATCCTTTTTCTTCCTACGCTTATCTTTCCATCAACCTTTCCTTCTTCTATGTTGTCGTGCAGAAGACAGTTCCTCCTAAGGATGTGTCCGATCCAGTTGGCTTTGCACCAAAGAATTACCTCCAAAATGGTTCTCTTATCACCCACTCGTCTTAGGACTTCTTCATTTGTCATCCTGTCTGTCCACCTAATCTTTTCAAGTCTTCTCTAGCACCACATTTTAAAGATCTCTATTATTTCGTTTCCGTATTCTTAAGTGTCAAAAGTTTCTGCTCCATACAGTGCGATGATGTACTGCCAAAAAAGGACACCAAATCAACATATGGTCTTGAAGATCTTATGATTTGGCGAATGGATACATGAGAGTATATCTGGTAGCCTTTAGTAGTTGTCACTTAAAGTCTGTTCAGCGTAGGAATTGTTTTCTGAAAGGCCCTTTTCCCTACCAGAAATATATTATTTAGTAGGATATTGGTAGGAAAAAAGACCTTTCAGAGAGTAATTCCTACCCTGAATGTAGTTACCTACACTCCTACGGTAGATGGGGTATATCTTTTAAGACTAACGAAGGGTACGTCCACTGTTGATATAGATACGAGATTTCCAATCAATTTGTTTTTGACAACTATCTCCATATTGTTTTACATAATTTATTAAAACTTATCCTGGAAAGTAGGTCAATATTATTAGGCTATCATTCATATCAACAACTTCTATTAAGTTTCAGAGATGCCTAATATTTGATTCTAATTTATGTTTTGAAAATATTCATCTTCTTTCTTTTAGTCTTTAAGGTGATTGTTTTTCTGAATGGCCTAAATTTGAGATTTAAGACTTGTTCAAACTAGATCAAGGCATATCAATGTATGGCCAAAAATAATGCATTAGGCACATGGTGGGTTTGATAAACTATTTCATGAAGAAATATTGTTCACAAAATAAACCACCCTTAGTAAAACCGACTGGGAATCGAAACCCAATCTTCCAGTCATCAGCAGGCCAATCTAACATGAGAGTGACACCTTAGACCGTTCGGCCACTGAAGCGGGTGTGTTGTACTAACTACGCTAATGAGCTAGGGATGTAGACGATTCAATTGAGATAAGGTGTGCCCGCATTTGCATGGAGGGAAAGTTGGAAACCATTTAGTTAAGCCACCCTCAGTTACCGGACTGGGATTTAAATCCTGATTTCTTCATTATCGGAAGTTCAGTCTATTGTAAGAGTGACGGTTTAGAGCACTCGAACATCAAAGCAGGTAAAAAAAAGTGTACCAGTTAGTTTTAAAAGGTTGTGTTAAAAATTCTAGATACAACCAACAATTATCAAATGTTATTTTGGAAACGTAGTATTACATAATATATTTCGTTAATCTATTCACCATTAAAAAAATTATTAAACATGATACATTTTTTAAATGAATCTCTTATGTTTGAACACGCTTAGAAAATATAATTTCACAAACCATTGGATGTACAGTACCTTCCAAAAAACAGTTTTCAGTCACAAGCTTGTTTTGCTTAGGAGCAATATAATTACCGATTGGATTCTATACGAGCTATTTTTAAGATTTCTTCATCCAGGGTCCAAATACTACAACTACCGCAAATACGAGCTTGAAAGTCTTTCAGATCATTTCTTCGAGTTTACTTCGTTGGCTTTTTTTTTTTAGCAGAGTGTCTTACTACCCGTTCGAGTTGTACACACATGTACTAATTAGGCTAATAATTTTAGAGATTAATGAAATTATAATTGGAGGAAGCGTGCGTACCCTGATTATCGTGGAGAGAGTGAAAACTATATTTTTTTAAACACTCTCAGTACACCCGACTGATATTCAAAACTTTATCTCCCCGTCATTGGCAGTTTAGTATACTTCAAAATTAGCGCCTTAAACCATGGGGCCACCAAAGCTGCTATTTGAAATATTAATTCAATCCTTTGACATATGTTTGGGAATCTTGCAAAGTCCTTCGAGGAATAACCTTGTGACTTTAATAACTGTGCACTAAAAATATTCCAGAATAGCGTCCCAGGACCTTTTAAAAAAACAATTCCACTCAAAGACAGCTTCGTGATAATGTTGTTTTTTTTATATCAAAGATGTGCTAGGAAAGAGGTGGTAAAGGGTTGGCCATTGTTTTGCATATCTCATTTTGGGGGTGGGTGGGTGTTGGGGTGTGCTGAAGGGGATTTAGTTAGGAAGGGGGAAGTGGGCTTGGCCGGGTGGGCGTCAACTATTTATCGGTTCACGGCACGGCCCAAAATAGGGGAAAGATAGTTGTTTTTTTTTTCGTTAGAGAGAGGGGTTGTTTTGGGACAGTGATTGATGCTGCTCACCTCAACAAACTTAGAGGGAAGGGTGAAAAGAGAGAAATGCGAGTTTTATAGCGTGACAAATCTCCCGGTTGCATGTAGTGTGGGAGGTACCATGGAATCACCCTAGGACTGTATGCCAACTTGACTGACTGATTGACGGACTGAATTACAAAACTGGGCTGGCCCGTTAGGGGGAGGGGGGATGGAACAAGATTTACAATAATTACCGAAACACGCTTAACATACACATATTATACACCTTACAAATAATGTGCTTTTTAAAATAGGGAAAATGTTGGCTAAGTACCAAATAAAACAATGTTGTGTTATTTTTTATTTATAATTAGATTATTATTTACCTAATATTTATAGCTTTAATAATAATTTATTTTCATAATAACCTTATTATTGTTTAATACATTTTAATACAACTACTATACTTACTATTATTTTGTGGTGCGCATTATGAAATATTATTAAATTATTTTTTCAATATTAGAAATAATACCCGCTTCTGTGGCTGCATGGTCTAAGGCGTCACTCTCGAAATAGACTGGAATGCTGAAGACAGGAAGATCGGGGAGCAATCGGGTGAAGTGAGGGTGATTTTTCCTAAATGGTTTTACACTCTATTTCCACGAAAATCTGGGTACACTTCCTCTAAATTCAACCTTCCTCATCCCTGACCCATTAGCCTGATTAGTACATAAGTGTATAACCCGGATGGGTAGTAAGACGCGATGCTAAAAAAAAAAGTGTTTTGTATAGATTCATAACATAGAATTTTGAGATATTTTAGAACTAGCATCAATTTTTCTTGTTTACCGTGAGATAAAAAGTTTCCATATTTTCTTTTCCCTCTTTCTTATTGGGATTACAAAGAGTGGTTGTAGATGATGGAAGGAAGGGAGTATAAGATCAGCTAGAATAGAGAGGATTTGCAGAAAACTACACAGACTATTATTCTATTTAAATCCGTATAGCTTGACAATGGTTTATGGTTTATTTCCGGCCGAGGAGGCCACCTTAAAGTGATTTCACAATCTCATAAGAAACTAATCGCCAATCTAATCAACTGCTCAGCTCTGTTCTTGATGGGGCACGTCACTTGACTCGTTCTTACATGTAATCAGCATATTCAATGTTCACACCCTGCGTGCGTCTAGAACATTCTAAACATTTGGTTTCAAATTACTGTGTCACTGCTACTTGTCAACACGTCGTAGAGAGAGGCTCAATGGAAGAGAGGTAAGCTCCCCCTTAATCTCGTGACAATACCACCTGCTAAAGCTTCACAATAACTTTAAATACAGTAGGTTAAGACAAGGATTATGTTAACGAATCACACAACGATAGCCTTAAGGTGGGAGTGTTGGGGACGCGAGAAAAATAAGTGTTTTACAGATTTTATATCAATACTTTTTTTTTTGTCAAAAATAAATCAAATATTGCTCCAGTAGAAACTGTAACGATATTTACCACCCTACCATGTATTTCCCTATATTTTTCTAATCTTTGTAAATAGTTCCCAATTTATTTTTGTTTGAAATTATGCACTTCAAAGATCGGCCGCAGCTTAACACGCTGTGTTACCGGCGTCAAAAATAATACTATTTACATTCATTCAAAAAAAATGGGGTGTGGCTGTGTCATGGACACGGCCGTGTGTTGTACGTGAATACGTTTATGTAACGGGTTATATTTTTTAAATAAAATATTTTTATTTATGTATTTTGGATAAAAGCAAGGAAATAAATAATTATTGTGTTATAATTATTGTATTTTTGATAATATTTTTTTTATTCTAACACCTTATTATATTCACTGTCACTACTTTAAACTAATGTTTTATATACAATCGATAGATTTTGATGACAGCTGACGATTAAAACCCAAACGAACATCGTAGCTTCTCCAAGTCAAAAGTTATACTAATTGCAAATCTCGATACGTAGCAAAATAACCTCAAAATGGCGGCGCTTTCCCCTCCACCGCGCGCGATGCGTAACTGTTCTCGCTTATCGTAATGAATTCTTTGATCCTTTAGCTATCCAGTGGTATAATTTAATTTTGGATGTAGAGGAAAGATTAGAAACTACAACACCAAACTGTATCCCCCGATTTTGTTATCATTAAGTTTTTTGGATTGCCCCCGTATGATAGCAAATTTAAAGATGTATTCACGTCAAAAATAAAAGGACGGAAGGAAGAACGTCTAACACTGTTTAAAATAATTTAAATAAAGAATTTTGACCTAAGGAAGAACACTTTTATTAAGCATATTAATTATCCTTCTAAGAAGTTTGTTGACTCTTCTGCTTATTTTCAATGTCGGCCATGATTTATTTCAAGGCATGCGCACTGCGCGGATTTGGTAAAAACAAGTGAGTGGCGGGTCTCGCGATTGTAAAAGAAGTAAGAAAAGAAAAAAGACTTGATGTAAATACCTTCAAAATAGCGCGCATATCAATTTTTACATATAGAAATAAACATTTTAATTCTTTTAAGAAAAAAACATTGTCCTTATTCATTGACACATATATTAAATTTGCATTTTATTTTATGTTCATATCTAGTCCATAGCCAACATTTTATCTTTTGTTTTAATGTATTAGTTTTCTCTTTGGACTTAGAAAATAGAACGTTTTTAAATTTGATTCATGGAACACTTTCTGAAGAAGATTAGTGGTGGCTTCCTGGGTTTCTTTCTTTTTAAAATGGAGCAAAATCTTTATAGATCCTAACTAAATCTATTTTTAAAGTGGAACAATGGCTGGAAAGTAAAGTGCAAGTACACAAATGGAAATTTAAGTGTCTGGGGATGAACTAGAGACTTTTTACTTCTTCAAATTGTGGACAAATTGAAATAAATAAAAGGAAACAGATTTCAGAAATTCGTGCTGTTTCAACATGGACGAATTTATTGGTAAGATCCAGCCAAATATTCAATTTTAATATATTTATTTCTCTCTTTTTATCAAGCGACCAGGATTTATGCAAAAACTTTCAGAAAAGACTAAATATATTCAGACTATTTATCTATTCCAGAGAATTAACTAATATTTTATTTTATGTAAAAATATTAATTCTATTGGTTTCTTTTTCTCTTTCCTCAACAATACTATTTTTTGTCTTACTCAAAACTATATATACTATATAAGCTTAGCCTATATATATATATTTTTTTTTTCTTTCGCTCTAGTATTATAGGGTCTAAGACTCCTAAATTTAACCATGTTCAGAGATTGTTATTTTAATTGATTAATTTTGTTTAAGAATTTATATAATACCATATATTTTTATTTTTTATTTAGTCAGATTAGCATTATATTTATTCGGAATTCCATAGGTAGGATTGGGATATGGTAAAAGGGAAACAACAAAAATAATAATAATAATAATAATAATATTAATAATAATAATAACCCACAAAAGTTTCAATAATTGTATTTTTTTATTGTAATCTAAATTAGTACATTTTGTTTTAATGATCCATTTTATTTCAATTATTCATGTTTTATTTTAAGACGTATTCTTTCAACTCTTGTAGAGACTTAAGGCACACCATTGTTGTAGGTAAGGTAGTCCTAGGAGTGGCGCCCAATAAATACATAATTTTATTCGTCTCGACGTTACCTTTCGTTGTGTAAAAGGGATTTTGGAAAACACAAACTTGTGTATTTTTATTAGAAAACATAGTTCAATTTTTTTCCCATGATGATATCAACAGTTGTTGAATATCTGATATGAGCATAACAGCATTAGATGAGAAACTTTTTAAATGAAGAGAAAAAGTTGTCATTAAATTCCAGGACACACTTGACAGATATTCAACAACTGTTGATATAAACATTGGAAGAAAACTAGACTATATTTCTACTGGAGAAGTATTTGATTTATTTTAACTAAAAAAAGTTTTGATGTGAAAATTGCAAAAAAAACATTGATCTTTCTTGCGTCCCCAACACTCCCACCTCAAAATGGGGTGTCAAGCTGGTACGTTAACATTTTCATAATTTCAATTACCTCCATTCTCAGAAACCTATTAAAATGTTTAGTTAATAAATAGTAAGCTTGAATAAAGACATTTTATTTTCTCATAATAAGAGAAATTATTTTGATCGTGAAAAAATTTATTTCGATATTATGGCAAATATTTGTTTTGTGTAGATACGAACCCAAAAAAGTGAATTTTAGCATTCGGTCTGTCAATCTATCCCTGGCCATGGATCCGAAACGATTTAATAGATTTAGTTCAAGCTTGATTTTTAGATTTTATAGGGCTATTCCATAAAACTCTTTTCACCTTAGCCCTTCAATTACGGGTAATTTACTGATAAGTTATTTTTTTAATTCAAAATATTTCGAAAATGGCTCTAACAATTTAGCTTAAAATGTATCACCACGATTTGTTTGGCATTACAAATAGCCCTGTATGATTGGTTTTTGGGCAAAAATTCGCTAAAGGTTAGTTTACTAGTGGGAAATTTTTGAAAATAGCTCCAACAATTTTGTTCAAAATGTATTTCTGGAGATTGTGTGTCGTGACAAATTAATAACAATGTGTAATTGTTTTTGGAGTAAAAACTCATCAATGGGGGGTTTACTGATGACTGATTTATCAAAAACATTAAATATTTTACAAATGACACTAAGGATTTGGTTCCAAATGGATAGCTTGGGAGTATTTGACATGACAAATAACTTTGTATACTTGGTTTTGGGTACAAATTCTTTAAAGGATAGTTAACTGAGGAGTGGTTTTTGAAAATTCGAATTATTTTAAAAATTGCTCTAACAATTTTTCTTAAAAAGTATATCTGGTTATTTTTTGACATGAACATGACAAATAAAGCTGTATACTTGTTTTTGGGGAGGAAATTTGGCTATGAATAGTTTACTAATGACTGTATTTTTTAAGATTTGAATATTTAAAAAAATGGTTTTAACGATTTTGTTCAAAATTG
Source organism: Timema bartmani (assembly GCA_902151455.1). Lineage (NCBI taxonomy): Eukaryota > Metazoa > Arthropoda > Insecta > Phasmatodea > Timematidae > Timema > Timema bartmani. The sequence goes on along the minus strand of CABFWB010000012.1, from coordinate 29,167 downwards.
GTAAGGGGGTATTATTCTAAATTGTCAATAATAATTTATCTTTATGTACTTATTTAAAATAAATTAATTTACGACTATTTACTTTAGAAAATTTGATTTTTTAAAGTTGACCTTGAAAATTGAATTCAAAATGGGAATCTGGGAATAGTTTTTATAGTAGATCGGAATGTTTTTATTTTTACAAATAACAGTTAACTCTAGAGTAGTTTACAAATAAATATTTATTTTTGAAAACTTAAATTTGATTAAATAATGACCATTTGAATAATTTGGTTTAAATTTAAATATGATTTGTGATTATTGTGATTAACAAATTGATGTGTTTTTTTATGAGGAAGCATACATAAGGATAGTTTAGTGAAAATATATTTTTGAAAATGATCATCTTTGAAATCTTAATACATATTATCAGAAAGTTTGTGCGATTGTGTCGTGAAATTTATTTTCAACACCCCTCATCTTACTATCCATTCGGGCTGAACGCATATGTGATTATTACGCTAATGTGTTAGGTAAAAGGAAAATTAAATTTAGGAGAATTTTAGTCACATTTTTTTTAGAGAGGGAGAGTGTAGTAACCATTTAAGTAAAAACCACTCTCAGTACACCCTACTGGGGTTTGAACCCCGATATCCCCGTCATCAACAGTCCATTCTACTGTGAGAGTGACGGCTTTTAGACCATTTGACCACCGAAGTGAGTTTTCATGCAAGTTACATCGTTATCTCTCCAAAGGGAGTAATTAACATCATATACTTCTTTGCTCATCAAATCATCATTTATAACTTCCATCTGCTACAACCTCCTTTCTCTCTCCACCAAAAAAAAGTATTTAGCATAAAATTACATTTAGAATTGCCAAATTTAGATATATTTTTTTTCACCCTTAGCCATATTATGCGTGACAACTAAGTTTCGTTGAACGTTAAACTTGAAAATAAGCAACCCTCCTCCAACATTTCTAAAAAAAAAAAAC